>LJIJ01000002.1:0-600000 GCA_001718145.1 Orchesella cincta
ATAATTGCAAAACGTGAAGCGGCCACAAATTTTGCGGAATTTTTAAACTCAAGCGCTTCAGCAAGAGTGGGGCTTTCTTTGAAGGATGTCGGAACTCGTTTCTAAGATTTCAATTGAGACTTATGCGTGGGCATGAGGTACGAACTGATATGACTCTTGTGATTTAATTGCTTCACTGTATAGATATTATATGTCATTTTAACTATCATTAATATACGGCTGCACAATAATATGTGGGTAGCGTATTCAATAAGATTCTGATGAGCGATAGTATCATAGTAAAAGACAATTCCGTTGAACGAATTCTATTATAAAAATTGCTGTTACTTGATGTTTTCAGATTGCCACAAATACTTGGAATGGATGTAAACGAGCTCAAAAGTTGCCTTTGATGGCGAAAATTTAATGTAGCAGAAGTTCACTCAAACTGCCATCAAAGGGCAACAATGTTTTTGGAGGCAAGGTTTTTGTTAATTCATTTGCTTCCCTCACTCGCATCAGTTATGTTCTATGTTTATTTTATCAGTTTTTCTAAATCTCTTTCACATTATTTTTTGAAAATTTTAATTCAATGCCTATAAAACAAACACAGTAGGACTGTGTTTTTGGAACACCCAGTTAAAGTAGTTTGCTTTATTAGCTTTGACAGAGGCTGAAGTGTTATGAGTTCAAGAAGATCTGCGAGCTAACACTGGAGAAGCTGGCGCTTCCAATAAGCTGTTGAACTCGGGAAATTAATGAGTGCCAAGCCACAGCAGCTAGGAGATTTATATGGTGTCCCTCACGCTTGGATGAACTTATTGGGCTGTCTAAGCCATTCATTTATGGCATCTCGGCTAACCGGAGCTGGGTATTTAACTATTAGAAAACCAACACCGGAAGACAGTGAGAGCGTTCTAACTTAGATATGTTTTCTTCACAGGTGGGGCGGCTGCGTTGTGGCTCTTCTTGACGGAGAACGAGTGCAAGATATATCTACAATTCCTTGAAAAAGAATATTATGAAAAGAACTTTGGTCTATCGAGCTTTCAAAGCTCAGTTTTTGTCACACAGCCTGGAACTGGAGCCCATTCTTTGGGCTGAGCAGCAAAAACACGATTTACTATAGAAGCTTATGCGAAAATATTACTTGATATAAATCAATTTTTCTATTTCGTTGTTAGAGAATAATAATTTTACTTTAATAAAAGCACAATCCATTTAATTCAATTGTATTAAAACCTCCAGTGTTATATGCTCATTATTTAGGTCCACAACTGGCGGGGATTAAAGCTTCCTGTTCCAGCAGCAGGTAGCAAGTTCTCCTTGGAAAGGAATTTCAAAGGTAGGGTAACCAAATGACCCTGTGGAAACGTTAGAAATCATTCAATATTTTGATGTAACACTTTAAAATATATTTAATTAGTAGCTCCAAACCTTTACGTCGCGAAGCATTTTACTAGCTCGAACCGAATCTGTAACTGTAAGAGCATGAGTATCCTGATACTCTTGCAGTTTAATAAAAGAATCACATTTGTCCGTTGGGATGCATTGAAAGACCTGTATGATTGTCAAACATTTACATAATTGTTTACACCTTTCTCATGGACAAATTTGAGCATTGCACATGGGGATTGACAAACCTCATCATAAATTTCAGTGTTAAGTGTTGCTGTTTTCAGCCAAACGTTGTTGTAAAAGTCATCAGAAATAGGATCAGTAATGTCTACATTGTGATCGTCAAACAATCCCAAATGTTCCCTGAACAGATGCATTCGAAGTGATCTGGCAAAGCGGCCTGCTTTGTAGTCACTACCGTCCATTTTCGATTGGACCTCCACTTCATCCTTAAACACATAAAATAGATTTACTAAAGTTGCGCTAAGTTGCCTGTACTGTGTTTATTCTTACTTGTAGTATTACGGCAACTTCAGAGTCACGCTTCCCTATCATACTTCTGTCATTAACATTAGCAGAACCACATATCACAAGATTATCGTCTGCAATCAAAAGCTTAGAGTGGACGTATATCAATTCGGTAACCTGGAAGTAGAAGGATTTTTTAAAGGATTCAACTACGACGCAACTCAACTCAAGGTGAAAACAGAATATCATACCAGGTCGCCATGTAGTTCTGACCATGTTCGCAATCCATGAAACGTCAAATACTGCCCGGGATCCTCAACTCCAGCTTTACTCAACTTGACAAGTAATGAGTCATTACCTCTTCCGATGGAGGCATAGTTCCAGTGTGTGATTGCGTGAATTGCGACACCTCGGTTTGTCCCAACTTCCCCTTCAAAGCCGGGTAGTAGAGGAATAACAACAAATACTCTGAACGTTTTACCCTCCCTGAAAAATAACAATTTGGTGTGTTGTTACGTTGAATTACATCTTGACCTTAGAGTATAACACTAGTTGTTGACAAACAACCATTATTACCTATGAGCTTGTAAAATTCTGTTGAACAGTGCTTCACCAATTCGATTCTGCACTTGGTTATTAGCTGCTGCTAGAGATATGAAAAACTGATTCTCAATGTAGATATAATGTTTTGCATTATGAATGGAATCGACGTATGCCTGCTGAATACTGTCTTCTATTGTTTGAACACCTGCACTCCATTGAGACACACTTCGGATAACCTACAGCATCAACAGGTGGATCGAATTTAAAAAATTAGAACTAGAATATTGTACAGGGGCATAAAATTAGAGAAAATTAGTTGAAAACCAATGTTCTTACTTGACATGAAACTTTTTCAAACTTTCCCTTTTGAAAAAATACAGATGGCACGGGATCATTTTTTAAGTCGTATGATTTTGGAATCAGAAAAGGGTACGCACGGTTCACGCGAGTTTTTTCCTCCTTTGTACAAGTTAATTCAATATTTAGCACAAAAAATCTACTTAAAAACGTTGTGGGAATAAAACTTTATCGAGCAGTTACTTTTATAGCATTCCATCGCTGAATAAAGTGTCTAGCCACATCTCTCGCAGCATTTCCTTGAACTAACATAGCAATGTCATGCCAAGGCATTCTAGGTGTTGTAGAACGGTCAACCAAATCTATAGAAGGGAGGCACAGTTTTAATTCAATATCATTGTAATGCTAAATCTATACTGAGGAGCTTTTTTGAATACCGGAACCGTATTTCCAAACACCTCTTCTATTTCTTTTATATATTGGGCACATAATCTACAACAAAAGTTGTAAACTTTGACCTTTGTCACATTGCCCCAATACCTCCCTATATTGGGGATATGGGGCATTTTAAGCAAAATAGGTACTTCGGTACAAACAACTTTTGTGACCCAACGAGTATCACGAGAACTTAATCTTTTTTTGCTAGAAAGCCAAGAAAAATTTCAAAGCAATGCAAATGTGAAACAATCACCTCTTTGAAATTTTCTTGGCGTTTCTAGCAAAATGATTAAGTCTCTGTGATACTCCGTTTGGGTCAGCAAAAGTTTTGTAAGCCGAAGTACCTATTTTTGCTTAATGCCCATATCCCCAATATAGGGAGGTATTGGGGCAAATGTGACACAGGTCAAAGTTTACAACTTTTGTTGTAGATTATGTGCTCAATATATAAAAGAAATAGAAGAGGTGTTTGGGAATACGGTTCCGGTATTCAAAAAAGATCCTCTACTACATGAAAATACATTTTGAATAATATTACGTACCAGTAAATGGCGACTCAAATCTGCAACAAAGCTTGCTAAATTTGACCTGTGTCCATTTGGCCCAATACTCCCTATATTGGGATATGGGCATTTAAGCAAAATAGGTACTTCGTTACAAACATTTTGCTGACCAACGGAGTATCAAGAGACTTAATTCTTTTTGCTAGAAGCCAAGAAAATTTCAAAAGAAGGGATTGTTTTACATTGCAATGGCTTTGAAATTTTCTTGGCTTTCTAGCACAAAGATTAAGTCTCTAGTGATACTCCGTTTTGGTCACAAAAGTGTTCGTACCGACCAGTACCTATTTGGCTTTAAAAATGCCCCATATCCCCAAATATAGGGACGGTACTGGGGCAATGAGACACAGGTCAAAATTTACAAGTTTTGTTGTAGATTATGTGCCAAATATATAAAAGAATAGAAACTCTGTTTAGGAAATACGGGCTTCTGGTATTCAAAAAGCTCCTAGTATAGATTCTAGCATCTACAATGATACTTGAATTAAACTGATGCCCATCGCCTTCTATAGATTTGGTTGACCGTATCTACAAACACCTAGATGCCTTGGCATACATGCGTTATGTTAGTTCAAGGCAAATGTGCGAGAGGATGCTGGCTGACACTTTATTCAGCGATGAATGCTAATAAAAGTAAACTGCTCCATAAAGTTTATTCCCACAGTTTTAAGTAGATTTTTGTGACTAATATTTGAATTAACTTGTACAAAGGAGGAAAAACTTCGGTAACCGTCTGGGCTACCCTTTGTTTCTGATCTCCAAATCATACGACTTAAAATGATCCGTGCCATCTGTATTTTTTCAAAGGGAAGTTTGAAAAGTTTCATGTCAGTAAGCACATTGGTATGTTCAACTAATTTTGGTCTAATTTCCTGCGCCTGTACATATTTCTAGTTCTAATTTCTATGACCACACGGTAGTTGTTATCCGAAGTGTGTCTCAATGGAGTGCAGGGTTCGTTAAAAATACAGACTGACAGCGTCGATTCCTTCATAATGCAAATAAGTCTCCCACCTAGCAGCATAATAACAAAGTGCCAGATCGACTGGTGAAGCACTGCTTCAAACAGATTATTCGAAGCTCATAGTGTAGATAATCGTTGTTTGTCAACAAAGAAGGTTTATCTAAGGTCAAGATGTTATCCAACGTACACAACAACCAAATTGTTATTTTTCAGGGAAGGGTAAACGTTCAGGTAATTTGTTGTCTATCTCTACTACCCGGCTTTGAAGGGGAGTTGGGACAAAACGAGGGTCGCCATTCACGCAATCACACATGGAGACTATGCCTCATCGGAAGAAGTATGACTCATTACTTTGAAGTTGGAGTAAAAGCTGAGCAGTGAGCGATTCCCGCGGCAGTATTTGACGTTTTCATGGATTTTGCGACATGGTACGAAAAAAACACTACATTGGCACCTGGTATGATATTCTGTTTTCACCTGATTAGTTGCGTCGCGTAGTTTGAATCCTGGTTAAAAATCCTTTTAACTTCCAGGTTACCCGAATTGATATACTGTCCACTCTAAGCTGTTGATGCAGACGATTAATCGGTGATTATGGTGGTTGCTGTAATGTTATCGACAGAAGTCATGAGTACGCGGAAGGCGTGACTCCTGAAGTTGCAGTAATACTGCAAGTAAAGAATACATTCTGTGACAGTGTGGCCAAGCTTAGCCGCAACTTAGTAAATCTATTATGTGTTTAGGCATAAGTGGAAGCCAATCGTAAAATGGACCGTGTGATACAAGCAGGCGCTTTGCCGATCATTTTCGATGCCATCTGATTCGGGAAATTTGGATGTTTGGATCCACGATGTAGACATTAATCGATCCTATTTCTGATCGACTTTGGTACAACAAGCGTTTGGCTGAAAACAGCAACACTTAACACTGAAATTTATGATGAGGTTTGTCAATCCCCATGTGCAATGCTCAAATTTGTCCATGAGAAAGGTGTAAACAATTATGTAAATGTTTGACAATCATACAGGTCTTTCAATGCATCCCAACGGACAAATGTGATTCTTTTATTAAACTGCAAGAGTATCAGGATACTCATGCTCTTACAGTTACAGATTCGGTTCGAGCTAGTAAAATGCTTCGCGACGTAAAGGTTTGGAGGCTACTAATTAAATATATTTTAAAGTGTTACATCATAAAATATTGAATGATTTCTAACGTTTCCACAGGGTCATTTGGTTACGCTACCTTTGAAATTCCTTTCCAAGGAGAACTTGCTACCTGCTGCTGGAACAAGGGAAGCTTTAATGCCCACCCAGTTGTGGACCTAAATAATGAGCATATAACACTGGAGTTTTTAATACAATTGAATTAAATGGATTGTGGTTTTATTAAAGTAAATTATTATTCTCTAACAACGGAAATAGAAAAATTGATTTGATATCAAGTAATATTTTCGCATAAGCTTGGCCTTTATAGTAAAACGGTTGCTGCTCAGCCCAAAAGAATTGTGGCTCCAGTTCCAGGCTGTGTGACAAAAACTGAGCTTTGAAAGCTCGATAGACCAAAGTTCTTTTCATAATATTCTTTTTCAAGGAATTGTAGATATTCTTGCACTCGTTCTCCGTCAAGAAGAGCCACAACGCAGCCGCCCCACCTGTGAAGAAAATATCTAAGTTAGAACGCTCTCACTTGTCTTCGTGTTTGGTTTTTTTTGTCTAATAGTTAAATACCCAGCTCCGGTTAGCCGAATGCCATAAGTGAATGGCTTAGACAGCCCAATAAGTTCATCCAAGCGTGGATGGGAGCACTCATATAAATCTCGTAAGCTGCTGTGGCTGGCACTCATTAATTTCCCGAGTTCAACCAGCTTATTGGAAGCGCCAGCTTCTCCAGTGTTAAGCTCGCAGATCTTCTTGAACTCATACACCCTTTCAGCCTCTGTCAAACGTAATAAAAGCAAACTTACTTTAACTGGGTGTTCCAAAAACACAGTCCTACTGTGTTTGTTTATATAGGCATTGAAGTTACAAATTTTCAAAACATAATGTGAAAAGAAATTTAGAAAAACTGATAAAATAAACATAGAACATAACTGACGTTATGCGAGTGAGGGAAGCAAATGAATTAACAAAAGCCTTGCCTTCAAAAACATGCTTTGCCCTTTGATGCAGTTTGAGTGGAACTTCTGCTACATTAATTTTCGCCATCAAAGGCATACTTTTGAGCTCGTTTACATCCATTCCAAGTATTTGGGCAATCTGAAAACATCAAGTAACAGCAATTTTTATAATAGAATTCGTTCAACGGAATTGTCTTTACTAGTATACTATCGCTCATCAGAATCTTATTGAATCACGTATCCCCACATATTATTGTGCACCGTATGATTAATGATAGTTAAAATGACATATATATATTATATACGTGAAAGCTAATTAAATACAAGAGATTATATCATTCGTACCTCATCCACCGCATAAGGTTCTTCATGAAGATGCTTAGAAACGAGTTCCGACATCTCCTTCAAAGAAAGCCCCAACTCTTGCTGAAGCGTTTTGAGTTTAACAATTTCCGAAAAATTTGGGAGCCCTTCAAGTTTTGCAATTATCCACGCGGCAGAGCGACACTCAGCCACTCGCACGTTGTAGCAACTGGAAGCCGCCTTGTTTGCTTCCGCCCGGCTATTGGCGATGACGAACACAGCATTTTCCGGGAGAACCACCTTCTCCCCATTTAGCTTTGGAACAAATTCTATAAGTTGTGCCGTTCCTAAGAAATATCACACTCAAATATGATACGAAACTGTCCATTTGTGTAATGAAAAATAAAACGAGAATGCTATAAATACCAGCTGTAGCCATAAAGGCAATGGCCTGGTCCATCCCACCTCCTTCAGTACCAATATAGCGTTCGCTCTTAGCACATATGGTAGCCATTTCTTTTCTTCCCAACGTCCCCTACGACATCAAAATGTCATTCTCAGAATTGATATATGAATGACAAAAGCAATTAGTACGCTAGCTCTCATTCCGGATCCACATTTCCTCTTTGCTTTTTCTTCACACGAAAGGGATTCTAATATCTATTATTTCACACGAGTAATTGTCTCCAGGCATCGCAGCTTAAACATTGTCTAGTTATTTCTGACCTTGTAACCAGATAACTCAAAAGGTCACCAGCAAGGTTGACATTGAAATGACTCGTGTCGCTGTGGATTACGCTTATCTTTGGCGAGGAGACTAAGCACCGATATTGAACATAAGCTTAAAGTTCATGTGTCATGTTGCCCCAATCTGTAAACTAAATGAGCTGCTTGTACAACAACTTTTATAGCGGAAATCCGTAAGGCATGACGTGCTTGACAACTCTTTCAAAACTCTCGTTTATTAATTTCCAACATCTGTGAGTATTTAAATTTCGTAAAAGCATCTTTCTTATAAGCATGAAACTTTAAAAAACAATAAGCTAGAGAGACCCTCATGAAATTTAATATGATGGGCGTAACTCTACTATTCCTACTTCATACTCCAAAGAATTCGAAGCTTTGCTTAGAAAACGCTTTAAAACCCTTTATTCCCATTAGGAGAATAATTTAAAATTTGCAAATAAGAGAGTAATGGGACTCACCTCGTATGCAACGAGAGTTGCAAGAGCTGCCGCACATACCAGCGCACTTGAGCTCGACAAACCGGCTCTGGGAGGCACTCGACCGTCAACGCAAATTTCGGTCAAGTAGACATCCCCTTCCGCATTAGCCATGTGTTCAAGTGTTCCAAGAACTCCACACAAGTAATACAAGTACCAACTAGGGGCCACTCCTTGCTCCCTGTTTCGTAAAATGGATCTACAAAAGGATTTTTGAAAGAGGGTTAAATTTTTTTCTACTAAGTAATAAAAAAATATTTCAAAATCATAAATGTCTAGTGTCTAACCGAATTTCGTCAACAGAGCATTCGAAGTCTTCAAATTGATCTTCGACATTTGTAAGACGCAAAACAGCCTTGGTTGAGACTTGAGCTCTACCCAGAATGAGAACATCGTGCTCAATCGCCATTGGAAATACCCCGTAGCCACAGTAGTCAATATGTTCGCCAATCAAATTTACCCTGGAAAAGAGTTAATTTTTTATTACAGATTTTTTTCTTCTTGTCAGACCTAATTTTCAGTTCACTACATGCAGTCTCATTTCTCCCCTAACCGATTTCAATTTTTTATATCATACTACTTGTCACTTTACCTTCCTGGAACTCTGACATAAAATGTCGGTGAAGATTGGAACTTGTTTTGGAAATGCTCTCGGCACTTTTCAACCCGGGCTCCTTGTCCTTTCCAGCTTGCCAGAGGCAATTTGGGAATTTGATCCGTGGTATCCAAGACTTTTGGCTGACCTTCAGTGATAATATCAACATGATGCCTTCCATTGCCGTTTCTGATTGTTTCAGGTATCTTGGAACATACAGTGGAAGCCTAGAGTATTCAATAAAAAATTATTTTAGCAAATTACGCATCCATAAAACTTCCTTCTTTGATTACGCAGGCTACGGTTGAATGAATTACTCATTCAAAAACTTTAACCAACCATATTGATTGTGTCAGCACGGGCTTGTTAGTCAGGTCTTTGCAAAGTAAAACTGGCAGGTGGAAAATGTAATTACCGGGTTGCGAAACAAGATAGTTACGATGTTATACAACAAACAATTAAACGTTACGAAAACTACCATACACATCTAACTCTCAAAGAAACGACTGAAATAAACTTGGAGATTTTGTGAATCAACTTTTGAATTCTTGAAATGAATGTAGATTTGGTTCACTACACACTCATACTCGGCCAATAACAAATATAATCATATGCTTCCACCTGTATCTTTGTCTTAATATAATAATAATGACAGAAATCAAATCACAAAGGCTAATTTGAGTGCAAGGCTAGTTTGTGGAGGTCGACTGAGTTCTGGAAATCACAATCACACGACTCGGTTTAACTCTACATCACCCGTTTGTCAATAAGACAATGAAAAATGAAAAATTAAGCAAACTTTTGTAACGTGCTCACACATAATCTATTGAATTTCGAAGTAACCAAAAAGTGCTGAAGAAAGACAGTTGTTTAACATGTGGGCATATAATGACATATTCTTGTTGATAACAAAACAATAGTTAAACCCAACGTTGTTGTTACAGTCTGAATGATATGCTAATGTGTTCATTCATTATTGACAGGACTGCACTATCATATATTGATGCTCAGTTGCTCCCATTCCATTTGACTGATAATGATAAATCTTGTCAAAAAGGAAACAAGAACGAATGGATGCGCGTAATGATGATGATAGGTACTTTCATTTGTGGTGAGCTGTTGAGTTCTAGCTTGCTTTGCTCCACATCTTCCAAAAACAAACGCCTTGGCACTTTGTCTTCTCCCTCAAACTTTTATTCTGGAGGAGTCCATCTGGACTTGGGTGTATAGCACAGCTTGAAACACATATGGTAAATGCCCGAGTGGCGAGCTGTGCCACAGGAAATAGGGAACAGGTTGACACTGTTTGTTTTGTGTTTTCGGAGGTGCAATACTAAGTAATGTTTTTAATTTCATGCAGCAGTATGTATGAAATGGATGGAAAAATTAGGAAAATGTATATACTCGGTCATAAAAATGTGGAATATGGCTCCATACTCCACTTTTTAACCGACATGATCATGTTCTTTTACCCATTAAAATAAAGTAGTGAGTAGCATAATATTTTTTGCTAGAGCTTAAGTAATAGAGAGGTATATTTCTTTTCCTTGTCGTCTCATTTTCAGTTACGCCTGGCCATGTTCACGCGTTGTCACGTTTATAGACACACGGAACTGAGTAATGTAACGAGCTCATGCTAAACACACGTTAGTAAATATATAAGTGAAAAAATTTAAACTGGGGCAACCTGGCAATTACCAACACAAGCTCGCGAAAAGTGTGATGCAGCAAGTATAATTTTTGTGCTTCTTGGAGCGTGCTATTAAACTAAACTTTTTTGGGGAGAGTGTTCACACTCATTTGCATAAGATATGGACATACGAACGTTGTGTAACTGGTAATAATCTTAGGTATGCAATCTAAAACAAAAAAATGATCTAAGCATGAATTCGGATTAAATTGCTGACTTGATCCCGGCCAAACTTTCCACATTAGTCTTGTCGACAATGATATTTAATTTCATAATTGGATAGATAGCTTTGAAATAGGATTTGCCATGGTCATTTTTTATTTATATCTGTATAATTTGCCAAGGAATATTATTATTATTATTTTATTACAGATTCAACAGACTGAAGACCTTGCATGTTTTAGCTTAATGGAAGTTTTCCTCTGCAATTATGCATGAGTAATTTCATGCTTCAATTTGCAACAAACAGATACGCAAATTTGCATATGCCTTTCTTCGTATGTATCGTTTTGAAACGCTATCAACTGCACTGGAGTACCTTCACTCATATTGTCAATAAACTTTTATTAAAAATTAACATAAAAGTTAGTTTCTCTTGAATACAGTCAAATTAGTCAAAGTCTAACGTTCGACATTTTTAGTGCCAAGAAAAATTCCAACATTTCCTCATATATCAAACGCTCTTTAAAAATTGTTGTACGTTTGATGTGTCACAAAACAACAAGCTAAATTTGCCTTTTTTCTAAAGCTTTTATTTTGTTCATTCTGCTTCAAAATTTCAAAGGTTACAACTTGAACGGCTGCTTTAATATAAAAAAAAATGCATGATGATAACAGCATAACACAACAGTAAACAAAGATATTTGTTAGCAGCCAAATATTTTTCATGTGACATATGAGCGATGACCTGTTTTATTCATTGATCCAAAGTTTTTCTCAAACGCTATTTGCATTGTATTCAACATGGTATCAAATTGATATGATTTGATAACCATGTGACGATGAGTAAATTACAAATATTTCAATACCTTCAAATGGAAAGCACGAATGAATGAAAATGGATTAAAAAGCCAGATATACACCATTGAAGGAGTTCCCCATTATTTGTCACGTTCCTTTAATCTTGTGATACAACTAGCAATAGACTTGCATTTTGTATGAAATGATATAATAGTCGAATATTTGTCACACTAATCCTGTGTAACAACAAAGAAAAATGAAAATTCCAAAGCATATTTGACTAATACTATTCTCACTAACGACGCAATAAGTCAAAATTGGAAGTCTGCTCGATTTGCTACTTTATGAATTCATGTTTCCATTCTATTCTATCCAGAATGCTTGAATAAATTTAAGTACTTTATCTCATGTCTATGGAATTTGAATATCTTTCATGGACTTTCATACATAATAAAGTGTCAACTCCAGCTTACTGTAGAAAAGTGTGCATATGAAGTAGCAACAATTAAGCTTTTACGATAAAAAAATTGATGTTCGGCTTAGCATGTATTAGAAACCTTTATCCGTCACCCGAAAAACGTCTTTCTATACTGCTTTGTACATTCAATTCATTCGCAAACTTCTCCTTCGTTCTTGTTTTCTTACAAAAAATGCAGAAAGCTTGGTAAACTTGCAACACTATATAGGCATCTCTCTATGCCAAGTTCATTTACTTAAGTAGCTACTACGATTCAGTTGTATGAAAATCATCCTCCCCCAGGTGGCAAGAAAAACTTGATGAATGAGTCAGAAAGCCAGAAACCAATACATGTAAATACTTGATCAAATTAGCGGCAGGATTCCATTAAGAAATCCGATGGATGAAAATCTGAGACACACTTCAACTTCCCATGAATCCTCTTAATAAAATCAGGGAAAGTAGTGAGTTGCTATAGAACGCTTGTGGTTTTTGAATGGCAGTACAAAACGCTATGTAGTACATATTGTAACCATCTTCATCCATTTACTCTGAGGGCTTTCTACTCATTACACTTTCCATTTCTCCCCAGAAACAGCTTGTTGCCCACACAGGGAGATACATTAGCCATGTCAGGGTGACGTGAACGCGTCTATTTGATGCATACATACATAAATTTAATCCAATAATTTTGACAGCACACTAAACCCCAACAAGTCGATACCTGAGTGTATGATTCCCGTTCAAGTGCACAAACTTCGTCTAACGGTATGCTTTTCTCATTGAGGAAGAGGTAATTGTGAGTGACACAAGGAGTACATTACTCTTATAAGGTTTTATTGCCGACAACGCTACCATTAAATGGCTTTGACATTCTTTAGGGAAATGCTGCCACTTATCGCCGCCAAGCTACCTGCCGTTTTGTGGGAACTGGCGAGTAAGTGTGAAGCACTACTACAACTCCTGTCACAAAAATCCACACTGTCCTTGAGATTGTCACCGACAGAACACTTGTTTCTGTACATTGAAGGGCTCGCCAAATTTTACACATCATTGCGTTTGTAGTTTGGTTTAGAGAATCACCTTCAGACGATGACTCATCTGGTTCCCAGAAGGATTTTACATGTATTTTACATAGACATAAGTGTTTTGTTCCACTCTTACAATAAACTGGAACCTGTCTCTTTGGTTTGCCATATCGCAGGCCATATAGACTTTTGTTTATCACAAATCTGAATTGTCTTATTTGATACTTTCCTTCTGAATTGAAACAAAAACAATTTAAGAGATAAAATCATAGTAAATTTACATACAATATGATGAATAATGATGATGATGATGGCACAAACTGCCACATCCGTTTGGCTGTTTGTTTGTGAGTGAGATGATTGTTTATCTACTTCACACACTTAATTGTTTTTGTGAAATATTGCGTCTAAACTAAATAGCTTTAAAATAGTTTACCTGCGAAAACCAGTGTATCCTTACCAGCTTTAAAAATACAAGCATAATCAGATTTTCTAACGAATTTGACGTTGCACATCGTGGAGTAAACATGCCTCAGAATGTTTACATAAGTAGCTATACTTATTCTTGTATCCCATTCACGAATATTATTAGATTATTAAGCCTACATAGACGCACCGGAATAAATATTTATATTAGTGATTGGAAGAAATCTACAAAGTAAAAAAGAACAAGAATTGTACATGCTTCCTTTCCTCTGGAGCAAACAAAAAATCCAATATCGCATACAAGTTTCTCAAACTAATGCCAGTATCATACTCCCCAGCCATTAAAACGCGATATTTTGTGCTTTTTACCAGTTGAAGAAACAAAATGCCTCCAAAAAAGCAGAACAAATAGCAAAGTCTCTCGTTAATCCAGCTAGATAGTACACATTATATAAAAGCCTTGGCTGAAGATGTTTCTCTCAGATAGAGTCAGCATAAGAAGCTCGTCAACCGCAAAATATGATGGCCTGAAGGAGTAGCTCATCCTTGAAGAGAAATTGGTGATTTACCGTATTATCGCACCATCATTTATTTAACAAACCGTGCGGCAAAAAGTGAAATACAAATATTGAAGTTTTCTCAACAAGATTTTTACAAATCCTTCAATACTTAAAGGACACAAACAAATATCACTTATATAACGTGTATATATATATAATATACAGGGAGAGACGAACACAGCTGTCTATTTCCATTTCCAAGCTCGAGATGATGACATATTTTATAGAAAACCCGTCATGTTTAACTTTCTTTCTGCGTCATTTGTCCACTTCATTGTATGTACAATCATTTTATTTAAGAGAAATGTCAGCAGTTTGTAGCAACTTCATTGTCAGCAGGCTTTCTCCGTAAAATTGCTAGTGAAAAGGTCTAATAAAGTTTCATTCGGTCTGTACAACAAACATTTTGTGGGAGTGATGTCATGTGCACTGCTCACTCAGTGATGGAAAGTAATGCATTTGTATATAGGCATGCACCGGAGTTTTAACAAACCGTTAAACTTATTGGTATTTCAAGCAAGCATTACAAGCGTTGCATGTTTCCATCCGTTGCCTCCAATTTTCTCGGGATTAACTCATATGTATCTAGCAGATCCATATGTACCGGGAGCCCCAAATGGAGCAAATTTGTTTCCACACCAAAGCCTTCCTTATCTCTGTCTTGACCCATTCTACTACTAATAGTACTAATATAATTGTTTTCACGTAAAGTTGCTCACGCTCACGTTCGAAAGCATCAAGAGAGGAGAGGTTGTAAATAATGGAGAAGCCAGACATAAGGTTATCATTAGTATTAGTGTACCACACCAACTAACCCAACCACCTAGTTGAGATGAGGCTTTGGGATTTCTTTTATGCACTAGATAATACAATTCAGCATGAAAGCGGAGAAACGTAGAATGCATATGATGAATGATGTATGATGATCAAATCAACAGAATGCATATTGCTACCACGAAACTTAAGCACGCATATTGTTTGTACTTATACAGTCAGTAAAATATAAAGAATCTAACCTTTCATGCCACCATCGGCTGTGGAAACCCCGCTGAGATTATTTGCTTCCTGTTCGGCATTCGCTTGTGCCGTCGGGGTTTCGTTTAACTGACCATACTTGCACAAAGGTTTGAAGAGAGCATTCTTTAATTTACAACTGTTTTGAAGGTCGTATCGTTCATCTGCTATTTGTGTTTCTTGAAACCACATGCTTGATTGAAATGATTGAAATTTTCCTCTCTGAATACATAGCATCCATTAATGATGTGAATGGCTGACTGATTTGTAAGTTAAGGTAGTTCCACAGTTTTCTCGGAGTTGAGTGATTTTTCACAATTCGAAGTAATGATACACCTTTACTGTGTTAGAAACAGGTTGCCAGAAATTGAATATACATCAAAATTCGAACATTCGTCACATGAAATTGTTTGACTTTGAAAAGAAGACATCTTATCGACGCAGTGATGTCTTACCGTAAGATTGTAAACAAAGTTTTAAGTGAAAGAAGTCGAAACTTATAAGGCAAGCAGCTCTCCTTTTTTGGCCAATTTGAGACAGTGTCACCGGAGAAAGTGTTTTTTCTGTTATGCCCTATACTTTTACGTTACGTATTGAAGATGTACTGCATTTGTTATGGGTTTATGTAGCTTTCTCATCCTCATCTAAAACATGTTGGGTTTGACTTCCATCTTTTTCCATCAAGCATTAGTCGTGGCTCATGATAGCATAGCAAGAAATATGAGAATGAGAACAAACAGTCAGTACCAAACACCAAACTGAGTGGAGTAATGTAATGCTTGCTAGTGCGATTCGTAAGCAAAAATCGCAACACTAGAACGTCACATAAAAGCCAATGTTGACTGCACTTTCGCTTCAGTTTCCATTTAGGAACCTTGGCTGCTAGAACCTACGGAACGGTCTTCTGCCTGTCACACTCATTTCTCCCCTTGGCTGCTACGGAAAATAATATTTCTCATCCCTCACGAATCTTTCATATCTGGAAGCAGTACTTTCGTTGAATTATATGGTGCTTGCCATCATATTCATTTACCAGCTGCATTATATGTGGGTTAAATCCATTCAAGTCTTTATGGGAATTAGCTAAAAGGTAATTGATTCAGTGTACCGTAGCAGGGAACATCGTTCTTTCCCTGGATGTTGCAATCGGTGAAAGTTATTCCATTAGTCAAACTTTTAAGTAGAACTAGGTGCGCAAAACTAATTAGAACAACAATCCATCTATTTTAATTATGGTTTTCTGCCGAGTAGAGATCTCGTTCAATATCCGTGTTTTTAGTAAGGTCATTCCTTCAAGAATGTAAGTGTTATAGGTAGTGAGCAAATTGGCACATTTAATGCATACCGTTTGGTTGGAAAAGTATCCTGCTGAGATACTCCATACAAGAAGCAGCCATTTATAATCAGTACTTCAAAGAGCATTTAATTTAAGGCCACAAGGTGCTCAAGCAGCGTGTTTATGTTACTGTTAATGATTTAGACAGGCATCTGTTGCATGTTCCGTTAGCTCTGCACAGTTTCAAAACAATAATGCCGCGTGCCGTTTCAATGCCATATGCATCTCAATTTACATTTCCAGTCTTGTGCGGAACATCGAATTTGAGAATCTTCCTATCATCATTTATTTACAATATTATCCCCCAAATCACTTCTTTCGGGTGCCAAGGTTAAGCTTATCAAGATGCATTAGCGACTCTTCTTGATTCCCACTTATTTTTTGAACGAAACAGCTTTACTATAATATAAAATATCCTAGTGAAGATTCGCGTGCCGTGGTACAATAATGTGAGTAGATAGGTGCTTAATTGATACGATTCACTTGAGTGTGTACTAGAAATAGCGTTTTTTGTTCATCATAGATAAACAACTTTACTGCTGGACCTAAAAGCTGCCCGGGGTAAAGCTAGAACGAGAACAAAGAATGGCAATTATTCAGCAGTGCTGTTGCGGCTGGACCCTACGGCAAGGATGTTATGCTAGTGCAACCTTTTCACTGGTAAGCTATCAAGCAACGATTTTTTTGTACATTATTTCTAAAAGGGTTTGCATTACAGCTACTGTGCGTTTCCATTTGGGTGACCTTGTGTCGGCTGTTATTTGCATTGTGAATGAATGAATCAATTTTCTAAGGTTCACTCTACCTTCTAGATTTTTTTTCATGGAAAGTTCCAGAGAGTAATTAAACTCGGGAAATCAAATTTGCGCTTCCCTACACTTTCTAACCCTCTAAAAAAGTGAGGAGTATAGCGCATCCGAGGTTTTTGTTGTTAAATGGGTAGAACCTTCTAAAAGTTTTACCGTCTCCCTCGGTCACACACCTCTTGCACATACATGAATGAGACAAGGTATACTTTAAACTCGCACAAATTTGATGCATGAGCCAATTCATAAAACTTTTGTTGGGCTTTTTTGTTTCGTACTTTCTCCAACCTACAATTTTTATGAAAACAAAAGTTCTAAGTCATCAATTTGACTTGGAGTCACACACTGTATAAGAAATACAGAGGAGCTACTAAAACACAATATAATGTTGTCAGTATTGTTCAAGGTGGAGTTTTTATTAGGTTTGAATCCCGCAAATCATTTGCATATATCTTTGAAGTTTTCTTCATATCAAACTTGGGTAACTGCTTGAGAAGTTTATGAGCTCCAATGCTAAGGAGATATTTGGGGTCATCTGAGACCAACGCAGATACGTATAGTTTTAACCATCCTACCACGATGAAACAGTGCACCACACTACGTAATATCTAAATCCTTTCCATGAATAAATCGAAATGTGTATCATTACTATTCCACAACTGTGGTAAACCTAATATTTGGCTTCTGCTGAAAACCGAGTAGGTTTGCATTACTGTAGAAGTTAGTAGCATGGTGGTCTTAAGTCGGAGAGAACTTATAGTCAGCTAATTAATGCCGTTTCTAATATTCATTGTGCTAAAATTGTAACAAGATATTGCGATACTTGATAATGAAAATATTGTTGTACTCGTCAAATTTAAAGATATGGTGAAATTGGAATATGAAACAAAGTTTTGCTAGAATTTTCTCCAAATTGTTCAACTGAATACCTCCGACTCATCAGTGTTTCGCGTGTAACCGTGTCTAATTTCTACACATTTCACGGTCTGTATAAGGAGTTAGTTGATTTAAAACCGGTCTGTGTGGTAGACTATATTAAATAATATCTTTAAGTATTGATTTTGCCCCCTGTTCAGGAAACCTCCTAATATGTATATATATACATGTCTCGTTGTTCACCCGCGAGTATTCCAAACACGATAGTATGATGAGTTAATTTCAAAGTTTTGCTATGTACAGTCATAAATTAGGATGGACACGTTCACCACATGCACGTTGAGACCTAATTATTGCTGATTATGAAATTAGCGTGCCATCAAATACTGCAGGGAATTTTCACATTTGCGGTGAAATATTTGCTGAGAGCTTTGCTCGTAATATTAGAACGAAACATTACATTAGCGAGTCACATTTCTAGGCTATTCGATTTAACTACTTATGGCATGCATTTTTACGTTAGTTTTTGCATCCAATCGAACGAATGCACGATGTATATTACTACGTTCCTTCATAATTGGAAACCATTCGTACATGCATATAAGCTATTCAATGTTTCAACCATGCAACAAAGCATCTCTCACTCACTCCCCCACTCGCTTTACTCCACGAGAAGTCTAGGATGCAAACTTATGATGAAACTTTCACTCATATTATTTCAATTTCTGCACAACGCAACAGCGAGCTCACGCTGAGATTCTCGACGATTCATGCAACCTAAATAATCCCATGATGAGGGCTGCACAATTTTTTGTATGTTATATTGCACGCAATAAATATTCCGCGCTCGTTGACTAATACCCTGCACGTATGACATTGTAATCATCAGAAAGAAACAACTCTGGCCCAGCCTCCAGCTTTCTCCACCAGGCCAGCCTCCCTTTTTAAATGTAAATGCCTAGGTATTCATACATCTCGTTGCATTTCCCTAAAATATGGAGTGACATTGTTGAATATTAAAGCATGCATTATATATGGTAATACGTAATGTATTCGTTCATCTGAATATTTACTAAATAATGGGAACATACCCAACATATGAAATATGTTATGCAAAAGAGCTAAGGTACTACGCACCATAGGAATAGACGTCTCTATCTAATAATATTATGTACCCGCAGCTGTTCAGCGACGAAAACCCATGATAACTGTCATGCTGTCATGACCGATATTATATTCACCCGCAATTCTAGCTGTATGTTTAACACGGGATGATAGCAGCGGAAATTACACCTTGTAGCACAGCTGTGTCCGTCTGTCTTTGTGCATCCAGGTGTAAATTGACTCCAATAAATTTAACTTTACTACTTCTGGTCCGAACAGTAAGGAGCATGACTAGTCATGCGGAACTTTGAAGCTGATAACCCCATGCTAAAGATTTCTCAAATCTCTTATGGATTGTGACAACTTGATCAGAAGTTGGAGATTGTTCTATATTGCTCTTTCGGTACAATCTTTCCTCGGGATTTATTTCTCATTTCGAGATACTTGCTGAGTTCTTATTTCACAACATTCAATACTAAACAATGAGCCAAGAGTTTCGAGGTAGAGTAAAATACGAAGCTGGGGTGAGCACCGCATACCTGTAACAGTATACTACGACCAGTAATAGCATGATAACATGAACTCTTGTGAACTTTGTTCCTTAAGCCTTGACAGTGTGATGCCCATAAACAAAAGTGTACTTATTTAAACAAGCCCTCCCATGGGTTTAAAGCTTGCGGAAGTAAGTCCCAAAATTTGTCCTAGTATAACTGATAGCATGAAGTACAACCCGAATGCAAATGGTTTAGGTAATATAATATGAGTAGCTATAAGTTAATCACACTTACAAGGAATTTTATGTCAACTAACCATTGGGATGGGCTACATAACTAAGGCTGAAATCAAAATCCCAATGAGATGCTCAAATTGCACAACTCAACCGGATGAAAATACTGTTCGACCATTTTGGCCTTGTGCGTAAACAACTTCATTTCTAGATTTCAAACACAGTAATTCGCCGGCTTCGGGAGTTTGGTATTCGTATATTTTCACTGTCTATTAATAACCTTCCATGATTTCATTTTCTTTTGATCACCAGAGCGTGAAATACGCCCGCATTATGTCAAGTATAACTCACATTGCTGCCATCTCACCTTCATTATCATATCTTTGTCAGACATCAATACAGTATTGATTTTGTAACCCTGTGAAAAGCATGTTCCCGTCATCTTCAACGAGCTATGTACTTGATATAATTCATTCAAACG
Source organism: Orchesella cincta (assembly GCA_001718145.1). NCBI lineage: Eukaryota > Metazoa > Arthropoda > Collembola > Entomobryomorpha > Orchesellidae > Orchesella > Orchesella cincta. The sequence continues at coordinate 20,353 of LJIJ01000002.1, forward strand.
AAATATTATGACCTCCGGATTTTGATGGAATTGTATTGTCCCAATGAAAACACGTTGCTTGGCCTGGTGCACCTTGCTTTAGCAATCTATGTGTGAAGTAATAATATCACATACGTATGCATGTTTTCTCAACTTGCCAAATTGAGTTTTAAAATTACTACCAAAACAGATAAGCAAGTTATATGAATCCGATATTTGGCTACCTCTCAAACATTTTCACATCTTTGTGTGGTAAAATAGAGAAAGCTCCGGGGCTTTCCTTTCCTTCACGTTCACTAACATTTTTAGGTAAAAAATCTTGTTTCTTTTTTACTTTATTCGTTGTCATTGCACACACGGAATAGGATCGAATTGCAATGTTGTTCGAGTGAGAAAAAAGATGCTAAAGTGTGAATATTGTGTGGAGAAACTATGAAGGAATAGTGGCAAAAACTACTTAACATGCATAGCTTATCCTTAGGTTGCTCAAGGGATTTAGAAGAAAAGGGCAAATTATTCCAAGGCCAGTCAGTTGTATTTTCCCAATACAATTTTTTCGACTTTATGGTTTCCTTCCTCTCAATTTTGCGGAGGATGCATGGTGATGTTTTTAGACTTGCTGTGTACACATCCTATTAGTACCCTATATAATATCCCTGGTTGCAAATAATGGAAAAGATCGTATTAAATAGGTAGTAGGGACGCCAACTGATGAAGGCTGTTTAGATCCATTAGTGTTTGAAGTTCAACGCGTTCCACCTTCAAATTAACTCAGCACGACACATATGCATCTACAATTGTATCCGCATCTGTATATCAGGATTACACTTGGGAAACCAAAGCCTTTCTCAGCAAGACACAACGGATTTATGTGTACTCCGTTTTTTCTTCGAAGCTTAGAGAAATTGGATTATTTTAAAATTACATGAACAAAGCTTCCTTTCTTTGTCAATGACGAAAATTGTTTTTTTCGAATGTGAGTTTCCGAACTATGTGTTTTGGTTTTTGAGTGGGATACACTAAATTAAATGCGTAGAATGTTAACAATGAATTCGCCTAAATATTCTTTTTTACGTCCACGTCTTACAATCATAAGCCACGTAACACTAACCTTCCTTATGTTTCATATAGATAATTTTTATATGGATTCTTCCGCCACGACAGGTTTTGTGATTTGAATGTTGTTACATTTCAGTTCAGCCTCCATGTGTAATTTTCTTTTTAAACAACAAAATCTGAAACTTGATTTGGTTTGCAAAATACGGTTGTGTATTGATACAAACACTTTTGGCTTTATTCTCATTCCATGATTACCAAATTGTTTATTTCCCTTTTGCAAACACTCTTTTTCTTTGACAGTGTTTTCTACTGCCAAAATCGATTCTTGGAAGTGTACTGTTCGTGTCAAACTAAAAACTTGGAAAAACTCTGTCAAAGTGTATTTGTACTGGTTGGTGTGTAGTCGATTGCAATTTTAACTTTATGTGTTATAAACTAGTGCTTTATCCCATGTAATTTTATGACAAACTGGTTTTTCTCCACATTTATTTATGCCGTCTGAAAAAGTAGGTACACAATGCGTTTCCAAATGTAATCAAGTAGTCATCTATATGTCCCCTTTCACACTATAGCCGTCCCATGATGTCGGGAGAGACGGCGATAGAAAGCAAGTTGGTTTGTGTTATTTTTATGCATTACACTCTCCCAAGTATTTAAAGGCAGCTCGTGATCGTGATATGTGTGTAGTATGGACATTGGGGTAGACTAACTCTGTTCTTGAGAAAGTATGCAATTTTGAGATAGTTTTTTATAAGATAAAAGTCTAGCAGGGTTGCAACGAGCACCATGTTGTTCCTTCCTCGGATATTATTAATATAGACATTATAATTTTCATTTAAATTCCGCTTTTATTTCCAGCCGGCCCTTGCTTTTCTTGTGTTTCATATATCGTCCCATTTTTGCAGAAAATGAAACCATAAGAAAATTGAGAACAAGACTCGTTTAACTCAAAATTGCCTTCGTCAGTAAGAAACCATGATCTTACTTACACAACACACACAGAGTCATTATGTTACTTGTCGTGCTTGTAAAATCTAGGACAGAACGAAACTGGAACCTTGCAAATACAAACATATTTAGTGTTCTTAGACGTGTGAAAAATCAAAAGCACATGCCTAAGTAACGAATGAAACTTGGCCCACATCTTAATTTCTAAAAAGATATCATATGTCTATGAAATCTGCCGGCCTAACAATGCTTTAAGTTACACTTTAGTCTAATGTGTCGCATCAATTCTCATGTTCCCCTTGTTTCACATAAAATATATGAAGTTCAGTTAAGAGTTGAAACCTTGAAAAAATAAAAACGTTATCACCTAACTAGTCAAACACGATGAGATTGGTTTTGGCAATTAGCTTGTATCCGAATACACAAGTCTCTTTTAATTAATTTGCTTCTAAGTAAACAGTTCCAGTTTCCAGTTCTTATTGCTAATGTGCTTTGCAGGCATAGAATCGTACTATCTGTTGAATGTTAGTTATAACTAATGGAATGGATGGAAATGCGAACCGAGGAGACATACCGGGAACAGTCCCCATTACGTACATTACTCAAGCCCAAAAATTTGACTTGCTTTCGTAACTTTTATATTGAATTTTGAGTTACGTCGTAGTTCACTACAATGAGAGCTGTCTACAATATAAAATGACATCATTGAATCGTCTCCAGCGGAATAATTGTCATCTCAACAATAGAATTTTAAGTTCCCTTCACTTACCACGCACAATACACGTGATTTAAAATGACAACAACACAATCTCTATTGCATTTTATTCAGAAAACACAAGGATTTGGTCTGAAAGAAACATGATATGATAAATTGTATGAGATTGTTACATACCTAAATGAAAACTGTTCATCGTTTATTACTGTTCATTTTATGAAAAAGCTTTTCAAAGTACATTTTTGATGACGTTAATATTTACATAAAAAGCCATCAAAAGTTTCGCTCAAGAATGAACACAAGAAAGAGAAAGTAAGTGAAAGCACATAAATTTAATGTAAGCCCGTGATATGATATCTCATATCCCCTCTGACATTTGTAGCTGAATGGTAATGGTGATTTTTATGTGAAATGAAGTTAGAATACAAAGAAATTTGACGGATAGACGTTTTCACGTAGGAGTTGATTGTCGTCTTGAACGGAAACGGAGCGGAAATAAACAGCTAGAATTATTAAAGTTACAGTATAAAGCAGCCAGGCATATTTTCATAACATTTTTCAACTTTGTTGTCTACTTCAATATATAAACATATGTATATGGGTTCTACTCATATTGATGAACACGTCTTTCAGGTGGATAAAAAAATTATCCGTGTTCCAGGTTTTCAGGGTTGGTTGACCCAAGACATGTGTATTTAAGTGCAATACAATATCTAGTTGTAGTAGTTCAAGCCGGATTTCGAAGTTTACACTTGTTTAATAATGATTCAAAATATTCCGAATCTACTTAAATCTCCATTACACATTACACCTGGTTTCGTACTATATGGAAATTCTGTAATCTTAAATGAGCAGCCGAAGTCCGACAATTGAGCAACTGCCGTAATCATTATTTATGACATCATTGAAATTTGTAACGTTAATCATATGTGTTGCGCAATAGGGAACTCTTCAAAGGAGCATTACTCATCGACTAGTGCGAAATCCTTTCCATTTCAGGGAACATGCAATTCTTGATAGAATAATAAGGCAAAGCAACACATCGTATGTATATTTATGTATAAAGTAGGAAAGATGTGTGTATACAAGGACACCTACAATTCACAGTTTCCTCAGTCCATAGAAATGATTTTCAAAGGAAACGATTATTTCTCATGAAACTTGCCAGCTATCGCATCTCATAAAAATGGCAGTTACTTCCTCCAAAGAAAAGTATGTTTTGATACGGAAGACAGGTGAAAAAACTCTGGCGACTACTTATCTATATTTTTCATATTATCCCGACGACCATACTACTCTCCCCAATACTGCTAACTGAAAATCAATTACTTTAGGGCACTTTGAATGATACTAAAAATTGAACGCTAAGTTGAGGTTGGGCTGCAAGAATCATTCATTTCATTGAGTAGACGATTTGGTGCAATATAATATTACTTTCTTTCAACGCATTTCTGCAGCCCTTCCGTAGAACACTAAAAACCTACTTTTCGATAAGTAGGCAATACTGAACACGAGCACAGTACATGATACTTAAATTATGAAAGTTTGGAAACAATTCACTATCAATTTGCAGCATCAGTTGTCATGTCAGACCGAAAATGAAATGGAGTGTATGAGCCAGAGACTGGTATGCAAGTTGGAGGAAATTTCTCAAATTATGATTTTGGGTGCTTGATGGGTTCCAACTCCCATTTATTTGTTGGGGCATTGTAAATCATGATGGTGAAGTTAGTAGCCCCTATTTGAAAATAGTCATGCTGTAATGATTTACCTTAAATAGTACACCAGCCACATTTTGAAAGATTGCAAGACGTAAAAAGTTTTGCCAGACTACCACAATGGCCACTAACACCTACGCCGGGAAAAGGAGCTGAAAACTTTATAATGTTCAATGAGATTTACTGCAAAATAGCGTGGTTTCTAGTTACCTGTTTTCTCTGCTTTCACTTTCACCCAATGCAACACAAGTTGTGTAATGGGAGCTGACGATAAAGGGAGCGCTATTGAATCTTATTTCGTTTCAGAAGTGTGCCAAATCCTTTAATATCAGGTGATCAATGGCACCATCCTCAAAAGAGGGTGCTACAAAATATGCATTGAAATTAGAAGCTTTTAAGCGTTTCAATATTCTTTCCGTACGCTTGGTGTTGAACAGCAGTGCTATTACTGTTTTGGATGGGTCCCCTACGCCCTATAAAGTATAGTCTTGGAATGGATCACAGTCAAAAAGGTGGAAACTTGCACTTAGCAAGTTTGCAGAGAACATACAAGACGACCCACATTCATGATTTGTCAGATGGAGACGCGTAAACTTCAAAGCAAACAACGGTGAGTAGAAAATACATCCATATTATATTAGACCGCATTACAGACTCATTAATTTTGAATGGGTAGTTCTACTTTTACACCAGTTTTACATGTAGAAAGGCCGAAACTCATCCAGCACAAACCGTACTGCATTTAGTTTTTTTGCGGATGCAAAGGAGTGGTAGTGAAGAAATAGTGATACTTCACGTTATACTACATGGCACATTTTACGTTGGTTGAATGTGTATGACAAAACTGTGAGAAAAAAGCAGATGGTTTCCAGTTTCAATCTCAATTATGACAATGCAAATAGTTCTGATTCAACTGATGTGATGTATCAACTCAGTATTCGTACATATTTGGAATTATTTCTAAATAAAACAAGTCGGTTGATTTCACTGCACCGAAGGTGAAGGTGCACACCGTCATGTAAGTTACCTTAAGTCGAAGTGGTACTATATTTATATTTTAAAACGTAAATTAATGTTTCTATATTTTGGATGCAAATCAAAACACAATGTAACCTTCATTTCACGCTTCGAAAATAATTTCAATTCACAATGTAATGGAGAATAAAGTAATTGTTAAAAAAGAGGGTTTTATATGAAGCAAAAATTCGTCTCCCAGATCTTCTGTACATTCATAATTTCAAAGGTACTATCTGAGCACACACATTGCCCAAATACTGGCTTTGTTGGCTTTCTACGTGTTGACAAAAATAACTTTGTCACAGCTTAATCCGTCATTTTGCAACGAAACTAAATTTTTACAGTTTAGCTTTGCTCTCTGTTACAAAGTTCACAAACATTTCCTAAATTAAACAAGAAGCAAACAGAAGCCGTTTCCAGTTTACTACTGAAATGTATCGCCTGTATCTGTTGACTCCTAAAAGTGAAAACTTTTTTGGAGCTTAAAATTTTGATAATTAACAAATAAAGCCTTATATAGAAGTTACGAGTAGTAACGACGAAACTGCGTAGTAATAAGGGAAAGTTGTAAACAGGTTTCCTTCTAAAAATTCAATTAAAATTGCTAACAACACAACGCCCGCTTTAGTACTATTTTAAGAAAGTACTACTGCATCAATGATTTTATAGCAGCCCACTTGGAAGTAAATCAATTTTATTCAGTTTTATTAAAATATCAGTTGAAGTGCTAGAGGATTAACGATGTCTACTGCGTGTAGACGCGTAACTCAGAAAAGTATTCGCACATTTAAAATTTGCTTTGGAAACATTGTGCAACAAAGGAGGGGCCTCAGATTCCAGTAGTCCCACGGGAATTCAGGGCAGGATTTAAGGAATTTTGCATTACTGTCTCCAAACTTTCCAGAATTGATTTTGTAGGCTAGCTAATGTTTCGTAATACAACAGTCATTGTAGATTTCAGAAATAATTTTACGTAGTCAGGGGAGTAATGTATTAAATTATTCTTCAAAAGTTTAAGCTTTTCTGTTTATGAAATAAAGATGAGTAACAGGAGCGTAGAGCATGTACCCTTAGATACATATTTGAAAGGCTATAACTGCCCGTTGTCTGTATGCTGTAGAAAGTAGAGATAAAGAAACACAGCTAGAATATGCTTCAAATAACCATTACATTTAAGTAAATGTTAAAACTAGCTTTTTAAGATACGGTCCAATACTTTACTAGCATTATTGCGATCTGAGAAGCATGTAAAGTAGTAATACACTAGTAGTACATTATTATTAGTAGTAAATGGTCATCACATCACACTGAATTATTTGCAAAATGTAATAAGTAAAGGATTATAAAACTCCTAAAAGATACATAATTACATCTTGAATTTTTGGGCTTTTTGAAGTTATGCTAGGTTGTGTGTGCTTGCTTAAAGTTAACTTTGCCAGATATGCAGATGTTTCATAATGAATGTTCAAAATCTTGTAGTTTGCCTTAGTATAACATTCTACCTTTCCATAGCGATTATACTTTTAGGTACGCTATAACAATCACTAATCTGTAGAAAGAATTTATGCTTGAACATGCCTAAGGGTTCCAGTCCTAATATTTCCTCACTGAACGAATTGTTGCTTGCTTGAAGTCGCTCAGAATTCTAATAAAACCAATTTAATTCGTTAGGATGGAGATTTCATGTTATTGCTCCTTACACACACTGATGATGTAAGCATTAAATATTTCTATAAAGTAGGAAAAGCTGTTAAAGTCGATGTTGATGGTATTGGAAAACTTTTGAATTTGACATTTAAAAGTTTTTCATGCGGAAAGAAATCAAATTACTACATAACAAATCAAGTTTAGAATACCTTGCGGAAACCACATTTCACAATCTTAACAAAGGTATTAGCAAAACGTAAATTCATTTGTAACTTTTCGATTGGAAAATTTTAACCCAATTTTCAGCATGAAATTGGATAAATAACGAATTTACACAAAAAATAGGCTACCTATATCTCTGTAATACCTGGAAGGACCAAACAGTAAAAAGTCCCAATCATTGCCTTTAAAATACTTTCACTTTGAAGGTATTTTCTTTTTCACTATTATTGCAAAGGTGCATCAAAGTTTTGGAAGCCCTCAACATACAATGCTTTAAGTTGTGAACCTGTCTGTTGGAATTCAGGGAATATTTTGTCACTTTCCAATTTTCTCTAGTACGTAGAATCACAACATTTTCTCTGGAGAAAGTCATTCCTAAATCTTTTTAGGCTTTATTTAAGATTGTCGCAAAGTTTTTACAAGAACGATGTCTCTAAACAGTCTGCTTTTATTTGGTTTGTGCAAGACTACATTAAGCGGTCACATGATTTATTTATGTATTTGCGCACCATCCAGCGTCCCGACCTTGGCCGTTATGTTGAATTGATGGTCTACCACAAAAATGAAAAGGGACGATAAGTGGTACTTGTCCAAATGTAATTAAGCCATTCCTTGCAAAGTTGCACTTTAAAATTTATAACATGCTCTCAATTTGCCCCTGTTACATTTTTAAATTCAGATTTGACGTTTCACTATTGTCAGCAGAATTCATTATGATGAATACTGTTAACAGTAAGTGTTGGAGCTGGTATGTGTCTGTCATGTGGGTAATGATAAATGAACGTGAGAGGAGCACACATTTCTCTGAAAGATCAACAATTACTGCGAAAGTGACAAGGAATGTGTAATGCATATTATCCAGGCTTCATTCATAATTCAAGGGATTACAGAATGAAACACGTTGAGGGTTAAGTTAGTTTGCTTTCACTTTAGAGGGCTCAGGAAAGAAGGTTACTTCATATAGCGTAAGGTGATTAGTCTGAGTAAAATATGTTCGTCATCAAAATACTACGGAGAAAAAGATTACATCTCTTTTGCACTTATGTTCTACAATCCTGTCAATTGTCATTTTTTCGCACTTTACTTACAAAAACACAGGAGTATCCCCACCTGTGAGGAAATACGAATTTGCAATGTAAAACAAAGTCAAGCCATCTTTTTCTTCGTAGTCGTTTTAAGGATAAGCTTTCCGATGAAAACGAGATTTTACCTTAGACAAGTCAACATTAAGTATTTCAATGGATAGACATGCCAAAAAAGTTTTTTTCATCGAATCAAACTTCGCGAAGCTATACATACTATTCATTGATCGTGAGTTTATATATACCTTATATGAAGGTTATGACTGAAATATTCCGTTACTATTCATTGACAGATTTCGCAAACGCCCAGTAATTGGAATTCCGGAAAGTATTAAGCCCATCCACGTGATTAAATATAATCTACAGAATCCTAATGGAGTTTCCACCGATCAGATTCAGTTAGCAAAAGCTGACGTGAAATAAAAATGTGATATTGACATGAACATTATGCATGTCGTAATCCTTTAATATTACGAATATACCTGTGTGTCCAAAATTGCTATATGGTGTAAAATTTTAACTGGTATTTAGTGTTAGACTTCTATTTCGTAACAAACGATTTTTTCACGTTTTTACTGCAACAAACTTACAGGAAATTTTTCTCAAGACAGTTAAAGAAAATAAACAGGTGTAGTAGAGGATCCTTCGTTAATGCTAACTCATCATTTCTTAGGAAGTGTAGCGTCATTAATTATTTCACCGATGATAAAGAGATTCAGAAGGCAAAACTGTTGTAACATTGGAATGCTTATCCATTTGACATGAATGATCGTGTAGATGTTTATGCAATTATATTAATTAAAGATCCAAGCATGTTACTAGAACCATGTGTGGGTTCAACCCAAAACGCACAATGTAGTAGTCATTGTAATATGTGTGGTCTCGTATGAAGATCTTTCTCAAAATCGAAATGCCACCACCACCCAGAAAACATAGAGTTATGGAGAGAAACCAGCTCAGCATCCTCCAGCGCAAATGAAGTAACTTAGATCGAGCACACATGGGAATCAGGGGAAACAGGAAAAGTGCATTAGGTTAAATATTTTTGGTCGCGATGTTATCAATCAAAACTTTGTACACTGTGGGCAAGTTAGAGAAGTTACATCCAAGCTCTTTTCTACTAGCTTCCTTTTCCGATGATCGTTAAAGGCTTACACAATTTCGCAACTATGAAACGCCTTTGTATTACCGTGTTTGAAAGATCAAGTACACACCTTGACTGCTGTTTTCAGAGCAGCGCCTACACCTTTTTCAAATAAATGCAAGTAAATCCATTGTACACAAACATGAAGCAAAAGGAAAGTCGTCTTTCTAAGTAAGCTTATGCGAAGAAAACCGTACAAAAACAAATCTGATACGACTGAGTTGTTTTAATATTTTTGGATTAGAAAAAGCTTTTAAGGTCGTAAGTTAAATATCTAACATTGTAGTCTACAAAAATGCATTAACGGTGAGCAGGATGTACTGATATAATTATATTAACTATTTTAGTGACCAGGGAAATCTAGCTTTCTTGAAAGTATGTCATTTTAGGGACTGTTTGCAAACTGCTAAGTCGGTGACTGTGATGGCAAAAATTAGATTGCATAGGAGCCATCGGTATGTTAAAATTGTCATTTGGGCACTCAAATTCTCTGGTTTTCTTTCAATGATCCATCATACTTGAATGTAACTATCCAATTTTATTGTCGCAACCCGATCTAGAGGTGGGTTACAATTTTTGCGAAAATATAGCAGATTTTTGCTCTTGATTCCCGACTACACTACTCCACTACAGTTAGAATACCCAACATAACACACTATTTCACTTTTCAATGTCAACCTACTCATGTAACGGGCCAGTTGGCCTAAAAATACGATGCAGTATTAATCCACATGATAGATGCTTTGAAACGTATGTCAAAATCTCTGAAAGTCGTTCAACATTTGAGTTCCAAAATAGTCACTTTGAGTATCAAATTAGATTGAAAGTAATGTGATACAAAAGTCAAAATGCATCAAATAATGCAATCTGTTCAGTCCATGCCTACGATATTTGGTGGGATCACTATACTTCCAGCAATCAAGCTTACAAATAGAAAATGCATTTGCGTAATATTACGGGTTTCCTAAAAAGTGTGTGGATAAAAATCCGGTCGTGACTTTCAAGTACATTTCGCCCCATGATTACAATGTTATAACTTGGAAGGTTTTGTTTGAGCTGAGCTTAACTTGATACAATTTTTGGAACTGTTTTACATTTCAAGAAAATTCTCAAAATACCATTTGTATTATCTAATAACAACCATCTCAGCATCCTTTTTCTCTGTTGATAATTTATGAACACGGTGCCTGCTTATGTTTCAATTACCGTTTGTAAGTGTAACATGACCCTTTTCTCCGAAAGGTCTCCAATTTGCAGGATAGCAAAAATGCTAATAAATTCGTTACCTAACTCACCTCATCTCACTTGGCATTTACTCAACACTCTCCTTCCCATTAGCTTAAATCATGCATGAAATCGCATACTTTTTGTGACAAACAGTCGTTTTTTCAGAGGAATTGTGCAGTGAATGAACAAAAAATTGTAGTATTTTACTAATTCTGCGTTAGTCTCCGATCCTTTTGCATGATTACTACGTTGGAGAAACATGAAATGACCAAGTTGGCAACTGCAGGATTGCTAGAAAATGAGAAAAGGAAAGGAGGATGACAGGAATACGTACGACTTAGATTTCCCGTAATGTAGCAACATTACTCTTCACCTAAGAAACAAAAGGATTGCTCAAAAAAGGCTAAAATATCTTGTAACAGCCTCTTTCCTTCTTGTTCATCTCTGAAGATTTGTTGAAGAAAAGCCCACATTTATTCATATTGTGTAAGCAGCAGCAGCACAAGGCTGCAAATATGTGGGATCATCATCAGTATTTCATACATATATGCTAACCAATAACAAAATTGCGTTACCAGATTTGTCTTATGTTACCTATTGCCAGAGTTTCCTGTTAAAAAAATATTTGAAATGTAGATTTTCATGTTTCTAACCTAACTGCACTGCTTCCTCTCGTCCTTTTGCTCTTTGGTAATATATTTCATAAAACATGTGTACAGTGAAGAAACCCTATGAAGCATGATGCGGTAATATGAGAAGCTCAAGTTGAATGTTATTGAGGGAGAAAGCACAAGCACCCCACCAGTAGGATTGACCTAAGAAGCAATTGTGTAGGTTTTCAGCAAAAAGATGAGTACTCGAGTTGTTTCTATGTGGTATGAAAATATACATCCTCTTTACCAAAGCTCTTCATATGTATTCTAAGTACCTACTTTACACTTCCAAGAACAAGTGAGTGAGTTGGAATAGAGTGTCTCCGTACCCCCACACAATATTCCTGATTCCCTGCATTATGCTTCTAAAAACTTTAACTGTGGTCTCTTCCCTATAATCAGCAATTCGGAATTATTTGTGGGAGAAAATAAGAGTTGTCAGAGCACATATTTCAAATAATGGCTGAGTTTGAACTCTTTCCCGTTTTGTTCCTCCTCATCCTTCTTTTTACCTTAGCTTTGCAATTTGCAAAACTTTCACTGCCACTCTGATCTGATCTGATTCCGTTTGAACAATATGGAGTCACCATGACTGCTGAGTGAGTGAGAAGGAAAGGCATTGCTGCCCAAGTGCAAGCAAAGATTACGTAAAATAGCCCCGCTTTGTAAATGTCATCCGAGCATTCTTCTGCTGATGGAATGGAAGTGGCATTGTCTAGCAATATGAAGTTGTGCTCAGATGAAAAAACTCATCATCCTATTTAAATGGTTGAGTGAGCTGGTGAAAGTGGGACAAGTACGAGAAGGTGCACAAAACAATATCTAGCTTTAAAAAATCATGTATACGTAAGTGGATACCTTTTCCTAATGTTTATGAGGCTCAGGTTTGCCCTGGTTGCACAACCAACTCGCAGATTTTTAAAATTGTATAATACCAGTTTACACAGGCTGCTTGTCTATCATTCAATTTTATTTTTACTTTGTAAGAGCTAAGACTTCAAAAACCGTGATGCTGAAACCGAGACTCTGACAACAAAAACACATTTGCGTAATTCCTACAAGCACACTTTCCTTTCCTGATGTGTTGTTCTTGAGTCCTGTTATCTTTCTCATTTATCTCTTGTGCTCAGTTTCACATTGACATATTGCATAAATACTAAAAACCAAAAAGCTGGTAGGGTCTCCTCCACTGTTTCCACAAAGTTGTGGGGATGTACACATCAGACTTTCTCTGAATAAATTGTTATCTTACAATATATTGTGTTTTATCATCCATATAATTTAGCTGCACACATGCATATATGACACATCAACCAGCTACGTGGAATGTAGAACACAAGATGGAAAAATTCGCCAAGTTTTTGCTGCTGTTTTAAATAGTTTTTTTCCCACTGAGGACCGAGGCGACGAAAGGAAACAGAGAAAGTCAGTATTCTACTTGTAGCCAGATCACTTCAGGCCTTGTTGCTTGTGTTCCATTTTTTATTAATGGTTGCCCTATATGTAGCGGCATGAATAGATAATATCTCCATCTCGTAAGTACTGATACATAATGGAAGCCATCCATGTCAACGTAAAATTTATTAGGAAGGTTTACAGACATTTTTACAAGGGTGACGGCTGACCGTACTTAACTTGTTTTTCTTGAGGCGTCACTTACTCCCAGCCTTTTCATTTAAATTATATTATTGCTCTATATAAATGCCATTTTAGAGCCTTTTGAAATATGTAATGGGGTTTCCAGCTCCTTGTCTCAACATCATTCTTAACTGACACTTTTGTTGGAGCGTTGTGTTTGCGATAGGGAGCAAGAGCTCACTGATTCTGTATGATTTTAAAAATGCAAAAGAAATACAACTTTTTTATTGCTTGATAATATCAATCATTTTTTCCATTATATTGCATTACACACATGCTATAACAAAGAAAGGAGTGGCCATGCAGTAAACATTATCATCTAAGAAAAAAACAAGCAAAAAATGCTTGTGCAACATTCAAGAAATTGCACAATAACTAGTGCAAGATTTAGCTACTGTGTCACAAAGGAAGGCAAAAACCCTTCATATACAAGAGAGTGGACGTTAAAACAAACGGCTGGATTCTAAAGATTTATACTCCGCCAAAAACAATGGACTGGCAGCAGAACGACAAGGAAGTAGAGTATGCTGTTTTAGGCTGATGCACTTGGCTACTCCTTCAGTTAGTCAGGGCTGGCGAGATGTGTAAAGGACATTACGGAAAACAAATATTCGTAATTGTCCCAGTCGCAGTCAGCTCCCATTACTGCCACTACTAACATACTTACTCGTTCTCTGCACACACACACACACATAAAAAACGCAGACATCCAAAGTAGCCCAGCATATCATCATCATGTCCCCGTTTGATGTGGTCCTCTAGAGTGTTGAAGCAAAATGAAGTGATACGAGTGAGTAAAATTTCCCAAATGCCCCACTACTTGCAAACCAATGTTGCCTAAAATGTCAGAAACCTGTCTAGTTGTCTGTCTACCCCACACTAAAGAGGTAAACGAGAAATGACTAGCCCTATGAAAAAACTTTTTCCCTCCTGTTCATTGACGTTCCAAATGATATAATAAACTTGTGTCCAAATTACAATATGTAGGTATTCTTATCTACCATGAATGACAATTTATTATGTCGTAAAACTATAGAAAATATGTATCCTAGGTAAACGTCATTTGCGTGGATTTAATGTAGTTGTAATTGCTTTTTTCACCACATCTAACATTCAGTTTCGGTAGAATAATGGGTTCAATATGTTGAACTATTCGAAGGATCTCCATACAAAAGTAGAACGAGCGGGATCAAGCAAATACATTGAACTGAGAGGGATTTAAATTGGTTAGAGTGCCTATTTGCCCACATTTACATTCAATTCTTAGCTCATGCAAAATCAAACACCAAATGTCAATCATGGGCATCGCCTCGCCTATCTCTTTTAAAATATCAACATTTTTTGTACAAAAGAAGGAAATTAACTGATGCAGCCTTCTTCCTACTTATGTATGGTAGCTTGAACTTCCATCCATGCTTAACTTTCTCTTTGGCATTTCCGTTCTGTTTGAGAAAAAACAGATAGCATTACTGCAACTCTGATGGTAAAATTTAGTCTCATATGGTACGAAAAGTACTTTTGTCTTTCTCTGTTTCTCGTGTTTACAGCCTGTTTTCCAGTTTGCACGAGCAAGCACCAAGCTGGAGCAGCATTGCTAAATTAATGAATTTTGCACGTTTCGAGGTTTCCGTAAAAGACTTCATAGAGGATCTTTCTTTGTGCTGACTACAATGCAAACAAATACGTTTATGTATATGATGTACCGTCGTATTTACCACTGAGGCTCTGTCCTCTAATTCCCAATGCACACATTAAATCCTGTTTTTGCTTGATTTTGTTGTGCCCTTTGTATATCTATCCTCTTGACTTGAGAGTCGTGTGAGAAGTCTTGGAGGGCTTTCGAGTGAAAAGTGAGAGGAAATTGTCGTGTAGCACTGAGTCGTCTTAGCAGCACTTACTGCCAGCTCATTCTCACAACCCAACTACATACTGTACATCCTTTCCAATAATATTTGTTGACTCGCCACCCTCATGTCATGTCGTAGGAGTTGTAGCTCATTTAAGTAAACGTTAGCTAATCGTAAGAACCAATTTTTACGTGCGATGAAGCAAACATGCTGGGAAATAGCACACTGGATTGATTTAGCCCATTCTCAGCATCAACCATGTAACATGCTTACGGAAAACTATCTCCTTTTGCTTGCAGCGAAAGCAACTTTCTCACTCATGAAATCTCGTTTACTTCGTTGGCACAATCTTCTTAGATGTCAGCAAAGTGAGTCATCATCACTTCAACACATTTCCAGCCGTGATATTTTCCTACCATTTCTTGGAACTTTCGTAGTGTCATGCAGATTTACAGGGAAAGCTAAGTCGGAGCTATTACTTTTGTTTCCTCTTGTGAATTTGAATTCTGTCCACGAAGAAGGGGTATTTTTCCTCTTCCTGTTTTCTCAACCCTCCCACACATTGGATGCGTTATTAATTTTTTATATGAAAAGTCGTCAAGGTTGTTTTAAACCAATTTCGTTGTTTTCCATATTTTATCAGTTGTTATCCACTCTTGCCCTAAATGTACATTATGTCTGCAATATACTTTGGTAATGTGCTCTCCCAGTGGTTCTCCTTGTGCACATCTAACAACAAACCCGGAAAAAGTATAACGAGTGCATGTTGAATTCTGCAATAACTCGGTACATGAAGCCAGTGTTTTGGGGTTGGTGTAGCGTAGCATCTTGTTTTTCTCTGTTACCCACAAGCGAACAATAAAAACGAACATAATCTGCTCTCCTCCTTTCACGTTCCCATCAGTTTTTTTATATCACGAAGGAAAGTGGGCGATGGGTTGGATGTGGCAATGCAATGTTCAAGAAATAAAAAGTGGACTGCAACTTCCGTCAACAATACCACAGAAGAGGAAAACTATTCCTGGACAAAGACAAATGAAACAGACTCTCGCTCTCCATGCACGGCTTCCTCAGACACGAACTACTTTGTCATGATTTTTCTCTTTTGGATTATTTAAGAGCAAAAATCTATTCCATATGCTCTTTATGTCGATTCACCTATTTATTCAATATACTACTAATGCATTTTGTAAATGGCTCCTCCATTCGTTTTATCGTCTACGGGAGAGAAAGCTTTCCTCCAAATAATGTCCATAAAGATGGAAGAGTTCAAGAAACGGAGTGCAATCTCCTAGCCGAGATAAGTGTCTTTTCAATAGACTTGCTTTGAAATGATAAAATTTCAGAAGAATAGAAATAAATCTATCGATTATACTAGCCCTGTGTCCGTATTCCACTATTAAAGACTTAAACACATGATGTGAATCACATCTTGAAGATACAAAAATGTGGATTTTTATTAGCATGAGAATAGGAATAAAGCAAATCTCTCGGAAATGCATTTATTCCTGTCCGATTGAAGAATTAATCCAATCATTGGATGTGCTGGAAGCAAGATGTAAAGAAAAGGAAGTTGGTTCGTCTTTGTCCACAAAGACATAATACTTTATATGTGTTTATTAACTTAAAGATCTAAAATTTATATCTCGAATTTGATTCATGATGAACAAATATGCTTCCGCTTGTATTATAAGATGTAGAGCCGCAATAGAAACATGCTTTAAGAGGAATTCAGTGTGTGGTATGGTGCAACAGTGACAAATGATCTGAAAACTCTGAATTGACGCTCATTCCTTCATCTTGAGCAGTTATTGATTGATTGAGCTAATGGTAAAGATCCATGTTTTCAAAGTCCAGAGCAACCACACGATACCACTGGATAACAACATTAATACCAATGATTTTGTGTAGAATGGTCGCTGTAGTTGTAGCCATGATAAGCTGACAGTACAACTTCAATCAATCTATCAATACAACTTATATGAAACTGTTTATTTTGAGTAAAGTGACCATTCTGTATTGTTCCGTAAACAGATGCAGCAATTGAAATTGGATGTTTTGAAGATCTCAAAAGGTTCCCACCGTCTTTCGAAGCAACGCGTAAGGTATTAGCAGTGATTGGATGTCACTGGAATCTCCATTTCTCATCCTGTTCTTCGAAAACTTCTCATTATAGTTCCCCTCACAAAGACAAGGTGTTATGTGTGTAAAAAGAGATTGTTTTTGGGGTCGTTAATAAGAATCCTTTGGCTAGGTTTCACTTTGTGTATAACAGGCTCATTCTGCGAGGAAAAAGCAAAACAATTATTGAAGCTGAAGGCTCGTTTTTACAAATACCCTTCGGATAATATTTTTAGTTGATTTAAATCTATAAATAGCAAAATAATTCTTTCCTAGTTCACACACAAAGCCCCTCTCAACAAGTCCCATTTTAATAAAGATCCTTACAATTATAATACAATTTCAACAAAATATGAAGGATTGGCGAAATGAAGAGAAATTAATGTTTGATGTTGAATAATACAGAATTAATGATGGTTTTATACATTTCCAAGTATCAGTCAGGCAGCTTAACTTAACTCACAAAAATATTTGTAGAATCTGTAGGTAGATTTTAATAAAGGCCAACTGTAATAAAAATTTCTAGTAGCCACTGAAAGTAAAGCAATAGAAAATGGGAAGATGAAAAAGTAGCTATTGTATCTACCTACATTCAAATACAGTCAGAACCTTTGCAACCACAACTGAATAGATTTTACTGAGTTCGGATATAGCTAAATGGAATGAATGCAGTTGCCGAGAATCCACAAAAGTTCTCGAACTTCTTTGATGACATAATCTCTAAAGTTTACAAATATATACTGCAATCCAATCTCAAAGCAAAGTAAAACAAGGTTTCTTCAAATGATAACTGCCAACTTAGAATTGAAGGCATAAAAACTCGAAACGTTTTTACAAGACGTTTTTCCGAGTTCGTTTTTGCAGTTGTGCCGGAGCTTATTAAAACCTAATAAGTATTTTGCCCTTTCCTGTGTTAGCCGTTGGATGATCATACAATTTAGAAAATACTTTAAACTCAGTGAAGCACTTCTATTTATAGCCACCTTGTACTGATTTATCTATCACAGAAGAGAAAGTAAGTTTACTACTTATCGTATTGTTGATTAAGTAGTACAACTACCTGACAAACTATGTCGACGACCTTCACTTTACTTGTTTGTGTGTTTCCAGGTTAGGCAAGTAAATAGGATGTTTATATAAATCAAATGTTTGTTGATTATGATTTTTGAAGAGAGTAATATTGCAAAATCAACAAAAACTTTCTTTGTATCCTGTCCTTCATGAGTCTAGAAGCAAACAGGAAGGATGTTTTTATCTCAACCTCTAATTATGTTTGGGCAATTTCTGCGCCCCACAAATGATATCGTTCTTAGTAACAAATGTAATGTATAGTCAATCTTCTAGCTGCTGATGTCAAGGGGTATAACATTTCATGCTCACGATCAGTGCGCTGCCTTCTAATTATATCACTTGTCCCGTGCTTCAAAGAAAACCACGTGATTAAAATTGAGCTTTCGTTTGGTAAGAATCGTAAACATTTCTCTCCCTAACACCCACAACATTAAACACGCAAAAACTATGTGCCTATCAATAAAACCCCGTTTCTTTTGTTGCAGTGATTAACTAGGAAATATATTAAGGTAAATATAGGACTTTACGTAAAGGATACACATTGACCTGTGTTGCAAGCGGTTGTGCTGATGTAAAGGGTGTATATACGTTTTTGTTTTCATTATTAGAGCTTGATCCAAGGTTTTACTCATTTTATTTAAGTAGAAACCGTTAACCTCAGGACAACCTTATACAAACGAATTGGGATTGAAATTGCATGGTCATTGGTAAACAACTAGGCAACAACAATTTATAAAAGTACACAATATGTACATACTAGCTCCGTAATCCAGCAAAAGTAGTGGCAATCTTGAATTCAAACGATGGTTTTTTGGAAATGAACCGAGTGGGGAATTGGCACAGAGAGAAGTTCTGCTCGAAACACATGGAAACTCATTCTATTAAACTGGAGTCAAAGCAGAAAAAACCGGCGTATGCATCAGTACAGTTTTCTGCTTTCATCGTTTCAATAGACACACAAACGATACACTTGACGATAAATTTACTTTACTTTTATTTCTCTGTCTTCTCCATCACAGAAAAAAAACTGGCACTGTTTAGAAAACGGTAAGTATGCAAAGATATATATCAGTCAGTGACTCCCGTAAAGTATATAAAAAGTAGAATCCTTTGAAGTTGAAAACTGTGGAACAATATGCATTCGTAGGGATTTATACGGTACGAAAGATTGGAGTTCCAAATTCAATCCTCAGCAGCAGCAACACACTTACGAAGATTATAGAAAAACACTGATGATTTGGTGGTAGCAAAAAAACCTGCTGCGACCTATTCTGAATGAACTCATTCCTTTTTACACAAACGCGGCTTTTAGTTTCTAGTAATATTATGGGTAGCACTTATTGTGATGGTCTTTATTTTTGGGTGTATGCTAGACTTTGCATAAAAAGACATATAGCGGATTTATGCGTAAATTCAATTATAGTATGACCGAGGTATTGAATGTTATGGAAACTCAGCAGGAGAAAGGAATGACTAGTCTGTTTCAATAGGTTTATACTTTCTCAAGAATAGACACAATGGGGGTTCTGTCTAATATGATTTGTTATAGTTTTTAAATAAGCCCATTTTAAGAGCCAAATATTATTTTACAATGGGAATGGAACTTGCTGGTGTCACTCTTATTTTGAAGGTAGTGGAAATTATTTTTATTTGTACTTTCCAACGGCTGTATTTGTCTGTCCGTTTCGACATTGATTTGATTTACAAATCCAGCACTCCCTCTTGCAAAGTGACAACTGGGTATGAGTCTAAATTATATTCAATTAAATTAAGTTTCAATAACCAACATGACTACTGACTTCTACGGACCCGTGCTGAAAATACTGACCTTGCCTAATCTAAAAACGATTCTTGCAGGCCCGCATCCCTTCTTTACCTGATAATTTTAGGAATGAAATACCTTGAATCTAATTAGCATTTATTAAGTACCTAGACAACAGCAGAGGATCTATACATACAGGGTTATGCAGGGTTCCGCTCCACTTTTTTACACGAAGCTATTCAAGTCCTTCCATGATTTCTTTGTGGGATGAGTTCTAAGAATATTTATACAATACACGTCTTGAGAAACAATGTCTACACAACCATATTAAATATTTATGATTAATGTCTTTTCCATTTCAGATCTATTTTTTCTTATTCACGTGGATAACTGGATCTATGACGATTGGAAGGCTTTTTCCGGAAAAGTATGAGAGTGGGAACGAGTCGCTGGCAGAAAATATGTCTGTTTATATGCTTGAGAAACAACATGTCACAAGCAGAACTTCCTCTGTCATAGCAACCCCTTCCTATTCCAGAGGAAATGAAAGTAGTTTGGGGAATAACAGCACAAAGAAAAATCCTCTCCCATTCGAACCCAGCATGCAATTGGAACATGACAACGAGAACAATAGTCTATCCAGGCTTCGCAATTTTTTATACAGTGAGGAGTTTGTAATAAGTAAGTTTGAATTACTTTCCCTCTTTTCTTCATAAATTTATTAATTATGGGAAAACACTGTAAAGGTAGAAACAAAAGTTCATTTAGCGAATCACTTTGAGCCAGCGTGCCGCCAGAACACAGTGATTCACAAACGAAACCAAGAAGCAACCAACCGGAAACTTTGAATGACTGGGCGTCATTGTTATTTGGCAACTACAAGGTTTCATATAATAATTCCGACTCCAAGAACGTCAAAAATAAGCTTGAAACTTATTAATGGGGGAAAATTTTGAGTGGGACGGAGTGTATTCTTGCCCTTAGAACACCTGGTTAGAACCTAGATGTGAGGCTTTTGTCATTATTTCTTCCTTTATTTTCTTTCAACCTCATCGCATGACTGATAAATGACGATAATGAATTGAAAACTCGTGATATTTGCTACGATGCTGTTTCCATTGTCACAGTTTTTATATTCACCCATCGGTTTGTTTCGAAGTTATTTTCCCATTGAGAAGCGATTTTTACATACTGCGGTGTATTTACACCATATTATGTATTTTGTTAGTACCCATTTTCATTCAATTTATATGTTCATTTATCTACATACATGCGAGTGTCAAATTGAAATATCAAAAACCGTCACTGTCAATTTTTCTACTGGAAAAAATGAAATGGCGTCTACCTATTTTGCAGAACTGATGTTGCTTACATATGTTTGATATATGTCTAGAAGTAGAGTGCTCTAGTGCAGATCCTTGTAAATCAGTTTCGGCAGATAGATTTTACGAAAAGAGCATCAAAGATAGTAAGGCTGATTTGATGGTTGTGGTATCATATAAATACCATATACACCTAAGTATAATCCATGAACTAAAAGTTTACAACAAAAAGGAGAGAATTAAAAGCCACAAAAATGCTTTTATAGTGCGTAGACTCCATGTGGATTAAAGACTGTAAATGTAATTTGACTTTGGATGCAGCAGCTTTTATTATGTCTGAACACAGCCTTCCCTCACCGTTTTGTTTTCCAGCTCAAACAAACACAACATAATCCCCATTAACCACGTTTATTGATGTTATTTTATGTGTGTTTTAGTTCAAAACGTGAACTTGTTTCTGGACCTGTTGTGCGAAGTGGTCGGTGTCTATGCATCCATTTTACTTATCCGAGGATTGAAAAAGGTAATTTAATCCGAGTGGTAGCGGAAAGCAGTTATTGCTAGTAATTTTCTGCTTTACTAACGTTTTCTTGTTTTATTATCTTGTTCACCGTGAAATGAATTGGATTCGATTGTAGGAGAAAAAGAGCTGGTTTTGGCCATGGATGATTGTTGTCCCGGCTCACATCGCAATTGATGCATTCACTATATTTAGCATTATGGTACGTCATTACATTTCCCATGCCAATATGACTTATGCTTTTATCGGTTGTCAGCAGTATAATTTAATTGCAAAATGTGTCACCCAAACAGCACTTTATTCACTAATTAATTCCCAACTGAACTAATAGTACCAAGGTATGTCAACCATGGAGTGTAGTACTTGATGTTTGTAATTTATAATATACACAGATGGACTACATTTTCCAACCACATGAAGCACAGTTCGCTTTGGTTGTGGTCACAATGGTTGTGGACATCACACTCAACTCTATCAACGTGAGTTCGACATTTCAAATGCTTTCTTTTCTATACCTATAGATAGTAAGTTCAATGTTTACTTCTTACCTTCGGAACATCATCCTCTGCTGACGGAGAGGAGTTATTCACAGAAAATATAAAATTCTTTTCCCAATATGCCATCACGAAAATTTATCGGAAAATTGGGATAAGTTGATGTTTGTAAGAGTAGAAGCACGACGTTGTGACTCTGTAGATTGCTGGGCACTGTTGACTATTTGAGTTGCAAGTTAGAGAGTTAGCTGCAAAGCTATCACTTTCATGGCAGCAAAAAGTTGTAAAAACGACAGCTCATGAATCTTTAATGTCCGCTTCGTATATTTTTTTATTCACGTCATTCATTGATGCTGGTAATATGAATAATATATGTTCTTACTAGTCTGTGACTTGAAACCCAGTTTGGTGTCACTAAAAACTGAAATTCAATTTTACTCTCAATTAGAAGAAGGTTAGACCGTTTATAAATTGAGAAAATGTTAGGAACAAAAAGACAAAAAACAATTTTTTATCCGGTTAACAATTTTTTTCATAAATTAAGTGTCATTAAGTTTCAAACTAATTGGCCTGAAGTAATTGGCTTTGTAGCACTGAATACGATGGTGAAGTTTAACACCGGCGGTCGATAAAAATGTAGTGTTTAAAAGACAAGACTTGTCGTCTGATTCCAGACTGTGTTCTCTGTAGCTTATAATTATAATCTTTCCGTGTATTCTGAGACACCTTACGTACTTGTTACAACGAGAAGAAAAGATTAAGCCTCTACCGTCTAGTCTCAGCAAATGCCTTGTAGCGTTCACTTCTCACAAATATTTCTCATCGTGCTCATCATTATTGCCTTGTGTTGTTGTTTGGGGAGATGATAATGACGATGAGCAATTATTTGCAAACACAGAATAGTTGTTTGTCCTCTCGCAACCTCATCTCTTTTTTCATCGCATATCTTTTCCCGTGTACTCCTCATTTCTTCATAGAATTCCTATAACGAGGCACTACGAACCAACTATGTTGGAGTCTCTGTATATACAATAATATAAAAAGATCTTTCATTTGACATTGAGCTTGCTTGGCTCGGTTTTTACGACAGTTAGAAGCAATTTCAATTAAATGGGTTCCCGCAACGCTTTAAAATTACGCAAGATGAAATGACAAGCATTTTTAGGCTTTTGTTCCAGGCTATATAATCAAATAACGCAATGTTTTACCGTAGTCAAAATGATCTGTTTGGGTGTGCCGTATTTACAAAACAATTGGAACACAACGGAAATTCATGGAATATGTGTTTTTCACTTGACATGGATTTATACACTCTCAAGGTAGCTTTACGAGAAATACGAAGGTTTGTTAGACCCAGCACGTCAACGAAAGTAGTCAACATGTTCGTCAAACGGCTTGAAGCGATTTATGGAAATAATGTGCACAGGAATTAAAATCCTCCTGGGTAGCGTTTTATTGTAATTAAGTGTCAAAGGAAATGTACAGTGTTCTGATCAGTAGACGGTTCAAGTCCGAATGCGGCAATTTATGAAATCCGGATGTTCTGCTTTAGCCGTCACCGTCGTCAATTAAACGTTGCACATGGAAAATAGTAGCCATTAACATACATATAAATGATGATGTATTTTGGTTGCTTTTGAAGGCATACGGATTCATCTGCGTTCTCAGTCAGTACCAGGAATACAACGCAGGACGCGGAACCGCAGCCTATGTTGAATTTTCTTCGGTGAGTTTGAAATATTGTTCAACATATAAAAGTAATGTCATATATTTTAATTGTATGATGCGTCACAGTCACAACGACAGATCATATCCAAGCTACTATTGAATTGAACACCATTGTGAGCTGAAGGTCATGTATGTACGTAGTCTGGCCATTGCTCCGGTCTGAAAACATGTTTCTATTGAAATACATATTAATGTTTCTTGTTGTAAATAGCTGACTTGGGTAGCTTTTATATTACACTGCCTGGAGGCAGACAGGCTATCCTGGCATGAAAGACGGACGACAATATAATGTTAGATGCTAGAATGCAAATAATTCTCATGCGTGTGGGGTACAGATAGACTAGCTGATAAGTCTCCAGCTCAAAATCCGCTGGCAACTTTCATTCAATATATCATGGGAACTCTCTTCAATGTAAACATAAATGCCGTTTTCATTTACGCTATTTTGAGGATGCTTTCTCACTGTGCCTTTTCAAGCAATGTCAGAAGTTGCTATTAATAAGAAGATCAATGTGTTTTTCAAACTAAGCATAAAAGCATTTTATTGCAAGCTGCATCTTTCCAAAGATTTTTTTTATAGAAAAGACCAAGCGCATAAAAATCATAAGTAGTTCTCAACAACATTGGTGGTTTAAAATAAAACGATGAGAAGTCAAATTGAACATCACATTCCTACATCTGTGAACTTGTACCAAGAAATTTATAAAATACCATGAATTATTTCAACTTTCTATACTAAATACTAATTATAACCCCCTGCAAATATTTTTCATTATCCCCAAATTGGTTAGCAGACCTCTTTGATTTCAAGTAAAGTAACTTAAAGGAACCATGAAGCAAATATTAATGCAGTTATTACTTTTGCCACTACCATTCCACATTTTAATTCACATTGGCTCTTTAGAGTTTGTGCAAGCTAATTATATCACAGCGGCACTGGCGATTCTCATAAAGATTTACGTCATAGGTTGAAAATTAAATTATTATCTCCCCTCCCCAAATAAAGCACAGATCCAACCGATCTATGTACTTTTAGATTAGAAAACTGATTGTGGTTCAAATTGGTTGTATGAATCTAGCAAACTCCTGCCATCATGTTGGAATCAGCCACAAGTGCGAAAACCGTCCTAAATAAGCCGATGACACTTTCCGGCTCACATAATCGTAGATCTACGAAAGACTTTTCCACTTCCCGCAGCTATAACGAGAAAAGTGATACTTATTGCGAGGAATTTTCATTACAGACGTTGGCGACCACGAACGAAAAACGCAAACTCTCAGACGGTGCAAGCTCTCATCTCAACAACAAGGCAGCGAAGAACGGTAAAATCAATAATGGTCTCCAAGTGATTGTGTCAGATGAAGGATCCAACACGCAAACGGTTTTGAAGGAAAACTCTACTTCTTGTGACCTGGACGCAGTGGTCACACAGAACCCCAATTTGGACCGACAAACCAGAGGATCTGTCAAATGTGGAAAATATCTGGGTTTCCAGAATCTCACAAAGGATAGCAACCTGAAGATTACCAATGTGCAAGATTACGACACCTCTCCCACTTCTAATATCGACAGGGTTAACTTAATGTCGTCAAACGGCAATGGCTGGCATAGGGATCAATCTGAAAATACCGCAAACAAGTCCGATTCTGAGTCGGAGGATGTGGACGTGTTGTCCGCTTTTGGTATTTCATCAAATTAGAACTACAGCTATTTTATAGTAATCCATTAGTAAATTTTTTTGATCAGTTATACTTGTGCAACCATAGTTCTAAGAACAGTAGTCAAATTTTCAACTAATAAGCTATCATATCTTTAGCAAATAAATTTGTAAACATTTTTCGTCCCACGCATCTAAAATATTTGTTTACTGAAATCATGTATTTTAGAGTAAGAGCAGTTGGAAGTTAGTTTGGAAAGTTCTCATATTCCCGGTTGCTTTACGCCTACTTGAACTTGAACCTTTTATTAGGAAATTACATAAAATATGTCAGCTTTGCATTCAATTTGTACTTTTGGATACACATATAACTATGCTACTTCATGTGGGTCCATTAGGCATCGTGATTTTGATCTATATACTTGAGGTGTAATATCAATTAAACTATTATCTAAGGCTGAATGTTATTGAAATTGCAGAGATACTGCTGATGAATTAGTAAACAAACAGAAAATAAATGTAGGCTATAATGAGTAAACTATCGATAATTACGAATTAAATTATGTGTTTTTAATACAGAATAATATAATGAAACTTGAAAGCGTATGCTGTATGCTGTTTTTAACTTGTTAAACAGTTTTCAACAAGTAGAAATAAACCTTACCAACTCTTTGAAATGATACTTCAAGGTAATGTATACTTAGGTGATTGTATTACAGTAGCGTTTTTGTCCCCTTGGAATTAGAAATTAATAACGATAAGAGAGATATACAGTGTGTACGGGAATGTGCCGTTCTTGTCAATTAAAATACTTTGATCTCTAAAAGTAGCTCTTAGTTTGTAGTCATTAATGTTGATATTTTTAGATATAGAACTTAACGATATACATGTATGCAGAATTGGAACCAGTACGGGAACCTGAAATTGAAACAGTATGTGAAGTTTGTGAAACAAGAATCTGTGAAAAAGAATGTTACAAAATACCTGATTCATTAGTTTTGTTGCTATTTTGATGGTATTATCAGCATTGTTACTAACACAATATAATAAAAATGTGATACGTGTATCTAATCCAACCATTCATAGAACAAACTTAAATGTAATTAACTATACTAAAATGTTTGGTACTAGTGAAGTGAGAATTTAGTTGAAATAGAATTACTAGTAACTGCAACATCGTGTCTAGGAAGGAATGACTAAATATGCGTTTTAGATGGCACACAAGGTATTGTGTCGTAAGATTAAATGTGGGTTTTATAGTTTAGTCGGAGAATAGCAAACGTCTACTGGTCTTTGAATTTTGTTTGAATAAGTTTTTATTTCAGACTTCGCCTCTCTGTATGTGTGTAGGTTGTGCTACGTTTCATTCATGAAATAAAAAATTGAGATAACATAATTTAACCTGATATGTAAATGGCATCTTTAAAACTACAAATGGAATGAAACTGTTTTACTGTTAATGGAATATATACAATTTTCCTGTTTGAACTGCAGAAACTCATTAACAGACACAGGATGAATTTGAGTTGGATTCATGTTTTCGGATACAAATACACATTGCATTCATTTATAACCATGAAAAAGTAGTCGGAAAGCTCAGATTTCCGCTTGATATATTCGTGCGTGATTAGTCCGTAGAGTGTTAAGTAAGCTCTTTCAACTTTTAGAAAATTTGAAGTTCAAAAATGGCTTTCAAGCACGCCTGTCTTTGTTCATTTCTGCTGAGTCGATGTTTTACCAGTTCTACAAAAACTCCACCTATCAGATACCTTTGTATTTCGGAGTACAGCAAGCTAGTACTCTTGACGTCTGAAAAGATGGGAGGATAAAGTTTGTTTTCTTTTCGAATTGTCATAGAAAATACCCAATCTTCTAGAATATTATAATGTTATGGTAAAATGGTAATAACTAAGTGTATATCTAATTGCAACCCAGTTATTAAGTTTCGTATTGATTACGCACGCAGACATTCGACCTGAGTATGAAGTTTTAAGTTTTACATTAAAGTTTGCATGCACATGTTTATGTTGAACACTTTCTCTGACATTTCAGAGGAAAACAGTAGGTGAACAGGAAACTTACCTCATGTTGTGCCATCCCCTAAAGCTTAGGAGTCAGTTTAGACAGGATATTTTAATGGATTTCGAGACAAAGAGCAAACTTCGTATACGTCAGTAGTACAAAAATGTTATATTATCTATTTCGCCCGAAACTAGACATGAAAGTTTGCTTTTCACTTTCACTATTTACACTTTCAATTCTTATCCCTCTTTCGTTCAAATTGACTCTGTTCCCTTCATGCTAGTAACCCGACTGTAAACACAGATGGAAGTATAAGGATGACTGGCAACAACACAAGAAAGCTTCCTTTCTCGGAGAGAGTGATAGGTATACTGTTTCCGGAATACTTCGGTTCATGAAGTTCCACTCTCTACATATGCCACACAAAACAGTCCGTGTGCTTCATTCCTGCATGAATGTCGGACCAGTACGTACACATTGTGGCCGCTTAACTCTTACCTGAAAGTAAAGTGGTAATTTGTAATGCGAAATGACAATAAAATGCAGATGAATTGATAATTTATGTCCTGTCAAAGTTTCTTTGGGTTGACGTTGGAGAAAATGATCAAAAACTTCCATCTTAACGATATATATGCGAGTGAAAATCCCATGTAAATCTACCATGAACCATTACAGTTCAGGCTGCTAATTTTGTGCATTTAGAATACTTTTTAGGAAGAATTTTTAGGTTTATTATTGCTTCCAGTGCATAAATTTGTTAACAGAACCTTCTGGCATTATAGCAGAATAAAATTGAACAATTACACCAATATTATGTGCCAAGCTGAATACAATTTGAGCATAGTCTCAAGTTGCCCCGATAATAAGATTTAATTTCCCATCAGGTGTCCCAAACGATATTGATTTACAACGAAGGTGCAATAATTTATGTGCCAAACAGGACAAGCATATCATTTTTATTTCCTGTTGCTTTTAATTTTAAAATCTGTTCATAATTTAGAACTCGTTCACATATCACGAGCGAGCGGCTTTCCCGAAAATTGGGACTCAACTTTATTTCCTTACGAGTCGTCTTAGCACCGTCATTAGCGTTTTAAAAGGAAGTAAAAGGAAAACAGTAATATCTAGTTTCTATTGACACACCATGTTTTATTGGACTGCAATTGTACACAGCCCCACAGACGTGCGGCTGTATCGTGTGTGTAAAACGAAACCTAAAGCACCTGGCTTATTCATCGGAACCATAAAACAAGGTTTGCTTTTACAACTTCAAGTACTTTAAAATTGTCCTGTCGCATGTGCTCAATACCCATATTGCATTTTTATTATCTGTCAAAAAACTTAGGATACGAGTTG
Organism: Orchesella cincta; assembly: GCA_001718145.1. Lineage (NCBI taxonomy): Eukaryota > Metazoa > Arthropoda > Collembola > Entomobryomorpha > Orchesellidae > Orchesella > Orchesella cincta. The sequence continues at coordinate 49,303 of LJIJ01000002.1, forward strand.
TTTAACACAAAAAGGCTGGAAAAGATTCCACATTGTCTCAGCATCAGCACAGAGAGAATTCCTTTCATAGTGATATATGACGACAATGCAATATTCCTTCCTGCTTGCTCAAAACACTACACAACAGACTTGTGAGTATAGTTGAACTACGTTTTTCTTAGAGGAAGAACAATGCAATTTAGATGAATGGAAAAAAGGCCTTCTGCTCGTCGTTATTTGCCCCTCGAGGCAGAAAGGAAATAGTATGTCAACATCATCCCAATTCCATCTACAGATTATCGTTGAGTTTCCATATATCTCAAGGAAAGACAAACATTGTATGAGCAACAAACAACCTAGGAATATCACATGTGTGTTTTCAAATGGAGATGTGCATTCTCTAAGAATACTTTTAAAATATTTCTATTCATTGCCAGAGACCTTTAAAAACGTTTTTGAAATATAGCGCACTGGACCAACAATAAACCTTTTGTTGTTTGCCATCATGAAATAATAATATTGCAATTATCATCTTTATGAGGATTAAGTACAGCCATTTCCTGAGACCACCAACGCCAACTGCAACTGGAGATCGTTGTTCAACAGGATCATCTCAGCAACATGGTTATTTCTTGCAAAAGTTTTTATTGCCTTGAAGTATGAAAGTTCAAACTAGTTACACGGTTGTAATTTGCAATACGAGATGTGAATGCGTGATAAGCACATAAAAGCATTGTATCATGTGGATGTGTGAGTGGAAGGGAGTATAAGATGTAGCAGAACACATTACTTCTGTAAACCCCACAAGCTGGAGGCCGAAATGTCAATGGTTTCTCCTTTGCCATCCAGTTTTCAGCATCTGTTTTTGTAATGAATGGTCATCCTGTCGTCTTAGGTGTATATCAAAAAAGCATTTTGAACAGCAGTGGTGTGTCTGTCGATGACTTAAACGTTGACCCCAACCACCAAACCTCAGACGGGAGAAAAAAAGTGGACATTTTAGTAGGAAAAACAATACGCACTTTTAAAGCGTTGACTAATTCTTGTAGAGAGACGCTTCCCATCTCTTACTATAACTTTTCTGCCACAAGAGCAGGGTTCTTCACCATTATGTGGCAAAGTCTGCTGCCTATATCATTACTTTTTTGTTATTACTTCTGTTCTGTCCTATGGCAATCTCTCTGACACTCGTTTATACTTATGCCATTGCATTGCTTCAGCGTGCATGAGTTTGCATCCCATTACATACATAGATTTCTTGCTAGTGTGCAACATTCATTTATTTGTATGAAACGCTATAAATGCAATAGGACAGCTTTAATAGTGGTGATACTGATGGGCCATTATCAGTCATGAATCAGGTGATTTGTTGGACAGAAGACTGTGCTTATGGATTCAATACTAATAATTATAAAAGCGTTATCACCACACACTTAAAATCCTTTCCATTTGAGGATTTAAAAACGAACGCTCTCAACAAACCTAATAATTTACGGCTTGCTGTATTAAATTATCTTTATGCCACAACTCTGTTTTGTGTTCTTAACTCAAACAACCATACATTTTTATCTCTGTAAAAAAATGCTTGTATGTTTGTAATATGGGTAATTCCTCTTTCAGTCTGGATATGGGAAACTGCATGAAACCAAAACCCAAGACTTTACAATTATCAGCATCAACTACAATGCTACAGGTTTTCTTCATTTTTTGCTTAGTTCTCAAAGCCGTTGGTTTGATGATGTTGCTAACAACATGATTCAATAATTGTATTTCGGTGACACTTTGGGGAATCTCGTTGGCTTAAATGCAAGCTATCAGCCTTGTTTTGGGGTTTAAGATTAGTTAGCCTCTGCATTTCAATTTTAGAGCAGCTTTACAAGTGTCATTTTCTACCATACTTGCTACATGTTGAGTTGATGGGTAACTCATTTTGCCAACTTTTGTTTGAGCAAGATATGATTACAAAAAGGATGATGATGATGCAGCCAAGTGCATAATGTATAGTTCGGTCGATGTAATCATTTGATAAGGGAGAAAATTGTGTGCCCTTGCTCAACAAACTCGGACTGTTTGTAACCAACACACAATAATAAATACATCCCGGACAGGGATCCAAAGACATCACGTCAGTTTCTAGGGTGAATGTTATGTAAGCGACTAATGCGGAACAAAAAGGGATCAAATCAAGAACCCGGGAGACAGGCCATTCAACGCAAATATAATATGAACACATATTGTCCTCCAGCTCTCGGGTTTCGTCATCTTCACATCAAAACTTTAATCAATGGCTTCGCCACGCCATCACACAAATAATAATATCTCATCAAACAGGACTAGTGACGTGACGACGACGATTCAGATTCAGTTAGCTGAAGCTCTAGACCTTTTTTAAAAAATTAGATGAACTGCTGCTGTTTTGCTTTTTGAGCTCTTATTACTCCGACGATCCCTTCAAAACTGGTGCTCCCTCAGAGCTCAAAGCTGCTCAACTTCAACCAAAGAGTTTCACTGGATGATGATGATGATGAGGAACAAAAGGGATCTCGTCCTTTGTTCAGGAAAGTCTCTGGTTGATAGGAAACTTGACGTAATTTGCAATTGCTTCTTCATTCACATGTACTATAGAAAATAAAGAGTACAAAAAGGAAAAGGTTGTACAGAACTGCTCCTGTTGCTATCAAAGTATTGTTGTTGCTGCTGCCATATAACTGCATCATAAATATATATTGTGATCCTGTACATAGCATCCATTCCATAATATTTCTTTGTTAACCATTACCAAGGTTCCTACTTACTGCTGCTTTTGATCAACCAAAACTGATAATAGAGCATTTTTTGTGTGTATCGTGGGGTTCTTCAATTTTTTTTAGATCTGATAGGAATAAACCAAGTTGCTCTGCTAAACTTCCCGTCTCGTCTCCATAAAAACTTAAACCTTTCATGGCATCCAGGATTCGCTTACCATCACTCATCATCACTCTCTAAATTTTAACTGACGGAGCGACTAACTGTGTAAAATCCATACTACGCTCGTCTGTGCTGCCCCTTGGAGATGGAGAGGCAAGCACCGAAAAATACACTGTACAGTTCGAGTGTGTCAGTGAAACGGTTTCAGGTTTGAGTTCGATGGAAGGACTCAAAGAGGGTTCTTCTTTACTTGGATTTTGGGATGATGTAGTGTTGTAGCATTGTTGCTGTTGCCTGAGAACTGCTGTTTGTCTACAATTTTTACAACTTGTTCGGGTGTTAAACGCATCTCAACAACAGAATAAGAAGAAAAAATGAGATTCTCCAAATCCAACCCAATGCACGCATGTACATGGCTTTTGTAGGTATTTTGTATGTTGTATATAGATTATACTTTGTATACCTATCTACAGTTTTATGGACAATGATGGGTCACTCATATGTGTTCGTCCTCGTCAGGGTTGTAGTCACCACACAAGTTTTCGAAGTTCATGACCAAAGAAACAACTTGCTATAAGTATGGTGCTCTCTGTTAAACCCCTAACATGATAAGGTTTAGGCAGGTATATGTATATGTTCGTCGTCGATATAACATATTACACCTTCAATTTTTATACACATTGCTGCTTTTTCGGCTTGATAGGAAATTCAATAAGATGGTATATAAGTCTACTTTTGTAGGTACATGAAACAAATGTTGATATAGATGGGACAACTTATAGTATACCCTTTTCAAATAAATTGACGACAGAATTGGTTTTTATGATTGTGATTGCATGGATACACTATTGCTTTTTAGTTCTTGTAAATGATTAGCAATTACGTAATTACAGTAATTACATTATATAAATGCTTTCAGTCTACCGACAACGGAAGACGATGCAGTGGAGACTTTCTTTTCGGGTACGTTATTCTCAGATTGATTTACTGCCAAAAATGGTTTTGCCGGTTGTGACTGCTTCGAGTTACACCAAGTAGCCTTCACAGCACGCCACCTTTTCCCATTTCCTTTTCAATTGGATTTTATTAAGATAATGAAATGACGAGAGGAAGATTGAAAATCAAAATCACTAGTAGATATTCATAAATGTTGGATGACAACAACCTAGACATTTTAAGCTATATAATGAGTGCCTTCAAACTTCATTCAAACCCTTGTCTAAAATTTGTAGCCGAAAACACGTAAAATTTGATTTGCAGCAGTAGTAGACCCATGTACAAAATCGTTTTAAATTCCAAATGAAACATCTTAAAAAACCAGCAAGTACGAAGTCATCCTTGATAAAAACATGAGTGCATTTTTTCACGCTTTGCGAAGCGCATATTACATCAATTTGAGCCCTGAAACAATAATAGCAACACATTTTTACGCACCTAAACTTTTAAAGATACATTCGAATGATAATCATCCACACATGTAGTTTTGGGTAAGCAGTTATGTATATTTTTGTTTGAAACTAGCGCAGACAGTCGTCTACTTTGAATATTCAGTTGGCAAGAAAAGGAAAGCAGTTTTGTGTTTCTCAAGAAGTAAGTGCCTTGAATTAAAATTGCATGGAGCGTCTCAAACACATTATTATCATAGAAGGAAGAATAACGCTCTCACTGTGACTGGGAAACTAGGATCCGTTTTTTGTGCTATTCATCCCATAGCTAATTTTTGTTTCTTCTTGGTCTTTACTACTTGCCATTAAACCCTTTTTCTTTGACAGTCAGAAAGCGAGTTTATTTCAGCAAACCATCATCATCATCGTCATCAGTAAGCTATGGCTCCTTGCGTGGTTTTACTAATTCCCGTTTCATTCGTATGCACAAGTTGTACTTTCATTTTATAAATATATTATGTACATTCATACATTCATTCTTGTCGTTCATTACCTTTACATAATATTCTGTTATTGTGTGTGTGTACCTATAATTTCAATTCATGTTTTTTATTCATCCTTTTTTCACGTTATTTATACCATGTGGGCATACATATGGCATGTTGCTGAGTGAGCTGGCGGATGGATGTTGCTGTGAATATGATGATGAAGGTCTAGTATTCCGCACTTTGGAAAATAGCATGGGCTGCATTGCACTGGGAAGGTAAAGCACTTTGTCTCCTTGTATTCAATCCAATCCAGCTCTATGCGTATTTCAAAATAACGCTAGCTGCTCCTTCCACAAATTTTCAAACAGAGGAAGAAGAAACCCTTTCCTTTGCGTAGAGTTCACACACATGGAGTTGGAGACAAGAAAATGTACATGGTAGCGTAACGCAGAGAGCGTCAACCAAGTCAAAACCTTTACCAACTGCACACATTTCCCATGCTTACGGAGGGGTAAGAAAAGCATGGTGTGCTGGTTAGAGCGACCGACAGTTGTGCAATAGGAGGATAATATTACATGGACTCCTGTTTCTATATCGTCTCTGCTTGCAAAGCAGTAAACGAAAGCTTGTTAAAAGGATGTGTATTTTGTGCTTTCTTACTCACGAGGATCAGTTCAGTTCTATTGAGAGAATCCAGCAAACTTGGTCTCTTGTATGTTGAGCTGGCTGAACATAGAAAGGCTTTTACTTTATTTCTAGGTCTGCGTCCATGCCATGCACACATATTTGAGCAGTTCTCTCCTGCCTGCTGCATGTGAACTGAGCATACCTGCATGCAAGTCTTCGTCGATTGAGCCATGACATTGTATTGTAAACACCATGAAATACTCACACCAAAATTCTAATGCAATATATATATATATTGTTGATGTTGACAAATGACTGCAATACGGAGCCATCTCCAAGTAGCAGCAACTACAGTATATGTGCGTAAATGAAAAGAAATGAAGGAAAAACTTGATCTAGGCAAAAATTCTCTCCTCTGTTGTGAGCCAACGAAGGGTTGGTTCATGGAATAATAATGATAGTAATACTTTTTTCGAGTCTTCACTCACTCTTCATTCCGTACGTAGCAGAACGGAACGGATGGATCCTCCGTGCACATCGGCTCGTCGTCCTGGTGGCATAAGCAATGCAAAGTGGGTGATCAACACTGGAGGAGGGGGGTAGTTGGGCTCCGGAGTTTTTTGACTGTGTTCGGCCTCCTCTAAATAACTTGCTTTTCTCATGCAATAATATCAGCGATGGCATTGTTAGATGTGAGCATGCAATTCAGCCACAACCACGGTTAGCACAACAGGATCCAGTGAAAATAGCAGAGGTTTAATGCAATCCAACTTACACACGTATATATTATTATATCTCCTCATCATCAATGTTGTTGCAAACCCTGCACTCAAAATAAATAGGTATGCACATACAAGAAACTGTAGCCGCATATTATATGTATGGTGTCATCCGCCACACTGCTCCACTCATTTGACTCTCTGCAAAACGGTTTGCATTCTTTTTCCAACTGGTACAAACAATGCAACACCCATTCTCATAATTTCTTACAATGTCTTTGCTAATTGTCATTAAAAATAGATTTTCCAAGTGTCTTCTGCCCCCTTCTGCTGCCGCATTAAATAGACAACTTTCTCCGCTACTGTAGGACCTTTTTTCATGTCCAGGCTTACAAACTTTGATGCAGCAAGCAGCATTTGGTTGTGTAACAATATGATATTTATATTTCTCCGTATCGCTTTTCTACCCTGTGCCCCTTCCTAATGATATATATCTACGTGAGTACAAATAAAAACCCAAATATCACTAAAAAATTCTTTCTCGCATGTAAGTAGGCATCATCAGATAGATCGTGTCTTTCAAAAAGTGAAGCGACTGACTGACTGAGCACAACGGACGGATGTGATGTGATGGAGAAGGAATTGTGTAAGCGAACATGCATGCATTTCAAACCTCATAAATATGGACATCCCATACATCGTACCAATGCCATGCCAGCGTACACCTTATACCTCAGCATGCATGCAAGTGTGCGTGGATCAAACTCAAAATGTTCAGAGAGACCGCAGTTGGTCTGGATTATTGCACAAGACCGATACATAATATTTGTTATGATGCTTCGACTGCAATGCAATCGTGTGTATGCTATGTATATATGCCTAAAAATAATACAGCTTCAATTTCCATTTCCATGCTCATCCCACTCCAACAATGTTATTGTTGAACAAGTATGGGATTTAGGAGTCTCTTCATATTTTGTTGGCTAGGTAAAATCTGTATGTATATTATTATTATTGCATTCAAAATCAAAAGTGTAGGTACACGGAGGACGAGAGCCAGTACGGGTTTTTTATATGGAGAAAATTTTGGGATGGCTACAAGCAATGCAAACACTTTGTTCCTTCATCATTTATTTGTCGTCTCATTCTTCAGCTGCAATTAAGCATGAGATGCTATTCTATTATTTAAAAAAAACGTCTTTTCGTTGGCAAAACGCACGGTAACACAAGAATGTTCTCTCCTGCAAAGCAAAAGTGGACTCAGTGGTAATGGTTTCAGCTCAGCCTCGTCTCAACCAACAGTAGAGTGTAAAGCTCTGCTTCACACAAGACAAGACGGCAAGCGACAACTAAAACATGAGCAGGGGAAATTGTATTAAAGCATTTATCCGTGGTGGCTGCACCAAAGTATTGGAGAAGAACGAGAGAGAGCTCAAAGCTTTTTACTTTACTTGAGCCAATACAAAGTGCATTGCATTGCTTCTTCAGTTCTCGCCTGTGCCACATGTATGCAATGCATGTAAGAAATATGTATTATGGTGGAAACGAAATATAGAAAATGAAACTTTACTCGGCAAGCCTTGCATGGAACAAGATTGGGCAACATTTCTGATGGCACTGACTGTGTAATAGTAATAAGCACGAACACATGAATGTACATCAATTCACTGCTCAACTTGTATATCTCTACATTTCTGAAGCACATCTTACTGAACGAATCTATGTAATAGTTGGTTGGGTTGCTGGCTATAGAATGAGTATAAAAGGATGTTATAGTCATCCATAAATATATTAAAATATGTACATGTAGCACTCCTATAGTGGGCTCCCTTTTTATATGAATTTTTTGGTCAGGGTTCTGGTTATTGAGCTGGTTTGAGAGCAGAGAATACAGCTTGTTATAGAACTATAAGCGTGTTTCGCTTATGCATATACTGGCATGGATGTGCAGTGGGTCTCTTCTGAGCCTCCAGCAGCAGCAGACAGGATTGGAAGGGAGAGGAAGTGTGATTGTGACGCTCCTGGCTCAGGATTTTTGCTTGTGTACGCCAGTTTGTGAGGTTTTCATGTATTCTAGTTATTTCATTTTTTGTATTTTAGAATCGTAATTTTAGAAAAGCTGTGTCCAGTTATTTTAACTCCCTTTCCGAATATTATTTTGAAAAGTGTGTGTGGTTTTTACGGATGGGCCAGAGGAAAACTCCCTTAACTTTTGTATCAGACTGAATCACTTCAGAAAAAGGATTTTATTCAAAAAACTGCATGCACTCAAACTTATATCTTCATCGCATCGTTCTACTCAAACCCATGAGCAAGTGTTGTTATGATTGATTAAAAACTAAGTACATAAATGTGTGTTAATAATTTATAGTGTGTGTATACATGAACCCCCTTGTAGTTAAAAAAATTGTGCTTTGATAACGCGTTAAAAATAAGGTTGTACGTGGATTGGATCAGTAAATTCACGTTTTAAAGAGCAGACAAAGCTAAGTACATCCACACTGGAGATCCTGCGTTAAATTTGTGAGTCGGACACCAGATCACAAACTTTTTAAAGGTTATGATATGTTATGTTATGCAATCCGCATTTCTCACATGCAACTACGCACAGTAGTGAGTGAAGAATAGGAGCAGAGACAGAACAATATTCTTGATATAAGTCTATGTGGTATGGATGGCCATAATCATTTTCCATAACCTTGACAGACAAGTTCAACACACTAATCACAGCAGCCGAGCAAACAAAGAGGTATACATGCAATTGCAATAGAGAGTTAGCCATCCTCATTTGCAACAGCACACAAACACAGTAATAATTAGTTTGAGTGTGGATGTGAGAGTAAGTTGACACTTACGCTAGAGAAGAGAGAAAAGAGCAATAAGAAGGTAGTTAAAGTTGACACGCCAGCCTTCAAATCCAGATACGCAAGCAAGCGGTATCTTTTTGGCTGGAGCAGAAAATATTTTGCATACATTTTGGTATGCAAGTTTAAAGAAGATAGATTGGGCTACCAGCTGCAATATATAGACTTGATCTCTCATCATTGTAGCCCTTGCGTCGGTTCAGTAGTCTTTGAAAAGTGCGAATTAACAAGGAATTAGCAATTGCTGCAACCAGTCAGCCAGCTAGATTGTGAGAAAAAGAACTGGTCTTGGAGAAATAGAAGCGAGACGGCGAGACTCTTTGTTGATTCCATGCAAATTTCAGTCTGATCTGATTACACTGTACATCTGCTGCTTGTAGTATTATATTATGCTTAATTGAGAGAATGAAATTCATTGGTATGTGAAAATAAAGTAATGACAAAAAACCATTGTGGACTACAGAAAAATAAATTGTGTTCAACCTTTCGAAAAAGCTCATGTAATACAAACAGCGCCTCGCTAGTAATAAAATAGTCCACTGAAAGGTAAACTTGGGTAAAAACAGTATGTCTCTAGTATCATAGTTTTCTCCAAGTGTTTTTAAATTAATAAGTTGGCATGTGAGTGGAGAACAAAATTTCAAGTTGTATGATTTTACAAACCAACGTAGAATTAAAAGTGAAGTGATTTGAGTGAGTGCACGTCAACACACAAATCGATTTCATGTGACATCGACAACAGAAACTGTCTGATAGTTTGAAATAAGTGCAGAAAATTGTGACAGCAGTAGTAGTCTGCTGTAGACAGTCAACCACAAAAGACAATAAAACGTGTGTTTGAATGAAAGTGAAATTCGATTTGTAGCAACGACATCACCGTAATTTGACAGTTGCTATACACGTTCTAACTATAACTTGTTTAGTCGTTGATGTCTTTACAAAATCCTTGGGAATTTTCTTTCATCTCGTCAATTACTCAAGGAAAAGTGTAAGTCGATTCCGCATCAGCACCCATTCATTCACTTACTCACATTTTACCTGGAAGTACCAAAAGACCTACATACACACATCCACCTTTGTAAGATGATATCAATTTGATACTCTGCTCAAGTATGATCCTTTTCATTCATGGGAGTAACATAGTCATAAAACGCTTTGCTAATATTACACAATTTTCTGTGTAAATTGAAGCCAGGCGTACATATCAGCTTTTAACTTTAGACTGAGGAAGACTCTCAAGTGTGCATATTATTATTGTTGAGTTGCAGATATATTTCATACTTATTATAAGTCGCTTATGAAACTCGAGCGCATCAAATGACTTCAAAAAAGGCTTTATCCAATCCACTTGTTATACTTACCTGGCCCACGTTTTGCATATTTTGTAGACAAAGAAGCATGACATAAGTTCGTATTACAAGTTCTAGAAAGGAAAAGTATTTGTGTTTATAAAACAAATGAATTTATGCCGCTGGCTCACTAAACAAGGCATGCAGGCAAAAAGTTATGCACAACTTTTGTTGATAATTTTTAATTAGTAAACATACCCATTTTACTACTGATTGAGGCATGTTAAAAGACGCCTATGATGAAAAAATAATTGTTAAACGTTTCTTTTCTCACTCTCAATTTTTAACTCAATATACTTCAAGTTGTGTGGCAAAACCTACATCAAACAAACACAATTAGCTAGCCTACAACGTACATCATTATGTCACTTGAGTACAAGTCTGAAATAAATGTACGCACCAGAAATGGTGATAAGAAAGGCAGAAGTTTGTCTGATCCCTGAGTAAATGAACACCTAATTTTGTTATTGGTCCAGCGCAATAAAAACTTTTTTTGTGGTGCCAGCGGCCGTCAACACATTAAAGCATGAAAAAGAAATAAAGAAGGTTTAAAAATAATATGACATTAGTTTTGAAATATTTTTTATTTTGACTACCTCAATGAGACGAAGCAATAAAAGTCAACCAGAAACAACTTATAGAAAAGCCCTTCAACAAAACTTAGCATCTTGTACTCGTCATTAACTTCATTTTTTTGGAAAACGTAAAGTACGCAGGGTTTTAAATATAGCCTAGCCCCTAACATGGCGATATTTGTGTTGGTCTCAGAAAATTCATATGAAATCATTGCATGATTGCGACTTGAAACATTATGTCTTTCATTTTGCTCAACAGCAAGCCGCTCCGAGGACTTCCCATTCGTTGAATGTTACGTCCAACAACACAACGTCCTTGTCATTTTTTTCAGCCCGTCAATACCAACCAGCTTTCTTGTGAATCATTTTGTCAATTAAAAAAGAGCTCAGTCAATAACATCTTGCACGAAGCGGCATCGCATCGCACTAGACGAGGAGCAGTTGGCGATATTTGCAGAGTAGCATCACATCCCACAACAGCACACGGTCAATACTACAGCCCAAGTTTATATTTCGGTATCTGGCATTCTGGGAAGGAAAACGAAAACATGCACGGCCACGGCACGAGTCTTTAAGTTACCGTAAGTTTTGTGTGAGAGTTGAGAGTGTGTGCACATTTGGGAAACTCTTCCCAGTGAACCTTCTGTTCAACGTCTTGTTTCTCTATTTGCTCGCACATTCATTCGTTTTTCTACGAATTCGGGGTTTTTCGGCTCAATGCTATTACTTGAACTTGTCTGCTGCCCGTGTGCTTATTCGTCTCCGTGGTTGTGTGTACATCGTCTGAAAGAGGATGCCAGTTAGCTTAACTCGCTGGGAGAAAATGTAGCTGCAGGATTTGATGAACTGAAATACCAATCTATCTCCGTATGAAACATAAGCAGCTTAGCAGTGCAGTGTGCGTATTTTCAAGGAGGAAACACTGAGGTTCTCAGAGTTACGCGTCTATTCCAAGAAATGAATTGTGTCATAACATAAGCCACCTTCAATTGCTCTCATTAGCGGAACAGATTGACTTTATTTTGTAACCACTTACCTTTTAATATGCAATGCAACCTAATTCATCAGGGAGAGCAAAATGACATGAAGAATGTTTAAACCACTTGTTGAAAAAGTTTGCGTTAATGAGCAGAAAGACAGTTGTCGTTTGTGGAGTTGATATACTATATGCACTGTAAATTTCACGGTTTATGGTGGAAGCGTTAAAACGTGTTGTTTCTAAATCAACAATTTGGTTCCTTCTCCCTCTCGTTATGAAATGTAAGAAAAGAATGAAAGGAGTGTGTGTTATCTGTTGAAATAATAAGCACAGTAATTGAAAGACTGATGAGCCTCTTTGGAAACAGAAAAAGTCAGAACGTTTTACTGTCATTTGCAAAATAAAAAAGAAAACTACATGCAATATGCAACCCAAAAGATATGAAAATATCATATGCAGACATAGGAGCCATTAATTACTAATCCGTAATAATTACACAGTACAACCCGTGTATGCCTGTCAGACTGTCAATAAGTAGAAGCCATAGCGTGAGAGCGAGGAAAAGGTACGCATTAAGTGGTTACAAAGTTACAATACTACCTACAAAATAGAAAAAGGATGGCATGCTAGTGAAGCCTGCAATGTCCTTTAACTCAGGACCACAGTAACTGAATTAAATTGGAGTACGAACAGATCAGGAGATGAGTTCTGCATCCGCAGCATCGTCGTCCACAAAGAAAGTAGAATGGTACCACTTGGACAGAGTCGCACTTGCGAAAAGGATCTGTTTGGATAATACCGTCAAGTTGAAAACTGCTTTGAATACTAACAACAATAATTACAATAGTTCCGCTAGCATTAGTAAGTCTGTTAAAAGTATTAGCAGTAGTAACAATGTGAACAGTAGCAGTAGCACGGCTACCAACGGCAATAAACCCGCATATGACCATCATCGTGCGTACCCCCGTTCAACAATAACGGCCAAGGAAGGATTTGCTCCGGGGACTAATAACAGTGGCAGCGTAGATGGCTCCAACCACGCAGCTGTAGATCCATCAAAAGGGATTTTCACACTGCGATACAACACCACTTCGTCAGTCGCCAACAGTTCCACTTTCATTGCAAGTGGAAAGCAGAAACGGAGACGGAAAGCGAATTCCAGGCTTGCTGGAGTGCAGCAGCAGCAAAACCAGTGTAAGCGTTTTCTAAATGAGGACGGCATTATTGTCAATGGTGCGAGCAGTGTCAGGCAGCATTCGGAAGATAGTTCTTGTGGCAGTAGCAGTAGAAGCAGCAGCAGTGGAGTTTCCAGTGACTTCGAAGAGCTGGAAACAGCAAGCAGTGCTAATATGAAGATGAGCAGCACCGCACGGAGCGGCGATGGTCAGTCTTCCTCATCAGAATGTGAAGAGGAGGATGATGAAGGCTCCCCCTTGACAGTCGTTGCGCCATATGTCCCAACCAGCAAAACGTGCAAAAACAGTAGTAACAACAATAATAATCTCAGCGGTGTCGGGGTGGATGGTGGAAATTTTGGTGCCAGTGGAAAAGGTGTCATGATGCGCAAAGGGGTGGTCTGTATTGAAAACTTGAGGACGGTAAATGGGAAAATTTCTCACAAGCCCATGCACAACTGCTCTCACGCCGTAATTAACAAAATTGGATGTAAGGTGGATTCGAGTGGTAACTCAACAAGGTGTAAGCATGTCAATGGATCGTCACATTCATCAGCGAGTAGCACGACAAGTGGGAGCACTGACAATGACCGTGATACTGACAACAGCTTCTCAGAATTTCCGCCCGACCTGGACTTCATCGGGGTGTCGGACAAAAGCAAAAGAAGAACTGATCGCTATGACTCATCAGAATCATCGGACAGGTAATAAACTCTCTTTTGACATTCTTTTGTAGAGATATTGTTTAAGAGTGGAAGATGCAACGACATTTTTAAAAAATCCAAACAGAATTTTTTAAGTCCACCAATTTAAATTCTACACATTTATCTTGAATGAACCATGCATTATATATGTTATCTTATCAACTCATTGCATTCAATCAGTCATTAGATAAGGCTGAAGGAGGAGTAGCTCATAGTTGTATGGATTTTAAACATTTTTATCCTCACTCATCCATGGGAAAAATAAATATATGCTTAAACCTATTCCTGTTGTAAAATCGAACGTGTGCATTTGTATATCTGACAATATATCAAATTAGAAGGCTATAACCTTCATAAGTCACACGCTCTTCTTTTTACTGACACATACATTTAGGGTTCAACTAGTATGTATGCACAAAGTTTCAGCCTGCTATCTCTAACAAACTTATTTATTTGCACAAAACAATAATGGTTTTCACCAAACAGACACATCCTGTCTATAACCGCTTTTTGGGAAGGATTTACACCTACTTCCGTTAAAAGCTCAATAAAATGGAGCCAAGTGATCTCTTATGTGTACATCTTGATGACATAAATCCTCAAGTGTATGTGATTTTGCACGTACAAACTCCTTTTTAATAGGTTATACCTAACGATAAGCTGTGCATCACATAAAATCCATTACTTATAATTTTTTTCCAGATGAATACATTCCAAATTGGCGACAGGCTGCAACTTACTAAAGTGGTAGACCGATTAGTCGTCGCAAATTTATGAAGAATGAATAACGAAAAGTTGAATGAGAGGATTGTTCTCAAGATAATTTTAGAGATAATCTGCATGTTTACGACGCCCAACTATGTACCACATTCACAGTGTCAGTCAGGTTGTGCGATAAAGGCATGAGTAATTCATCAGGAATTGCATCACTGGCGATGATTCACAAATGTTGTGAATTTTGTGTACAAATTAGGTAAAAAGAAGGCTCTCTTACAAAATGACTAATGAAATAGAATTTTAATAGTGTGTAGGCGCCAATTTTATTTTTGTAGTTAAAATTGTATTGTAATCGGCCGATGAGTAAGTGTAAGCAACTTTTATTCCCTTATAAGAGTTTTGACTCACTCATTTGGTCAACTTAAACGACACTTTTATTTTTACAAAATGCATAATTATTGTTTCTCCAAACACAGGTTTGTTTTACGCTATTTTATGCATAATCAGAAAATCAAATGTAACCATATTACAGAGAAATTTGTAGGGAACCACAGGCAAATTAGCATAAACAATTAATATCGTGCATAAATTACTCAATTGAAGTAGTCGAGTTCCTACTTACTATACATCAAAAATAATAAGAAACGTTCAAGATGCGTTAATGAGGTTTGAAACGGTGGAGTTTCTTAATGGAAAGATTATCTTGATAATTTCCCTTCTACTTTTCTGATTAACATGAGTTACAAACAAGAGCGTTGACGGAACAGTTGGTCGTGGCTCCTTCCATCTTTTACATCCAGCAACGTTTAATTAAAATTGGGCAATTCAAGACAGTGAACGAAATTTTCCCTAATGAGATAAAATAGAGAGCATACCCATCCTAATCTACCTACCTGCTCACCATATGCATAGACTATTAGCATGTTTGTCATTTCGATTTTACCTTAATCATAAGCAGGGACGAGAATGAGTTATTACCTCTAGCTAACGATGACTTTGATGACAGGAGAATAAAATGAGACCTTTAGTTTTCTCAGCTGAACCACTTGTGTGTATCCAAATGGTGCTTAAAGTTTGACAGAAAGTGTCAGCAACTTTAGCTCATCTTTGCAACGGTAGACTCAGCTAAAAGTTGAGAAATCACTCACAGAAAAGTAATCGTCAGTGATCATCATCAAGACGAGACTCTTGCACAGCCTAGCACTATATGTATGTATATCCCATTAGTATTTAGGATGCGAAAGGGCGAAATAATATTAACAGTTGGTTGCATGGATCACCATCTTAGCCATCCTAATATTCCATTACATTGTGTTGTATATGCACATGCGATGATGATTTCCCCTCAAAATACTGTACATGCAGTAAATTCCAGCCAACCAACCCTGGTAAGATACTGAGCCAGCTATGAAATAGAAGAGATGAAGCAGAGAGGGTTGGTTTGCTAGTTGTTAGGCAAGAAGTAAAGTAACGCAGATCGTACAATGCCCTGAAAGTGCGTGGAGGTGGGACATGGCTTTTGCCTGCTATTCTGTGTAACATCACGAGGGTGACGTCAGCTATCCCTGCATGAAACCCGCACGTACGCACCAAATCTCTATTTCTTTCTCTCCCTTACGGAACATCAAATCCAACCATCATCCTTCCTCCTATCTTTCATTTCCTTCCAGCAGCCTAAGGCTCTCTCTTTGCTCATAAAGATGAGAACCTGACAGAATGCTGAGGCCTTTGTTCCTCCAGTGCTGCACATGCAACTGCACGCACTCACAGCAATGTTATTATTATTGTTACTTTCCAAGTGCTGCTCCTGTTCCTGTATTAACCATTATCATCAACTCCAGTTCTCCTCTCACTCTATCTCCTGCTAGCTCCTATTATCATCCGATATTTTTATGATGAAAATGGTCGACTCGAGGGAACTATCTATAAATCTGATCCTGGGAGCTGCTTTCCATCCAGTCCTTCTCCTCACGTCGCTTGGCTGGTGTGAATAGATTGATAGGATATGCCAAAAACGATTAGGGAAACGGAAAATGTATCCTTGATCCGTCCCTGTTTTTTTCTGTCTCATCGTGCATCACTAGTTTGTACATTACGGAGTATGTATGTAGATTCACACACACTCACAGGCAGCATGCACACACGTTCTCCTTTATTCGACAACATCTGCCAGGCAGTCAGTTTGATTTCATAAAGGAGAATATTCTATTAAAACTCTATCCATTGGCATCATCACGAATTTGTGCCCGTTACAAGGCTACTAAACTAAAAAGCAGTTCTTTCCAAGATTTCCTGGCGATGGGATGTCATGTCACAATTAAATTTTGTGAAGAGCATCTCATAAAATGAATTCATGTACGAAATAAAATGTATGCTCATTGGCCAACTATAATCCCTGAGAGAGAGAGAGAGGAAAAGACTCCCAGGCTGGTAGCGGGTTACAAAGTAATGAAGTTTGAAGGATGCCAAACCATAATATCATTTATTATATATGCGACATATAAAAATTTCAGTTTGACTAATCCAAATGATTCAGTATTAACTGCTTTCGACTGCTAACTTTCGAGTATTAACTGCGCACAGAGTAATATTGACTTGAAATATGCTTATCCTGAAGATGAGCGTGTGCAGATTATAAATTCACTCTTGTATTTATTAACTTTTCCCTGGGCTTAATTACGGTTTTAACTCTATATACGATTTGGAACAGTCATGAGCATCAACATTACGTTGTCTGGTACAAAGAAATGGTTCATGGTTTTTACAGTCGCTCAAGCAGTAATAAAGCCTTAAGCTGGTGATTGAGTCAAATCACTTTATTGAGCATCAATCTCATTAGCATTTCCTTTCAACCAATTTATACTATTCTCACTTCATCCCTGGAACCAGTAAATAATGGGAATCTTTGTCTTCACAAACAATCTGAATGAATAGGCTATAAAAGTTTTTTCTCGGAATTTTTTTCTTGAATAGAAAATCTTTGTAACTTTGTTTTCCAACAAATGCTATGAAATTAAGTAAGGATATGTGTTATGGGATCATTATCATCATCATAAATAATTTAGATGACAAAATTTCGAATAACAATGAATTTATTCATCGAGTATTCTTTTCGTTAGGATAGATATATACACAAAAATGAAACCGTTGTACATACGACTACATTTCACATTTTGTGGAAGCAATGTAAAGTATTTATGTTGGCTGTGACTTGAGTGACAGGCAAGGATAACATTTAAAGCATGGCTTGTATTCATTGTCTTGCCATAGTTTTACAGCTGTTGCTGACTTTGCGTTGTAGGATGGACACGGGAAGGGTTAAAAATATTATTGCCCGAGCTCAATTGTGTTTTAAGTGCACTGGTCAGAAAAGTATATAATTTCGTTTCCCAGCATTACACCTCCTTATGAACTACTACACAGTTCGTTTCTGCTCACCACAGACTTTCCACTTCCACCCTTATAAATTAGTTCCTAGAAGACGGTAAAAGAATGGTATTTATAGCAGGGGTCTTCTACCTTCTGTGCACAAGAGGATAGTTATGGTTTTGTAGCCATTCTACTACTTTTTTTTGGAAAAGGAGGAACCCTGACAGTCAATGTGCTTTTCATACAATGCTACAACTATGCACAATTTCATAAAACGCCCTGAAGGGTTTAAACTGCTATACATGAGTAAGGATGAATAAGAATTGAACATGGAATGTGATTGTTGCTATTATAACTCATATGACATATTACAAGGGGTGCCCTTCGATCAACATATTTGCATTTGCCAGTTTATATTCTCACCAGACTGGACTTGTTTGTACTATACTTGGCACTTTAAATTTTGATAAACTCGTATTTCTAGAAAGAGGACAGGTGTATTGTATTCTACTGTAGTTGGTTGGGAGCACACAGAGCGATGGACAGAATATATTCACCGGAGTCGCCTGTCAGTTCACAATTTGATTGCCTTGGGAGTTAGAACAACTAAAGCGAAAAAGAATTAAAGACGTTTTTTCGTCTCTATCTCTTTGTATCATTAGCATCATCTCTAACATCATCATATCAACCAAAGGGAAATTGTTCTAGGTGAATGGTGCGTTGTCCAGAGAGCTAAGTATTTCATGAAACTCACGTAGCGGAGAAGCAAAAAGGCTGCTCGGCATGAGTGAAACTGCATTAGCTAGCGTATACAATATATAACCAGATTCATCTCCACGGTGAAGATTAAGCGAGGGGGAATATATTACAGGGCGATGAGCGAGTCTCTTGAAAAAAGAATGGTGTGTTTTTGACGATTAGTTGTTTGGTCCAGAGAGATTCATCTATGTGTTGGATGGGAATGAGTATACCAGTAGCTAGATCTCTGCAATTATCCATCACTTTCTATGTAAGTATAATAGATATGCTATTTTATGAACTTGTCTACTCACTCTCCACCGTGTGCAGTGGACTGCGTCTGGGGTTTGAAGAAAACAAAATTTAGCTTGGACTGGACTCTTGCAAAAGCTAATAGCTAATCATTTCCTTTGAATTATATCCGCTACACAATTAAATGGAACTAGAATTTTTTCACTTGCAACTACATACTGTTTTCTATATCATGTATGGTGACTCTCTTTGTCTCGTTCGATATCCAGCATCGGCTCTAAATGCTATACCTTCTGTTGAGCTAAGCTGGGGGAACTTGTACTTGATTTTTAATGAAAGGTGGATTTAATAAAAACAAAACATGCAAGATTTCATCAACTTCGATCTAATGAAAATAAATGAGACATTCTCAGCTTTTTAAGCTCATAGAATAATTGAGAACGGGGTTTTTTTTATAGTGGCCTTCTTTTGTTTCGGTGGCTCATCATGACTAAAGATTTATTATCAGAATTGTTGAAACGGGAGTTGTAACTTTATGACTAAATATGATTTTCTTTGTTTTAGCGGTGTTGCAACACTCAGTCCAAGCACCAGTGACTCACCGGAACTGAACTCAACGTGTTGCGATTTCACATCTGAGCACTTGGATGTTGGCAATCTGATCTCGTCAAGTCCTTCGTCATCCTTGTCTGTATCTTCCGCATATCCGAAAACCAATTCCTGCTCTTCATCATCTGCCTCATCATGTTCAGGTAGTACATTGTGCTTGACGGAAGCACAAGCCGAGACGACGACGTCGTCCGGGACACCAACTGGCATAATTGAAGGAACGTTACCTCTATTAGCCAGTTCTAATGCAGCCTCGTTGGCAGTCAACCCTCCAGTTGTTGTTCAGGACACGTCATGCATGTGGAAAGGATGTGCTTGCTCCAACGAAGCCAGTCACAACATTCTTGAACATATCCAGGTATTTATGATTTTTGATGACAAAGTGCATTATCCGCAAAATTATCTTTGCTTACACTTAATTGAAACTTTTACTTTCATTTGCAAATACATGTGAAACCCCTTTCTTCGCAGCAGCAGTTGAACCGAGAAATTGTTATCTTAATTTATATATGAATGCTTGAATTTCAAAGTGGCATAATTAAAATTGAAGGCGACTGCCTGATTACGACTTGATGACTCTCATTTACCCATCTTGGGAACGCGAGATCCCAAGTATTATCTTCTTCAAAAGCTTTCTATGAATGCTTAGTTAAGCACAGGAAGTGGCTATTCAATATTTAATTGTTTCATCGGAATGCAGAACTGTGTCTAGCTAAGAAGATGTGTTATCTAAATAAAATTTACTTGGAACTGATATTAGGCTCGTTACTGCTAAAAGTCAAATGATAGGGAGCTAAGAAAAAGTGTATAATACTAGGTCTTGGTTGGGCCGAACCTCCCAGTTTTGATTGTTCATAAACCTGTCTTGTTATAGTCAAGATAGTTAATATATTCACCAACATATCATGTTACTTTATTCCATGCAGATAATAAAATCCATGTATTTTAGCTCTTGTGTCTGTCTGATCGTTAACAACGATAAAACCTAGTTTTCTCCCAGCCTTCGCTGACGGTATCAAAAAGCTTTGTTCCGAAAAAAAACCCACGTAATTCATGAATCAGAACAGAATGTATATAGTATAGAAAAACTATGTGTCGCTTCATACAGTTCTGGATTTTTCAAGCGTGTAGCATTACAACTGTTCTCTGAAGGAAATGATATGTTGTGCATGTGTATCGCAGAAAAAAACATGATTCTACACACTCATTTGCAACTTTGTTATAATTTGAGTATGGACTCCTTGAAAGAAAAAACCTTACTTAATTTTAACTGCAGTCCATACTTCCGTTCTCTTTTGGTCGGTCGGTCAGTCAGTCAGCTTCATTTTGTGTAGTAAATTACACGCAGGTACTTATTAAATTGATATAGTAACGAATCTATGTAGTGTAGTATGCGCTTTGTTCCAGTAGTGAGCACAGCACTGCCCCAAAGCCTTGAATGAATCGACGGGGTCGAGTCTAAAAATTTCAAGGAAAATTATGTCGTGAGCCAGGAAATTGCATGCAATTTTCTCGGGCCCGTCCATCTGACGGTCATGCACCTTGAAGTTCAGGGAAAAAGGCAGGGAAATACTAGTTGGGTAGGTAGCTCAGTGGTGCCAGTGCAGAGCGTATTGATTTGTTCACAACTAGTGGTGTTGTGTGGCATACACAGCGTTGCTTCAGACTGAGCCACAGCCAACTCTTGTGGTCTGATGCTCAAGTTCCAGGAAAATAGCTGCCAAATAAAGCTTGCAGTAGAGTCACCCCTCCTGGGTATCTTAAGTACGGAAGGAATTATTTTTGCACGACTTAAAATGTTGTTAGCAACGGTTGAAATGAGATATTTGCTGATAGTAGGGCTATCAGAGACTCATTCTAGGGAACTTTCACTCATGTTATACTTTATTATGAATGTGCTGGCTTATGTAGACGACGCGTGTTTTTACAATGAAGCTACAATTTATCCATGATTGCTTCTGAATTAATGAAGCGAAGCAAATTTTATTTTATTCCAGTGCGTTATCAATTTCTACTCTAGACACCCATGTTTCCGTGCATGTATTTTATGTTTACTATGTAATGGCACCTCAAAATTGCAGCGTAATTTCGCCATAAGTATCCTTGCTAGTCGTTTTTCCCTGTGCATGAAATTGAGTGTTTCCCATGAAACCCCATGCTTTAATAACTACTTGCTTGTTCATCTTGTAATACAACAAAAACATGCTATTTGTCATTCTTTCACCTGCAGAACAAATGACCTTTTGGAAATAAAACCGTAGTTTTAATTTATTCTTTTGCTTTGCAGCACAATAGGTTGATTCATGATTTAATGAAAGCTTTGAAAACACCTACACGCTTTAAAAAAAGAGAATTTCAACATTTTCATATATCTCACTTGGCTTTGTCATGCTTCCAGATGTAAGCAAATACTGTTAGTAATCGTAATATTTTTTATCCATCTGCTATTACAGACGTCGCATGTGGCGCCTCAGATGAAGACAGCTGGTTACGTATGTCTCTGGGAGGGATGCAAAGTGTTCAACAAACGGTCATCTTCACTTTCATGGCTTGAGCGACATGTTCTGAGTCACAGTGGAAATAAGCCGTTTAAATGCATCTTCCCAGGTTGTGGTCTTTCATTCTCCTCTCAAGTAAGTTGGTTTACAGGCAACTGTTCAAAATATGTTGCAAGATGTGGGCATATCAAAAAATGTCAAGAAACCCTTCACCTACATAATTGTAAGTATGAGTGACATGTAAAAATGATCATTTTTCTTCTACCCAGAACGCATTGGAGAGACACGTAAATAGTCATATCGCTACCAATGGTACTACAAACGGAGCGCAAGGAAGTTCAGCAATGGCTAACAAAAAGGTGGACTCTAGCCCCTCAAAATCATCTCGCAGAAAGAAGATTCGGTTTCGAAAACAAAGGATAAATATAGGTAAATATGATCTTCGTCTATGAATGTATTGGAATGTCTTAAGACATCCACAGCTAGAAATATTGATTATGAATACCATAATGACACGATGTCATCATCAATGCACATGATAAATGGGTGAAATAATGCTAATCTATGATGCCACAAGTACTTCATACATTTCTCACAAACATTGCAGGTCAGCGTGTAGACTACTTTGATAAACGGATAATGGAGGTTATCAAGCACTGGCTTGTGTCGTCTGTGGATCAATTTGCAGTCAATGCACATGATTGTACCTTCAGAGGCGAGGTAATTTTTATAAACTGAAACAATTTTTATGATGCATGACGAGCAAGGTTCGAATCCCGTATATTGAGTAAACTTTCATGTCTCTGTTTTCCAAACAGATTATGGGACGACGCGTTATCGCCAACTGTGAGCGGCAAGTTCTTGTGCGCTGGCATCCAAGATTCATGTAAGTATCAATAATGCACAAGATTAATTGAAAGTGGTTGACGTGCTGACATCCTTCTATTTAATTTTGCAGTCTTCCCGATGAATGGTTGCCTGAGAGCAAGTTTTCACAAATAAAACTGGTGCCACTACGACAGATTCCAACTGACAAGATTCGGTTGCTGTATCCTGCATTGTTCCCTCCAGAGCGACAGGAAAAGGCTTCCAGAAAACGGAAACCTCCGTCAAGCTTTTCTCCGTCATGTCTCTCAACGTCAACGCATTCTGAGGGGTCCAGCACATTATCAACATTACCACCGTCACCAGCTTTGTCAACATCGGATATCCCTTCCTTTGTGGAAGCCGGAAGTTTCATAAATTCCAGGAGCCGTAGTACAAGATCCTCATCATCCGCTTCTTCTTCCTCCTCAGTATGTTCGTTCTCATCTTCCTCATCAACGCTTAAGTCGCATCAAAGAAATAGTACTTCAACATCATCATCATCATCAACAACTAGGATGAGTGATAGATGCTCAGGGATTAAATCTGATCTGGAGCAAGAAGAAGACAAGTGTCATAAGAAATTTTGTGGTAGTTCAATATGTGATTGTCCAAGTGGTGTCTTAGATGAAGAAAACACAAGTGAAAGTTTACACTTATCTGACTGGGCATTAGAGGTACTTTACGAGGACATGGGAATGTCTCCGTCTTGACAACAATAATGTGCTAAAGTATGAATTTTCTTTCGTCGTTTAGTTTCGTATTGGAGACCACCTTTTTTGCTGATCTCTCATTCTTAATCATTAAAAATAGTACATCTTCGTTACGTTACAGTACAGTTTACATCACTTCTCTTCGTTGAATAGTGTTACGCTAAGTTTATCAACTCTACTGAATGGAGAGTCATAATGGTTTTTATTTAAGAATGTTTTTATTATTAGTTTAAAGAAGAAGTTGTATAAATGTTATTCATTCCTTCAACGTTTTTATACTTAAATTATGTTTGAGATACGGTATGCCTAGTGAGTATACTCTTCAAATGATAAACTTTTACTACGACATTTCGAATGAATTTGAGTCACATTTACCACACGTTACATACACTGCCCATGTTTTCAATTTCTGGTTAAGCAATCGACTAACTACAAACAACAAGAGGAGCTCCACATAATTTTGAAATGTGATAATCTTGCCCTATTTATGTATTGTTAATTTATTTCACACCTATAAGTTTACTCCTGTTAACACCAGTCTATATAGTTTTGGTTTATTTGTGAATTGTGCAGTGCCTCAACAACATTGTATAAGTTCAAATCAAGGTAGTAGTCAACTAAAGCAGATCGCAACGTTCTTGTTTTACTTCATTCCTTTTGATCTTATCTACTTACAAAACGGCTTTTAAACTGATAAAATTAGTTGATGAAAGGAATTATTAGGTTTTTAGAGTGTAATACAATAACGAATTTTACCCATCACATTGCACCAAGGAGAAATAGGGGTACTGTGCCAGAAGGTATGCTAACCATAAAAATTAGCAACTTTGAGAAGTCCAAACAATATCCATTCATTTTCTAATGAGAAGTAGAGTGTAGTGCTGTCATCAACTGTACTACATGATACCATGTGCTATTTGTTATAAAAATCGTAATGCTTCTGGTTTAGAACTACTAAAGTATGTAGTTTAATAATTCTCATGTATGTACTTACTTTATATAAACTGAGGACATGTGTGCACGTCAGTAGTTGAATATAAAGTTGGAGATACGCAGTTAGTAACTTATAGAACTCATATTCTAAAAACGACATGTCAACGGAGGAGTGTACACTAATAGGTTTAAATAGGAGGGTTGTCATACGGTTACGTTTAGTCTTAGAAACAAAAAGATGAATTTAGAACAATGAGTTTGTCAATTGTTTTGTTCAACTTCATTTAGGTTTACAAAACTGGTCGACATAATTAAAAGC
The DNA here is from genome assembly GCA_001718145.1 of Orchesella cincta. Taxonomy (NCBI): domain Eukaryota; kingdom Metazoa; phylum Arthropoda; class Collembola; order Entomobryomorpha; family Orchesellidae; genus Orchesella; species Orchesella cincta. The sequence goes on from LJIJ01000002.1 coordinate 74,066, forward strand.
GGTTCATCTTGGTATCGTAGCATATAATAGAGTATGTTAGCTGTTATGTATAGATAAGTTAGGTTATAAAACGACAAGTTTTGCGAGTATGCTTGGTCCACTGTAAATAATCATACAGATACATATAGTACTGTTGCTTCGTCGGATTACTGAGCGTCAAAAGTGTATTTCATCGTCGCAAGCAAATTCGATCGTATATCGTACTTGTAGAAAGTGAAAAGCGCAAAATTAAGAATTTGTTAAGAAAAAAACTTCGTTTTAAAGGTTAAGGTCGTAGATAGGATATTTTGCAAGGTCAGGAATTCATTGTCTTGTCGTCCTGCCAGACACATGACGTGAATTTCCACATCTGCATGGAGCAAGTCACTGCCAGACTGTAAAGAAGGGTGTCCAGTATGACCACACAGTTAGTACGCGTTCAGAATTTGTTTGCGGAAATGTCAAACAAAAACTCACAACTCATCTGCCTTAAGTGGCGAGAAATATTCAAATTAAAAACAGTTCACGTAACATTCTTGAAGCAGAAAACTGTTGGTTCAGATGGCCTCTTGAGGATTTTCGTAAGCTCTCCCATGTAATTTCTATATTTCTATAAATATGTACAAGAAAAAAATATTACTCCCATATTTTCTTTTTCATTTCATAACAAACTGTAAGAGATCCTTGTAAAATTTTCATGAAGTATTAGTAATCGTATTAAAACCCACGTACGAGCTAACACAAAGCGAGAAAATTTATACCAGATTTTAAAGTTTCCTAAACTGAAGAGACAGAAAATCAGAAAATAAAAGAGTTGACAAGAGATGAAAGAAAATATTTTAGAGCCATGTAAAATTAACACACTATATTTTTCTCGAATATATAAAAGCTTTATTATAGTATTTTTACTTGCTCTCAACCTTGAAAAGTGTTCCATTCTCACTATATGATGAAAAACGTACCGTGAATACATAGCAATATGTGGACCCAATGAAATTGTACATTGCTACATTCTACAACATCTCCAATCCCGCTACATAAATGTAAACTACCCAGTTTCTCTCCGAAATTAGACGATTTTTAAAAGGCTTTTTGTTTTAGCTTGTTATAGTAAAAAATTAGTTTAAAAATTAATTGAATTAACGAGATTTCAATATTGTTTTAAATTAATTTTCTATATAATGGTTATACATCCAGATTTAAAAAGAAACAATGTGGTATACATTTATACAGGGACAAAGAAATCCTCAAGTTACAATTGGAGTTATTCAATGAGAAGCTGAGGAATAGTACCAGAATGAGTTTTAGAATGACCTTGACCACTCAACCAACTCCATTTATTTGACGCAGAAGGATATATTTTCAATGAATTTTCAATTCAAATAGATAAATCGAGGCCACAAAACTGCAGTTGAATATAAAAAATACACAGAATAAAAGTATTTTGTTCTGTATATTTTCAGAGGAAGAACAAGTACGGTAACAAGATTAAATTATAAACTAGAAGATGAGGTACAATCAACGGAGAAAAAAGTAAAGTATTTCTTTTTTAAATCAAAGTAACAGTGCATAAAATATCTGTATGTGAGATTGCGGTATTTAATGTGAAAATGGGGTAACATAAGGGTATTATATATTTAGATGAAAGAATGGTTGTAAGCAAAACCAAAACTTGTCCTTGACTGGGTTATTTAGTGCCACATAATATATAAATACATATACTGATGATATAAGACGAAGTTCATTAAATATGTACGATTTGCACGGCTAAGTAATTTATTTCGAAAAGTCGACAGTTAAATGCATGTTTTATTAAACGATTCAATGCGCGATTTGATTACGTATGAAATTGTTACGTCGTATGATGATAATCAACAAGGATATTAGAGAGAAAGAATGAAAATAAAACGGGATAGTTGTATGAAATGAGATTCAAATGAAATGCCTATGTCAAATTTAAGGCGTTAATTCGCCTCTTTAGTTTGTGTCATTTTTCTATAGGACTCCATTATTCAAATAATTTTTACCTTCACAAAAATTAAGACAGAAAAAATGCCTAAAATATTTCAGAAACGTAATGAAATGAGTGAATGATGTGAATGCTGATTTTTATAGATTAACTTTTGTTTCATGTGTCGCTAAATCTATTTCAAGAAAGGATAATTCGACAACTTAACAACTAAAAAATTAATAGTTACAATGTCGTCGCCATTGATGAGCTTAATTGGAGTTACCGATAATGAATAGATTTTTCAAAACTCATTGAATACATCGATTCTCGACTTATTATATTATTATTTCGCTAGTGCTGTGGGTGGCTGATTGAGTAATGGGGTTTTTGGATTTTGAAGACAAGACAAACAATTAGCACAGCAATATATTGAATTGAGCAATATATATGAAAGATCTGCTGACTCAATAGTACCAATTGACAAAGAAAAATGCATCCAATCATTCGACAACAACCATTTTCATTTCAATGTTAGCAGGAAACAGAGGGATAGACTGGTATCAATTTAGCTTTGTAGGGACTGGCTTCAATCATTTTGATAAACACACGACATGTCATGCATTTAAATAATATATTCACCTTACCCTATTAATTAATAGTAGAGTTACAATATTTTTATCCGGGTTTTATTTTCTCAACGCCTTTGTGCGTACCGTTCCAAACAACCGACCTTATTTCAGTGTCTCAATATTATGCTTTAATTTTTAATGTAGTCTGTTCATTAAGCTTCTTAACAGTTCTCAGAGGTTGATTATTTAAAACTAGCTTGTTAGACTTATCTAATTTTAGTTGTGGTCGTTTTTAAGAAACTATTGTTCATCAGAAATCGAAAGCGCTTATTTGTTGAGTAATTGTAATGATGTTTTTTTGACTTTTGTAACTCCAATTTTTTGACAGTTTAGCAAATTCTTACTGATATTGTCAAAACTGTCGATTATATGTTTCGGTTGTAGTCGCAATTCAATTCATTTAAAATTTGGAACATTGTTTAGCCATATTAATTTACTGCGATAAAATGAGCAAGTTTTGTGTGTCAACTTCAGATATCGGACAACAAGTTCTTACAAAATTCAGCATTTAAAGACAGCTAAAATCTAGCACTTGGTTTGCTTGGTTTAAACCAGAAAACTAATTGTAGGCAATACAATATGCATACCATATAGTGCTTTAATTATACACAGAAAGTTACATTTTTGCTGGTGGAATGGTGATGTGATGTCTTCACACATTCTGCCAGCTTCAATACATGCAAAAATCAATGTGTTCATGGCATTTATTAGAGTTTTATTGAGCAACCAAGACTCGTATCGTATTGATATTGCTTTCGTGGAATATAGTAACTGCACTGCATCAATATTGAGAGGAGGAGGAGATAAGGGAATTCATACGATGTAAACAATTATCGAGTATATAAAGTTAGTTTTTTTAACATGTTAGTGTACTTTTTATTCTTTAAAGTCTGAGCGAAAAAGTGTGTTTTATTTGTGCGCAGTAAACTCAGCCTTTATTTTTTGAATGATGTGGGATCTCTGTTAGAATAATTTTTTACCTCAATTCATTATATGCTCAATATATTGTCCTTTGGCGTATCAAACCAGGCCCACTTACGTGGTTTTTTTGCATTTCGTGAAATAGTTGGAGGAATTACTGCACTATATCATATATAGACAAGCATTTATGGGTGAACAGAGACAGCCAGATAGCCAATAAACTTATTTGTTAAACAAGTAACCTGTAGTAAAGTTTACATAGAGTGCCTTGTCCCATAATTGAAATAATATCAATATCATCTAACCAGGCTTCCGTGTGTGGGTAGGGTCAAAAGGTAAGGAACAATTATTATACTACCCATTTGTCTACAAAGCCGAAGACGAAAATTGGTTCTCAGGTAAACCTTCATAGTTATTGCATCGCTTGACACTTTGTTGCTTACCATTGACCCTATCCCAGTTTTCTCCTTACGGTAAATAGTTCACAGGTTTAATTTGTATAACCTTATTAAGTTAGCAGAGTTATACACGGTATATAATATGATACACAGGTAGGGGTATGTCGTACTACAACTTCAATAAGCATTTTCTTGCCAGGCGATTTCCATGGCCTTGATACTTATGCTAAACGAAAAAGATGAGAAGTGAAAAAAAAACCGAACAAGTCACAATTTTATAATAATATTTTTACATCAGTTAAAAACGTGACAAAAGCTATAAATTGTTTGATATGTAAAATCAAATTTCCTGTGGTTCTTATGTAACAACACGTTAAGGAATACGATTTCTGTTCAAATGATAAACGTAAAATATAATATTGATAAATGTGATTAAGAGAAAGTAAATACTGGTAGGTAATGCAATTTTATACATTACTACATTCATAGAAATCTCTATACACATAAGTAAGCGCAGAAGAATGTCTCTTCAACATATTATGGGAGTGTATGCACACATTGTAAAAATCAAATAACTTTTAGATCAAATCAGGATGTCTCGTACCAACCAACAAAACATCAAACTATAATTAGGCAGTTGAATGTATGTACTTTTCATAGCAGCACGACTGTTTCCAAGTTATGAACTTATATAAATAGTATATAATGTTTGTAATTCGCCACATAAAATTGTGTATAATAGCGTAACTACCTATTTTATCTTTTGAGTCGGGGTGGGTGAAGGTGGATAGGAGAATGACGAGTTACATGTAAAGCTACTCCCTTCTGAAGCTGTCTGCCAAACTTGATACCTATAAATATGACGGAATCATACTACTACTTATGTAAGATAAGAAATAGTTAGGAAGAGAGCGTTAAACGTTATTTCGTTATATAATCACTATCCACCTTCGATCGCAATTGACACTGAAGTTTTGACTTAAATATTTTATTTAAAGTGATATCGGGTCGGATTACTTACGCATTATTAGGAACACGCCCCCACAGGTTCCATTTTTATGCAACCAACCAAGTAATTCTTAACTGTCAGATTAACGAGCTAGAAAATTGCGAGTAATTTGAAGAGTTAACTGTCTTATTATTTGCAGTCCAAATGGGTATGGGTAATCCAGAATGAGAGGGCACCAAAATGATTTAGCAGTCAAGTCGCTAGCGTAAAATAATGACGTAGAGGAATTTTTTAAATAAGAGGTCTTTGTCGACCAAAACATTCACTTGATTTAAGTGCTGTAACTTAAGCGTAGGTAAATGAATTTGTAATTAGTAGATGAAATCTCAGCAAGTTCCGACTCTGTATACTTTTTGGAACTTGTTGAACTAATTTAGCTAGATCATAGTGTACTTCTGCCCAGTTATCGCAATTGCAAATGTAATTACTGTAATAGCCAAATGGATTGTATAAGTGTAGTATTATTCGTTCGTTATTTATATATTTGCATGCATCCGCCTATATATATAAATATATATGAAATATGAATGTACGTATGTATGTAATCAACAGATTATTAGCGCTTGTATAAAAAAAACTGTGTATTTGGAAGCAGAAATACAACCCTGAATCGCCTCGTTATATTGTTCATGTCAACGTGGCATCATGTGTAATAATGTATTGTATCATGTTCTTGACTGTATGTCGTCGTGGGATGTGGACTATTCTTTTCAGAAGAAGTTAAATAAAACGGTCAGTCGTGTTTTTATAACGTTTGTTCATTTCTCCGCATTTGTTTCATTTTTGCGTGAACAGTATTATCATCCTATCCTGTCATACACATTTCAGCATATTTTTGACAAGCATGAAACCCCGCTTAGGTTGGATACTTAAAAACGCATAGAGAAAATTGACAGCGTCACTAATTGACTTAAACTGAAGTTTACAAATTGGGTTTTTTGCCTAGTCTCACAAAAGTTAGTTACTTTCACTTGGAGGATTTCTCTGGCTTGGGAAAAATGTATGTGGCAGCCGTCTCTAGAGAAAATGTACACACCGTACTTCATCGTTAGCACTCGGAGGGGGATGAAAATACTTTCTTCTTTTAATATACGAGGATTACCGACCAGGAGCACTGGATTTGTATCTTTTGGATAGCATAGATTCTGTTCCATTGCATGCAGTACATAACAAGCGACCCAGGATTTTCTGACACTTACCGCTGTCAACACTATCCAATTTTATCAAGTACATTCGTTTTACACCCATGTTGCACCTCACTTTACCCAAATTAAGATTACCTGGCCGAAGTGACAAGTTGTAAACACCACTACGATCTGTCAGTCAGTCACAGTCAGCAACATAAATATAAGCTTCAGATAATGGATTTGAGGTGAAAGTAGAAGCCCTACATTGTTGACACAAGATGATGTGTGTACCGACGTCTGTTCATGAATATTGAAATACGAACCGTGTGAGTGAGTATCTGTTTTGTGTGTAGGTAATGGATTCACAATTCCTTCTGATGAGTTAGTCCCGTTTGAGGATCACGTGACTCGAATGTACAGACGCATTTAAGATAGCACATGCTACCCGCAGAGTTTATTAAATAACTGGTTAAATGTTTAATCCTTTCTAAGTAATAGTGACGGCATTTATTTTACATTTTGGTCTGACTGTGCTTCCAACTTGTGACTACTAAAATAGATGAGTCCGGAGTTGATGAAAAAATGCGAAATGAAACTCGGAACAACAGATATGATGTCATAATGGTAAGTACATAGTTGCATGTATATATATTGCGGTGTAGTACAGTCTTGGCTTTCAGGAATTTTGTAAAAATGTCTTCAAGATGAGGAATCAGGTTTACAAAATGAATGAAGTTTTTTGTAGCTTAAAATCTTGGTTACAACAAATTCGCAGTCGATATTTGACACCTTTGCAAGCTTAATTTGCATTCTTTACCGAAATTTTTACAGCATTACTGCGATAAAAATTCGGATTAAACATACTTGGTTTTACAAAGAAAGCAGGGCACTTACAGATTTAATCATAAAATGTAGCTGGATGTTTCTATGCTAATTCGACGTCGTGTTTGAGTTGTTCAAGCAAAGGTACAAGCTGAGAGCCTGGTTCTTGAATGTACGGCCATATGAATTTCGGAAAGGTTTGCCTTCGGTCACGGTGCGGTGATGGAGTGACTCTGAACAGGTAGAATGCTGAGTGAGAGCTTTAAGAACTATTCATTTGGTCACATTATCGTCCGTACAGATTTTCTTGATGTCCACCAAGAGTTTTCATGGGCTTGGTACTGACACTCAAAATTCTAGAGGTTACATCATTAGTTTTATATGAAATTCCTACCCTTTTTGTACAGCTTATTTGCGATTATCATTCATTGCATTGTAGTGTTGCACTACAATAGAATATCATGATTCAATTACAAAAGCATATAAATCTCCTGACATTCCTTTCGCATTTCTAGAATTGTGTACTGCAAACAGGAACTCAAAGCCAAGACTGGGTATAATATCAGACTTTCATACTAAAACTAACAAAAGTTTACTTACCCAATGCTGCCATTTAAAAATTTGGCTAGCTGTTTTATTCATTTGCAACCTCTGCATCATTCTGTATGCAACTGCAACATCATAAATTTCTACGTGTACGTGTTTTAACTTGCCGGCTTCAACCACAATGGCAACAACAACAGAGAAAAATTGTCAAAAAACAAAAATAACGAGCACTATTGCAACCTCAGCCCGAGTACTTTTAAATCTTGGGATGAGCTCTGTGAGGATTACAAATGTATATACTTATCATATACAGAAACTGATGTTTCTATTATTGTGGTATGTTGAGATACCTTGGCATTTACAGAAAGTATTCACCCTTTTGTTTTCTATAATGAACTCTACGTTTTGCACGGGTTTTGAATATATATGGCTGTATATCATTAACACCTATGGCGTGGAGATAAGAGATCATATTATTAAAATGCTCATTTTTCCTAAATTTATTTAAGTATGCCTCGGCTGGTGTATTTTAGTAAACCGTTGTGCGAAACAGTTGTTTCTATGTAAAATAGTTTATGCTGCGTTTTGATTTATTGACAGATTTGGTCGAGTTTTAAACTGGGGCAAGTTTTAAATTTGCTTGAATTAAGTCACTATTCCATAAGCGATGCAAATGGCATTTCAAAGAACAGCCAGCCTTGTGAAAAGAAAAAAGTAAATTAATATGAATACACTGGGATTCCAACACTCATTTGTACAGTTTTGAAAATAAACAACAAAATTAAAAATCCGAAACTATCATTATTATTGCACATTGGTAAGAAAAATAAAATTTTCACGTTTCACCTTCCAGATCATAAGCAGAATTCTATAATTGTATGCATTACCAAACTGTTTAAACGTCTCTAAGTCAAACAGTCAATTTAGCAATAATTAGTAAACTCCTGCTAATCAAATAAAATCATGGTAATGAGAAACCAATATTTACTCAAATGACGAATGAAATTTGATGTTTACTTCAAGTAAATAATTTATATTTTATGCATCGTAACATAATTTAAGTCTTTTTTATATTGACGATTAACATTGCGAATCGAAACAAGTCCAGCATCTAGACAGTATTCTTCCTTAACATTTTGTGCTTTATGTGTTGGTAGTGTGTAATTGAAGTCATGGATAGTCGACGCTGTGGCTAAGAAAGCCATCTTGATACATGTAAAGCCAAGCTGAATAAGGTTTTTTTATAGAAAACTCAGTTTTTCCAAAGAAACCCTTTGAAAATTGAAGTTCATTAAAGTTGGAATTAGAACTACTTAACATGTCATACATTGCTTCTTACGTCACAAAACGGAGTTCGAAAAATCGGAAAACGCATTTTATGTTAATAAATTCTCATACAATATAACCATGAACCAAAATACATTCAAAAAGCTGGTTTGTGTGTTCTGCAAAGAAGATTATATGACGGACGATATACTTTTAAACGGCTTATGCTTATCTTCTGGGACCAAACTTTGGCCTAGAAGCTATTTATTGATTTTTTTTCAAAGGTACTCTACGGAAATTGCATCTGATTCAATCTTCCAATTCGAAATCTTGAAGTAAGACGAAGTGACAGTGTAAGCATTTGATCTTACTCATTTTCAAAATACAACTGAGCCCAGATCAAGCCATGCGGCACTTTGTTTTTAACACAGAAGTGACCCTAGCGTTCATTTTATAAAAAAAACCTCCATTTGCGTCGTTGTGCAAGAAAGTACCAACTGCGAAATCAAGCAAAATGTCGCAGTTGTTTGTTGTATAAATCTTCCAAATTACATTAAGTTGAACTGAAGCCCAAATAACTTTAGTTTCTCGTTATCTCTCTATTGACTAGTCTCATGAAGGACTTTCTTAGAAAGCTGGAAGCAATTGCGTTGAATTTTCCTACAGATCTGCCCGTATTCTAACAGCAATATAAAATTACTTTGTAGGAAATTGATAATAAGTCTATCTGACTGTTCGTTCATAGTCATTCATCACAAACCTGGCTTAAATTTGCAAACGGGCACATCGCACGTCACAGTAAAATCTCATCAAAATTATTCACTCATATTTATTCAGGGAAGGGATTCATTATCCTAAAAAGGTTTGAATTATCAAATTTGTTGGAACAAATATTTGTTATTGGTTGCTCAGACTGCTTCCTAATAGGTATGAAAGTACACAAAGTGAAAACCTAATCAAATTATTGTGTTCAATGACTTATATTGCAAGAATAATCAGTTTTTGGATGAGAAGTTCTATCAAATATTGTGAAACGCTTACGGAAAAATGCTTGGGTTAGTGTTTGTTAATTTAATGGCCTGTACCCGCTTTAAAATTTCAAGGTTGAAAACTATAGCAAGCTCATCTGCTTGACTTAAAAACTTCCTTGTCGTTTTTATCTGTATCCATTGTCGTTAAAGTTAATGTACGGAGTACTGCACAATAAGGAACTCTTTAAAATTCAGCATATCACTGTCTGCGCTATTTTTATATGGTTGTGTTCCTCACTGTAGGCGTGACAACATGAATGCTGCGGGATAATGACATACATATTTGTACTAACACACTTTCTATTCATTTTTTAGAAACGAACATAGCTGCACTACAACTATGCAATGCAACTATACAGTGACAGTAATAATAATAATAATAGTACTACTAATAATAACGACATTGGCGATATGGTACTATCTTCTTTCACTAATTTTTCATTCACAGCACGTGAGAAATTTAAGATATGATGTCAAAGAAAATCGCTGCGTCGTGTGTTGTATTTTTGTTGTAACTGAGGTGCATCATCCAAATGTCTCTCATTTCTTCATCAATCAACGCGGCTGTAAGATGATACTCTAATGTTTGGGGTTTAAGTAACATGCATACAATGCAGCACAAGGTTGACTAATTTTTGAGAAATCCAATAAATCTGTTTAAATTTGTACTCATTTTGAGTGCAAATTGAAATACACGTTTCATTCCCAGTACCAACTGTTAAAGAAACTAAAAGTAAATTTCTATAAAGGATTAGCAGCGGAAGATGACGATATTGAGAAAGATATACTAACAAGTTAACAGGTTAGGTAATAGTCATACATAAAAACCAATTTACAAGTTTTGTCGTCAACAACTTATAACCAGTTCTGCAAATGTTTACAATTAAATAGTTGCATCTAAATACAAATTAAAATCTCACCTACCAACATATCAGCATGCAAAGAGTTTCCTAATCAAATTCATGAACATCATTGTTTATTGACATCTTTTGGTGTCAAAATTGGATTTTGTTGTCATTTCTAGCCTTCATTGACTCAAAATATTTCCTGTCCGGATAGGAAATAAAACCAATCAATGTTTGAGCTAAATTCTACAGTGTTGGATTTCTAAATTGCAAATTTACCAACGAGCTAATATTAATAATAAGATGGGCCACGAGCCATTTCCGCCGATAGGAGCGACAAGGGCTGAGAAATTTTCCTGATTCTTGAGCTCACCTCTCTGCCACAATTACCACAAGTAATTGCATGCACTATTTTCAACACATTTTCATACCATGTGCCAACATATATATGCTCATCATGCGCTAACAGAGTAATGAAGGGGATGCGTGTTTCACAAAACTTTTGAGGTCTTAATTAGGGACCATGGTTCTCTACAAGTCACGCATTCCACATGACATTTGACTTTTTCAGAGGTACAAAATTATATGAAATTATTCAAGCCAGTCTAGCATTTTGACATTTTTTAGGTGAAAGCAAAAGGAAATCAAGCTAACGAGATGAGAGAGACACAGTTCCTGTTTTAATGATTCAATTCCAAAATGCTCTAGTTTTTCTTTAGTTCTGTAGTTGTCATCATCACTGTCTGTGTACACAGCTCACTATTTTTTGACATTTGGTCTCTCTGTGTGTACTTTGTGGATATTTTTTATTTGCTTTTGCACAAACATATTATGTGGTGAAGTAGAAAATTGGTGGTTCGAAACCTCTCATTTATTACCTTATGCTAACAACAATTTCATAACGCACTTGACTGTTTGGCAAATAAAGCTGGGTGAGTGATGTAAGATGCCTACACGAACTGCTGACAATAAGAATTAGTTCAAACTGAACATTACATTGCTGTAATAATAGGGCGATCAGCAACTCGTGCTGTTCATTGCGAGTAGAAATTGATTTGCGTTTAAAAGGATCACTCTGAAGAGCTACAGTCGGCCAGTGGAGTGCGTAAAGGTAATGTGCGTGAAGGTGTCGCACATACAGCTAGACAACTGTTTTTACAGCATCCTGTCAAATATGCACATACTTGAGGCTCTTTTGACGTGTAAATCAAAGAATGAGATGGTGATAAAGACTGTAATAATGGTGAGACATCTTTTTAATGCAAAAATCATTTGCTTTTGAAAGGTAAATGTAAAATGTAATGTAGCCGTATCTGACCTCACGTAAGTGGCCCTGTGGTGAGAGTCATTGGAGTCAAGTAACTTTTAGTCAAAGTCACAAAAAATGACATGATACGCCAAAGGATCATCATTCTCATTATTTACAACAACCTTAGCACATTGAGCATGGTAATTTTGTACATGAGCACATGATATTATGTATCAATATCCCAAAAATGGCTGCAAAGTAATAAGACTTTCAAACAGCGTGGATATACCTAAATACAGTGAGGCAGGACAAAGATAGTCGTCGTTCAAGGCTCTTCTGATACTCTACTAAATAGCGAATGACAGATTAGGGCAATTGCGAATTCACATGAAATGTAATGGTTAGCTGGTATAAAATTATTTCCATTATCCGTTTGAAAATTAAGGGTGCAAAATAAGTTTTGGCGTTTCTGCAACCCGTATTTTCTGCATCTGAGTTAATGAACATTTCATAATGTACTTAACTCGAGGTAATAGCCAATATCAACAAAGAAGAAGCTGATGAAAATGAACGAATCTTTGAGGCAGTATTGCACTTGCAAAAGCACGAAATAACTCCAATTGAGTTTCCATGAAAGGAGTTTCATACTTGACGCTTGGCAGTTTAATTGAAGTCAATCAAGTGCTGATGAGCATGGTTTCTACAACTACTTTTGGTTTTTGCAAGAGGGCAATTTATAACAAAGCTTCATCATATCATCATCGTTCTCGGCTTCTGGCTACGCACACAGACATCCATGATGAATGAACATTATGACTGACTTTGCTACGAAGTCCAACTACTTCTGTATAACTTCAGTCTATTCATTAATTTGGCATGGAGCGCAGTAGCTACCCCAAAAGTAGTGTTTGACTGTTGATGGCATTTCTCATCGCAGTTGAAGGAATTAATCCTCATGAAATGTAATCCACACTTGAGAAAAATTGTGACTTCAGCTACTTAAGTGGAGAATATAAAGTCAAAATTATATGCATCATTGGACTAGCAGAAATTATAGGAGCTGACATATAAATAAGTACCTCGTGTCGTAGGAGCATGTGCTCATACCACAGCACAGGCTCACCCAGTGTACCACGTATTAATATAAGTAAAAACACTCCACATGGTAATCAAAATGATCTTTCCATGACAAGAAGAGACTTCTAATTCTACTTCCACCCTAATTCTCATTTTGAGTACAGCTAGCCCAGACATCCGCATTAGTCGTCTTGATCATGTGTTATTTTAAATAGTTTGCTGGAAAATATTTTTGCATGCATATTCCAACCAACTAAATAAAATGAGTTTTGCATTCAGTTTTTGCATAAACACTTATTCATTCGTAGTCATCATCATTATCATCCCCACCACCACCATCGTCGTCTAGGTTTCATACCTGAGAGCAAAACAGTCTTTTGTTAGTCGCGTTGAAAAAACTGAAAGAGAATGGTGGTGCACTGCACGTTAATAATAATGTCTCCAGGTGAGAGAGTATATTATGGTATTTTGTATGCTTTTCCTTTCTTTCAATGAAGTAGTTGTAAATAATTGGATTCAGCATATATACACATATGATAATACAGAAAGAAGGCAAGCAAAACGACTGAAGTAAATACTTCATTTACATGCTTAATACAATTACAAAATTTTCGCTGGAAGCACTTCAATTCAAAGGCTTGAACGGCTATGCACACATCTCCACTCAAAATCACAAAAAAAATGATGATGATGCTATCACACAAATATATATGAAAAGATGTGTTTTGGGATGAAATTTTTTGACAACTTCAACAGCAACAAGGCATTTATTCAAAATATGAGTGTTGAATTATGTGTTGACGTCTTTGAAAACTCCTCACCTTACGTTATCTCCTCAGGGCAACACTTTGTTGAAATGAGGGTCCTTAAGATGAAGTACTAGACTATCGCGAAATGTAAAATGATATCGCGTTTTTTGTGTTGTTGCAAAACGTGAATGTTTGTGCTATACGTGTAGTATCTGCGTGATAGGTTTAATGATGCAGAGGGCTAAATTACAAAACATAAAATGCTGCTTTCTATATGCACAAATACCTCATTTTTGATGTAGCTCTGTGATATGATAATCACTAGCATTTTTGCTTTGATGCAGTTGTCATTATGAAAGTGAAGTTTTTCGTCTAAAGAAGCAAAAAATAGAAGGTCACTACAACTATTACTGTATGATTTTCAATTTGCGAATACCGAATGCTGATTTTCGCATCAATATATATTCATACGTCAGATAATATATGTACGTCACGATGGCACAGTTATACCGCATTAAAATATTCACATTTGCACATTATCCATTGTGGAAATGGAATACGACTGTTCTCCAAACTTTTGCACGGGACATTGCCGAGAGTTTCACTGGTTTTGGATAAATTTGCCCACTCTCTGTATCCGGTAACCAGCAGCAGTCCTGTAAAAAGAGTTGACATGATTCATTACCGGATAAAAAGAGCTAGCTGTCGTTGACTCGAATCCTGGTTTCGCCTCATAATAATGCCATGCATTCTCAACTTTATGGAAATGTCAAAGCCATGTCGACGCAGCAAGAGGTACGCTTTAGTTCATTCGACATTGAGTGGAGTGAATGTAGCACCAGCATAAGTGATTAGTACAGCACTTCCCCAACTATCTACGTCAACAAGCGGAGATTTGAGGGCATCCGCAAATTTTCAATATTTAACGGCAATGATGATAGGGAAGATGGGCTTGTGGAGGTTAAGTAAAAGGGGACATTGGAAAAGCGAGCACGTCGTCGTCACATATTATGCCAATGAAGCTAGGGTTAAAAGAGCCGTCTGACTAGTTCCCTAATCATAGTATTCAAGAGTTAAAATGTTAGTGCCACCATACCACAATCCCCTCATCATCATCGTCTTTGTAGAACCGTCACCATCAGCACATCATGAATTTTCATTTTGTCTACCTGCATTTGCTACTCATTATTATCATAATCATGATGACTATTCCCAAGAATTCACGTAAAAAGCGTTCAGCTCAGCAGTAAAATGTACGTATTTTGTGTTTATGTGTGTAACACTACTGTCATGAACTCACCGTAGCACCCCACTTTTCTTTATGTAAGCGGAGTGCATAATTATCCTCGTTGTGGAGTAGTTTTGTGACATGGAGATGTGAATATGAATGAATAATTTGTTTACACAGCTGTGGCTCCAAACATAAAAGTAGATTACAGTTAGTCTCTGCTTCAATTTCTAATGCAACTACCACTAAAACTCTCTGTATAAACATACAAACTCAGCGGAAATGTATTGAACTTCCTGTCATTTCCTATATCCATTAAACATCGTACTCACTTTTTAGGATAGTCAATGTAGGTTTCGGAAGCACCAGCAGCATGTCCAACGTTTTTTTCCCGTGCAGAAGCATTAACTCTCCTTCAATTCTTATTGAAGCGAATTTTCGCCTTTTGTGTAAATTATTAGGAAGGAATCCAGCAAAAGTGAGTGAAGATAAATTTGCTTGGAGTTATGCCTACGCTTCTAGTTTATGAAGAAACGTTGGCTTTCAACTGAATGACATAATAAAGTGCATATTATTATTGTAGACGTGTTTTATAGACATGCACACGATGACTGTAAGTCGTAAGCTTTCGACAGTTGTACATAAAATGTGTAATTCCAAGTCAATGCTCTGAGTTGAATAAAAGGTGTGGAAATAATGGATGGACACCTAAAGTAATGTGTCAACCATCGTTGATCTCGTTCCCCAGAATGGTCTTCTTCATTTGAACCCATTCTCTGGCTGAAAGTCCATTAAGAAAAGAATGACAACCTGTCATTGACAATAGTCTTAAAAGAATCTAGGTGTAAAGATAGATTAGATCGCGGACTAAAATGGGGGGGTTGGATTGAATGAGGTAAGCAAAAAAAATTATTTTGAATTGTGAGACGAAATGCTGGGTGGGATTTCCTTTTTTTATATGTGCTTTTTGGCAGAGCAGAAGCTTTTATTATAGATTCGCATTTTTGGTAGCCCTCTTTCTGCTCACTAATTATTCGAGATGTTGGTAATGAACCGACTCTTTGCTATGGCTTGTTTGATGTCTTTAAGAAATTGCACAGCATGAGTTTCTTTCATCCATTTGTGAAGAGCAAGAGTCTTTTCAGAGTATTGCAGTTTTGTTGAGCTGAGTTTCACCAAATGGCTTTCAATAGTGGGATTTTGGCAATTTATATTTCTTCCTCTGAAATAATGCCAATATGTGATGTGATGCAGCTTTCTTTTATCCTTTTTGATGCTGGCGATGAGATGATATATATGGAAGAAATGTATATTATTGTAGCCTATTAATATTGTTTTTCTAATCCAAATTCTTGTTAAATTTTCATTCCATAAGTCTTGAAATTGATATTTATACAGTACGTGCGTGCCCGTAAGCTGCAATGTTAGGAATCGTCAAATAACCAGTACTCTACTCCTCAGATTCGTTAGACCATCATTTAACTCCGTGAAGTGTCCAATAAGTCTGAAATATGTGTCTTGCGGAATCCATATTCATTAGTGAAATATTAACTTCGGTTTCCGCATATCCCGCATCCCATATCATGCTTGGGCAAAGAAATGAAAGTATGCAGCACTTTAGCATCGGCTGTGGCTTGTTCTCGTCTGCCTCACTCTCAGCAAATATTAACCAAACTGTGTTTAACTGAATTAATCATCAACTGTATTTGTTGCAAAGCTAAAAAGGACTTTGTGGCTACACCCATACGTGCACAAGTCCTCCCGAAGGCATCTTTCAGTTTGAGTGACTTTGCATGCTCAAATCATATTACACCACACAATTGAATTGGTGTAAAAGCATAAGGGTCCGGCAGCGGCTGTAGTTCTGTTGAATCAGAATAGCATAATGCTTGGACCCGTTCGTTGACGTTCTGTCTTTGCAAAATTCATTATGATGCGGTGAGTGGAGATGGTGATGCATATGCATTATTATTGCAAGAAATATGTAAATGATACATTATATTTTGTATTCAAAGTTCTGTACTTAGTTTTAGCAAACATTGAGAAAAATGTGTACACAAGTTTCTACTCAGATGAATATTTGGGCCTTCAAGCAATATCTACAAAACAAAACTCATGTAAATCTCACCAACCGAAGACGGAATAGCTTGTCATTTTTGCGATATGGGTAATCTGAAGTCGCTGCAAAATATGAGTAACCTCCTGTTACTGCCGAGAAACATACGGATAAACTGTAGAACACGTTCTCTTCAACCTAACTCAACGAGCAAATGGTGAATGAATTTGCTCACGGTTATGTAACAAGTTTTTTACCAAACAGCTATACAATGCAGTAGTAGGCTGGTTTTGTTACTCATCATAATAATCTGTGCATAATTCTCACTGAAGGTAAGTCAGAATGGTGGCAACGATGATGATGGTGGTAGTGATTTGACTATGAGACGTATTTGCTTCTTTTCTTGAATTCTTTCTTGCGTTCCTATAGAAATTGAAGTGCTCTGTTAACCTTTTTTATTTATTACCTTTTAATACTTACACTTGATGAGAGAGCAAGGTGGTGTAACGGGAACGACAGGTTTTTCGTAGAGCGGAATAACTTTTAATTTCAATATGCGGTTGTATGTGGCAGTGTTTCTTGGCTGTTTCCCTTGCTCAGCTATCGTCATCAACAGCGTTAGCACTAGTGTTTCTTACTACTACTGCATTTCTCATTTTTCTACTTTCCGTATTTGACATCTGTTTCAGTCCTTCCCACTCACGATAATTATCATCATCAGTGTCTTATTATCCCGAGAAGTTTGCATGCTTTGTCACAATGTGCATCATCAGGCAATTCAACTTGGATAACTTACCGTTTTACCAACCAGATTCTTGAATGTATATGCAGATATTTAATTACAAATTCATTTTTGTGATTTTAAAATCCCATAAAACATTTCGGTTGAAAACGGAATTATAAATGAAACTGTTGCTAGTGATCTCTATTTGTCTTTCCATTAGACATAGAGCTGATCAGGATTTTATGTAGTCATTTTGTATGTTTGCAAAGCACTCACTGAAATATATACGATGTCTGTTGAAGCAAATTCAACCTAATTCGAACTGTGAACTAGCTACCTACATAGTTTGCATAATCCCACGATCACTTAGCAAAGAGACAATAATCCATCAAGTCTTTAGATGTTCAGTTAGTATCTGTTTGATTGAGTTAGTTCGTGCTAATTTTCACCAACGGGTTGACTACAAGCTGAGAATTTGGCTATGAAATTCTTTGTTCTTGTGACACGATATCTAATATTGGACCGTGTCACATCCACTTATATTTGACTGGCTTGTGAATATGAACGTTAGCAACGAGCCACAATTGCATCAGGTTATGTATTTTATGTAACTACTGATCAGATTTCACGTCGTTTAATGTTCAACGGTAAAATACGGTCACGCATGACTAAATTCAAAGCTTATTGTGGTTTTGAGTGAAAATGACGACGGAGTTGTCCCGTCATGCATCAAATTTTATTACTTGAAGGACAACCCCGCTATTGCTCGATATGTAATAGGTATTTTGTTGGTCAAAGTCATAACATATAATTTGCAGCTAGAAGGATTTGATTGGGACGTATTCAGAAAATTATATTTTGAACCTTTGGTAGTGTAAATAGATTTTGCATGCTTGATAGAAACTACGGATGAAATTCAAAGATTTCTCACATGCATTATTCATAATTGTAAGGTTCTGTAGTTCATGATAGAGACTCGAATTTGAGGATCAACGTTCACCATCTCAATTGAAGTTTTCCCAATTACTATAATCCACATAAGCCTTCTACATTTTTGATTCACACTGTCGTTCTATTCATTATATTATTCATCTGAAAACGATCCATTTGGGAAATGTTTCGTCAAACATGAATACAAAAAAAGGGATTTTTTTTTGCATATGAATAGTGTATACCTGTTATCATAAAACATGCAACGCAACACTCAAAACTTTGTACTATTCCAGTCACATATTATATTTGTAGTAATCCAGTGAATTGCTTCGCTTTGTTCCCACAAGGACTGCGCAGTAACTACTTGCTACATTCAAGCTATTCCAATACAATGAAACTGATAGCTGTCGACGAGTGAATTTTGATGTCTTTTTCATTTTCCTCCCTTATCATTAAAACACAGTCTGGTTGAACGTTATATACATGAACATCAACCTTTTGGAGTAAGCCAGTAGTCGACGTCATGCTTCATGACTATGATAGTATCTCATATATCGTTTGTAGTTGTTAGCATGTGCGGCATGTGACCTTGAATAATTTCCCCCGAATTCATGTAATTTCAATTACAAATTTATCTGATGTAGCAGGTTTCCTCTCATAGGAAGCTTCTATTTGATGTCTGTGAAACTATTGTATATTCTTTATTACTCGACAAAGATATTGTGAATGTTACATGTGCGCTTCCCGATTCGCAAAGTACCTTTGAAGATGGGTTTGTACGGAAATTGTGTATTTGCTCAGTCGAGGTAATTTTGGTCATTTTTGCTGATGCTCTCCGTTTACGCGAATTTCACCCTGGGATAGGACAGAGGGATTACAGACATTTTGGCCTAATTAAATCTCGTTTTTCGTTGGAAGCATTTCCAAGAAGCAACTTTTAAAACCTGATGTCTCTACCAAAATTGAAACTAGTGTAGACAAAGGAATTCGACAACCTTTTGTCAATATTATATCCACCGAGCGAAATTACTTGCTAGCGTTTGAACTTTGATGACATTTAGGAACTAATGAGATCGCGGAATCTGAAATTCAAAAGCTATTAAAAAGACTTTTGTGTTTATATTAACTTTCATGTAATGATTTACTTGATTATATTTACTCTGCAGGAAAGTAAATTCGCATTTTGCTTCTAATCAATTCGGCATTAAAGGGATTCGCCTAACAACGAGAATAACTCGATGAGCCTGTTACAGACATTGTTTTTAAAGTGAACTTACTCATTCCGAGTTTTGTAATTTAACGCTACACGTGGGTAGAAAAAGGGATGTTGTATTTTGTATTAACTTTCACACGCATCAAAGCTTTCCGTTGAAACCTGAGACATATTTATTAGAAAAGATCAATAGCATTCTTTCTCTCTCAACACGAGTGTGCATAAAGGGAATGTGTTTAAGCAAACTAAAGAGAAAATTGCATGTTATGAGTAAGTGTACATACTATTTGTATAGTGAGGAAACAACGGGATCGTCTTTTCAATTTTTCTTTCCTCGAAGTCAAATCAGCGGTAAAAAGCTGGTATGTCTCTCTCTCTCCTCTTCCTCGTTGTGTCGTGTGTATTGCGTATTATTGTGTTCTTCGGAGAGAGATGAGAACATGTTTACTTAACTCCACTGCAGTGTGCACACAGTCTCTAATACAATGGAAATTAAGCGACTGACGATCAAGTTTTCTGGTATTAAAACACTGAGCTCCGGTATAGAAGTTGTAATATGTATCCCTTTTTACAACCAACCAGTCACCGGTAGTAAACATGAGTATGACCTGCGTTAATTAAAACCTGGTTCATATTCTCTTTTTATCTGACTATGTATGAGCATTTCTTTCAACTCGGAATGTGCAATGCAGCTTCGATTGGATTGGATTGAGGAAAGCTTCCGGAGGAGAGCTCACACAATCACTACAGAAAACGAGCTTGTACAACAAGCTCAAAGTATATAACATAACAATCTCATGTTTCTTTCATTACTTGTTCCTGGTATCATAAAACACTCACATTTTTTGTCGTCAGTCAAGTTTCCATGCTTTTTTAACTATGGTGCACAGTCGACCATGATTACAGTGTAACATTGTACTGTGAGCAATAATAATATATTGTCTGAACGAGGCAAATCATGTGTTGGCTTTCAGCTTCTGGTTTGATTACAAAGGTTATTGAAGTTTACTTGTCGTTAGATCAGTATCGGAAGATGTTTGGAAGTATCATACACGCTGTAATCGTGCATTCAGCTGGTGTGTGAATTTGATACGTAGATGGTTTGGTGGGGAAGCGGATACCAAAATGTGAGAATGGACGAATACCTTGGCTTTGACTTGTTGAAAGAAAAGGATGCGTCACTAAATTTTCACCGCGCCATTACTCCTTCTCGGACAACTCGATTTGGCAAGTCCTCCTGGTGAAATTTATTAACCAAGTCAGTCAACAATATCCCGTATTTTATGTAGATTTAGGGGGTAGACAGATTTGGAGTGAAGCTAATCAATAAAAAATCTGAAAATAATGGGACTGTGTGTAGCATGTAGATTTTAAGTGGTAAAAGTTACATACATAGGTCTAGAAAAACCTATTAAAAACGACAGTCAAAGTTTAATACTTTTCCAGTTTATCTTCATAACCAACCATACTCAATTTGGATTCACAATTTTTCATATAATCATGTCTTGTCGAGACTTTGCACTCTGCATCTGCATTAGTCTCATGCTTGCCTGATTTTAAAAGATGATATATTGCATTTTTATAGCTGCATTACTGCAGTGGCAACATGTAGCGTAGGAATCATTTGCACATTACATCCTGCTAATTTGTCTCTTTCGGGCGGAAGTAATTGTGCCGAGTGGTGATATTGATGTTGGTTCGTCTGTCCCATGAACAGTTTTTAGCAGACATTTACAAGCTTTACTTATTGTTTGTATTACATAGTACATTGTTACGTAACTAGACTCAATTAAAAATGTAAACTCGCTAATAGAACTTGCTTTGCGCTCAAGTTATTGAGCCTCATGTAATTAACTCAATTTTTATAGTTTGTATCTCGTTTACTTTACTCAGCATAATTTCAAATGAGTTAACAAACATGACTGCAAATTTAGTATGCCAGCAAGTTTTAAAATGGAGAATTAATTAATTAAAATTAATGTACCGACTTTATGCAAACTTGTTCTCATAACTTCCGCTGCTTTTCTATACCTACGACTAATTGCATGAAAAAGTAAGTTCTGGTTTTAATGATGCGACATTACTTTTGTAAGTATGTGCACATGTTAGCCCTATTTACATACTATATAAAATATATATAGTATAAGTATGTATATAAAAAATGAACAAAATTGAACGTGTTAATGAATGTATCTGTTGAAAGAATGTGAATATAAGTACATGGCAATCTAAGTCACTTGTTGAATATTGTTTTTAAGGAGTATAGTAAGTAGTGTACGAGATTCTAACAAATCATTTCCTCTCCTACTTAATCATTTTCATCAACCAATTGTGCACATTAGCCTAGTCCAATACACGCAGTTTACAGTGATAGTGTGTGATGCGGGAAAAACAAGGGTCGTCAACCGTTGGCATTGCACGGTTTCTTTGGAGTTACTGCGACTGAAATGAACACGAAAAGTAAAGTATAGGGCGGCCACATACGTCGTGAAGCAAATCATATGTGCGGCGAACTATTACTTTAGTTCAATGATTTTAATTTAGCATACTTACTCACAAGATTCTTTGTCTCCACACATATACAAGGAGTGGAGTGGTTAGCAGTTATTCTCTTGGGTTTGAATTGAGCATTCGTTTTCGTGTCACTATTTATTTTAGGCAAATACTCCAGTGGTGGTCGGATTGAAACTGTAATAACAGGAACGTTCTCAACTCAAGTCAATTAATGCTTTTAATAGCGTCTTTTGAATTTTAAGCGTCAAATGTAGTGGCTTACCACGGCATTTGACACGGGCAAATCAAAGATCTGGAAAATGGCCCCTTTCTCCTATACAAATACACGTGCCTTTGTTTTTAAATTTTGAGAATATTTGCAAACTTGTACTATACAAGAAATGAGACGCTCTATAGCTAACCATAGTCTATTGAAGGTATATACGTTTGGCATCCAAATGTCAGGTATCAACCCCAAGCAAACCCTTTTCATTTGTTGTACTTTAGGTTCATTAAATTACATCAACGTCTACGCCGCTATCAGCAGCATAAATCTTTATTTTGCACGGTCACCATATATAGCCAATCTCAGAGTTCATTTCGCCTTTAGAATCTAACCGACAGAGAGTTAATTCGAATCCAGGGGAGACCGCTTTTCTGCATTCCCTCATGCAGATATGTCGATGATGTTGGGAATGTAAATGTGTTTTTCAAATGAGGTTCTGCTTCGGTCACTCAGGAACATCAGCAGGTGCGCCACGCTATCGATTCTGATTCACAGTTTTACTACATCAGTATATATTTAGCACAAGGATGCGATGAGATGGAGGAAATGATAGCAAATGAGTCAACACACTGAAATCGAATCAAGTTACTAAAGTACATCATACATTTTTGAGTAGCCATAGCAGTCAAGTATCACCTCACCGACGCTGTTTGTGTGTGCTGCCATCATTTCAAAGCATAACAGAAAATACAAACATGACAAACAATCCAAATGTTGTATACAGACATAAACATATAATAATATTAGTTATTAATGGTAATATTACTATATTACAGCCTTTGATTGAATTATTTGTGGGACAATCATGTACTTTTACATGACAGAATGGTCAACAACAATGGTTCATCACATCACCAATGTAATACTTTGTTATCTCCTATTTTATACAGTATTGATTTCCCGACTTCTGCGTTTCAACTTCCTCCTTCTTCCCATCATGTTGCCCGTTGGTTTCCATATTTTTTGTAATTTATATTTGGCATTTTGATGATGTTTACAGCTATCCATAATATTATTTTTCTGTCTAATAGTTCGCAGGTCATGCACAACCTAAAGAAATCATAATGTTTGTGAAAAACAAGGCAAAATGTTTTCAGGTGGCCTGTGGGCGATTTACCAAATTATTATCATTTTCGCCTTGACCATCATCCATGAAAAGGTTTACATGCGCTCATCATTTCCCATTGCATTGACAAGTCAATTCTGATTGTGAGAGCTACTGAAGCAAAGAAAAAATGTTACGGTAACGAGACAATGATTCATGCTCTATTCTTTCGAATGTGCTGCCAACTCAAAGATTTAGTGTTCCAATCACATATTTAATGAATAATGGCTCAGAGTACGTAGGCAGTAGAAACAATCATCATCATCATGTTTATCATGGGTTGCAAGGAAACAACGTCGTGTTTGAAGTACATTCAATTGAAAGAAGCCAGGCCAGTCAGTGGAATTGCTCGTCTGCAAAGGAGAAACATAAAGTTCAAATGAAATCGTGAATGAAAAAAAAATTCGGCATTTTTACTCTTTTATTTGAAGCCGTCATTTTAACATGTCCATACAATTTTAGTATGAAGTTGTGGTCATGTCATGAAATGAAATGCTGCAATGAAGTTATGACCTGTCCAGCTATTGTGTTTTGAGATGATGCAGCACATACATGTGGATGTAGAGTGTTGTAGAAGCTCACAGAGCTAGAAACTCTATTGGATTGATTAGTCAGGAAATCGCAGAGCTAGTTGTAGACAACTAACTCTTCCTCATTACTCCAAATGTGTTGTTTATGAGACAACGCTTGTTGTTGTACTTGTAGGTAGTTAGAGATCGTCGCTCTGACACAATGAATTGTTGTTGAGTAATTTGACTTTATTTCGTGTGATGTTTTGTTACGATGTGTGAATGTACATGGGTAGCGTGGATGTATGGAATGGTTAGCACTGGGGCTTGAACAATGACAAAAAACAAACAAACTCGTTTTCATTCACGAAGACAGTTGAATAAAAGGTTTACCTATTGAACTTGTAAATGAGTATATAATCTACCAAACCAAGTCTTGAAACTGCTTTAAGAGTACTGCTGTCTGCTGCCTCTCTTTGTATAGCTGAAGCTAAACCTTTGGGTTTCTGTATGGGAATATACAATGCTCAAGAGCAAACTCAAGCTAGAAAGCATCAATATATCTGAATGCCTCACTGAAACTTCAGGATGGAGAGAAAAACCCTCTGGTTTAAAATGTTACGTAAAAGCTTGCCTTTTTATTTCTAAATTTGAGAGCAGCGCAAAGCGCAACACCAGGGAGAAAAGGCAAAATTCCAAGAATTTTTTTACATCTATTGCTCACATCAGCAATAGCATAATGTATGTAGACTAGAAGAATATTATAATCCGAACCGAATCTGTGAAACATCAAAAGAAAACTTAAAATCAAAAGTTGTTGAAAGGTCTCAACAGATTTTACAGTAAGTTGTCTCAAAAGGAAGGAAATGAATTCAGCATTGACACTTATATGCTTATGCATTTTAGTCTGTGATTTAATCACAAAGCCATTATAATTTATGATGTATGCATGCATAAATACATCATAAATCATATTATATCATACGTGCAAACAATTAGTGGAGGAGAGAAGCTGTCGCCGCAACTTTTCTCAGGCACAGTTTGCTGATTATCAGCAGAGATATGAGTCTGCTCATTTTCTATAACTTGTAATTGTAGTCCCTTGAGGGTGTGCGCGGCATTAATTATACTCTGAGCATTTTGCTTTGTTTTCTTTCGTTCAAGAAAGTCTTTTTTGCACACATAGTTTCCTTGCGGAATGCAATACCATTTTTTGATGAATATGCATGAAGTCCGTGTGATGCTATCTTTACGAAATTTATTCCCACTTGGAATTTTATACATTCCTCATAGGTAATTCCTTATGCATGCAAAACCACATTAATAATTACTTATCCCTATTGATCCTGAGGGATCTAGTCATCAGAGAGTTAGCTGTCTTTCTAATACACTTTGGTAGTAGGGAACAATGATCCCGTGGTAGTTGTGTGTCTCCATTTATTCCACAAAGATAGAAATAACCTTTACAATTGATATCCATTTGGATTTTCCACCACCACATTTTTTCCCTAGAAAAGAATAGCTCAGATTTCATCTCTGCTACTCGTCGTGACTTCAATAAGCCAGGAGTTGCAGAACCTCAATGAGATTGATGACAACTGCAGCATGATGATAGAAATGGGCTTTTGCATTGTTTAAAAAATGCTGCTAATTATCCCTGACACTTGATGATGAGACAATAACAGAAAAAAAGTACTACAAACACAATAACACATACAAATGTTCACAGTGTGTATACAAGACGGTTTTGGCGTACAAGTTTAGGATCACACCTTAATTATAAAACTTACATATGTCAGTCAGTCATATAAGCCATGCGTTGCCATAGCCTTCTGCGATTAGTACAATCGCCATCGTGGATTGGAAGGGAGCAACCAGTAACATTAGTCTAGTTGCACAAGATTGGTGTTATTATTTACAAAATCCGACACTGTTTATGGTGAAGACGGATGCATTAACGTTTTCATAACAACTTTTGAGATTTCGTAGTTTTATTGACTACTAGCGAGCTAGCTTGTAGGAGATCTGCTCTCCTCAAAGGAATTGTCGTGGTGGTGGTTTGGTTTTTGGTACGAAATTGATAGCAAACAAAGTTACAAAATCTCGCCTTACTTGTCGCGCATTTCATCCTTCAACACATAAGCTATAACATTTTACTGCTTGACAGAAAAGGAATGGAAAAATTACTCCGTGTATTTGCAACGATAAAACAATTTACTTGCCTTTTGCCATCTTTTCGATGAATTGCATACGAGTTGCAGTTAATTGCGCACTGTAAACAATTTCAAGTACATTTACGTAAGTAGACTGACGATGAGTGCGCGTCTATATTTACCCTTTTGTTGTTGTGAAAATGTGTAAAAAAACATATTGCCGCAACTTTTTAGAGGTTGCTCGTAAAATGGAAACAAGTTAGAAATACCACATTTTATGTTAAACAAATCCTTTTCATATATGGTGAACCGAATATTACACTTTCATCAGCTAGTATCCTAATTAGAAGAGTTGCTGAAGAAGAAGAAACTTTGCTGTACTAAATATCCCAGCTTTTAATTGACAATTAGTAGAGAAGCTTTTCAGTGGCCGACGATTTGACGTCATGTCTTGTATTGGACCCTTTTAGAGTATCTTGAGGGGAGCACAACTTTATCCACATGGTGGAAATACTAGCAGGTGTTGCGGAATATTGACCAAAACTATTTCTCCAACTTACATATATAGAAATACCAGCAACGAAACTGAAAGTTCGTGTCAGAGGAAAGTTTTTCACTTTTCATGTACTTCATACTGAAAGTTTATTTGTGAGCAAAAATCCATTCGTGTTTTTTGGAACTGAAAATTTCCATCCTCCTACACTTCAAGTGGTAGACACATGACCAGTAGAAAAATTTTGTTTGTGTAGCATAATAACCTGCGTAACTATCAAGAGGTAAATTATGGCTAAATATTTTTCGATTCGAGCATTCAAGTCGCATATTTGCAAGATTCATTGTCAAATATTGGTACGATGGTATATAGTAGGATGTATGAGCTAACACAGTATGCTTCTGCTACCCATTTCAAGGAAATGATCATGGAGCAGTCTCAAATTTCTTGGTTCGTCTTTGTACAAGATATGTTTTGCGAATAAGGCGTCTCCTATCGCAAACTGATGTTTAGGATCGACATATCATGTATCACTTGTTCGCAACACCAATTGATCCTTATAAGTATAGAAAAAAATAATATATACAAAAAGACACACGCAATAGTTGGCAATTGATAATGTAATACTCCATCTCTCTCTCTAGATTTTTTTTGAACATGAACAACAAACAGGGTGATTTGTGACAAACCACTCGAATCTGGATACGCATGAACCTGCTTTTCTTCAGGTTGACCTTATTTGGCAGCTTGCTACTAGCAACATTGGGCTTGAAATGAAAGATTTACTTCAGAAATTCTCAGACTTCTCCTTTCCCTTCTGATCTTCTACCAGTCTGGAGCTATCCATGTAAACTTGTCCAAAAGTTGTGGCCGCATGGCATGACCTCTTCTCAGTTTGGCACGTGCATATCCTCCGCCATATTACTTGTCTTTCGTTCTCTTATCATGGATTTCATTAACATCATTTGTTCTTTAAAAATGGGCTGGCTCACTGTAGATATCCAAAGTAAAGAAGCTGTTGGTGGAAAGCCAAAAGAGATAACGAATGTACTAAATTAATGGATTTAAACAAATTCATGAATAATGTAGCATGGAATTGAGCATTAATTTTGCAAGCAATTTAGATTCATTAATTGTAAGTGAACACTTTGACCACCATAAAAAATAAAATATATTGTTGTTTCTTCACATTCCCCAAATTTCAGACGCAAATTATAAACTCATCAGCTCAATGTCGTCAACCGGTTGAAATTACGTTGTAATTGCAATGTTCCTTGAGCGTCTTGTTTAGTACGGTGCACTAATTTTGTGAACCTTCAATTTTTACTGATGTGTAGCGCAACACAGTTGTAACTAAGGTAATGTTGAATGTGTGCAAGTTTCCACTTAACACATCAATCGACTAGTTTCGATGCGTTGTTTATAATGCCGACTAACAATGTCATTAGCAATTTTAGTGTCCCACACTACATTCCCTAAATTTTCTTCGAATAGCATTTTTTGTTGATTTTTAACAATGCTTTGAAAATCGATTTGATTACGTGTAATGAAATTGCTTTTGCAGATTGCATTGAAATCCAATATGGTATAAAGTTTATTACTAATTAGCTCAAAACCAAAACACTACGTGATCTAGTAATTTAATACGTTTAGAAAAATTTCAAGTTAATATTACAACGCGTTTTAGGTATCGATTATGTTTATGCTAAAAAATATGAATTATTATATGACAATGCAAACATGTGCATTTGGACCTGTTCTTTTACGAATACTATTGGTTAGCATCCACTATAACCATCGGCACGTCGAACCATCAAATCAGCAAAGCAAACTTGGAGAGATAGTGCCAAATGCCAATGGCAATTAGCTTTTGCTTTCTGTTGTGCTATGTTCGTGTGCATACCTTCTATAATCGGATTACGTTTACAACTTCCTTTGGAATTTGTGTAGAAGTAGCTGTATCGCAGGGCTGTGTCGACACAGACTTAATATCATTTCCAATTATCCACCATTTATGATAACAGAACTACGTCTGGTTTTGGAATTTTTGAAGGTTTTCCACATTGTAGCAGCAATTGTACCTAATTTCTGAGTATCATTATTCCATTATGCGGTTAGTAATTTAGGTATTTCACAAGTGCCATATTTAAGTATTTACTATTTTAAACACCGAGTTTATATTCGACTGTCAAGTGCACTCTCTTGTTTAATTTCAACAGGATACAATTTCAACTTTTACCGTAGCAACTTTCAAAAATTTGCTAAATGTTTTTCTGTCACGGTTTTCGGCATGGCTGACCCATTTCAACTGACAGGAAAGCGATCGTTAATCACAACCACTGGCTTTTTGGTTGCTAAAAGGTTTACTGAAATCATGACGATTGAACAAATGCAGTAATATCACTGCTAGCGTAATTTTGGTGTTAGTGGGTTTCAAAGGAAATCCGTTTCCAGGAACAGAATGGGAAATGTGTAAAGGTGCTCAAGTTATGCTTCAATCCCGATGTTTCTTTAGCTCGTTATGATTATTAGGAATACTTACATCCTACGTTTGCTTGCTTATTTCAGCTCGTTTTCTAAAAGAGAATCGGAAGAAGAGGAAGAACGAGTTGCAGTTGCGGATTAGGTGTGTTTGTTTGTGTATATACGAGAGCAAGTAAGCAATGCATCCATTCAACCAAACTTTCGATCTGTATGCGGACAAATACTGCAGGTTTGCCTATCTTTCTCCATATCTAAGATAGCATATTACTGTTCTAAATTCCTTGCTTTTCTTCTTGAAAGGATCCGGATCCTTGCTTGAGAAATAATGCTGAAATGAGCTTTTGCACGTCCCACAGACTCAATCGGTAAATTAATGCTACTTCTGCCTAAAGCCAAGTTATTCTTTTCATAAAGTCTGGTTAAGGGGATCCAAGTTCATTGTACTCATAAAAATAGCAAATCACATAACATGTTGATGGCAATCGTCAATAAAATTAGGGTGGTGCTGTTTCTTTCATTTATTTAGTTACATCAGTCAATTCAGGAAAATCGTAGTGGCTCATGTTAGCTCTACCTTTAGCGCTCGAGAGTGCATTGATTAGGAGTGACACATGTTGGTTGACTGCTGATACCTCGAAGGGAGTCCAAAAAATTATGCAATCATAAATCACCCCCATGAGATTCAGCAATGATGCAGATGAAAACGACGCTAATGTGAAAAGTATTTTCAAATAGAGAAAATGGAGATAGGGCATGCATGACCAACGTCGTAAATGTTGCATGGCATCAATGCTGGCAGTTCAGCTATGACTGACTTAATGCAAATACAAAGATTAAAATAGGTTTTGGAGAATGGCTAGCGTTTTCCATGGGATATAAACCTAGCTAAATTAGTATTCGTTACAGTTCTGTATGCAAATTATGTGTAAATGGTGAAGAGGTAAAATGACTGCAATAGTAAAATCACTGGAACTTTGTCGTTAAAAAGGAAATTTCTTCAACAAGTTCAACGTCAGGATCCAACACCACCTGCAAGCCCACCGTTCAGATTCAAATGGCAAGCAAAATTGAATGACATTTGAAGTAACAACGCTTTTAAATCAAACTCGATTCCAATATATGTAACAATTGATGTCAAGATATTTTGTGTGATTTATTGGCTATTCTTGCCAACGTCAAATTGCATAATATGAAATAGTCGTTATAAATAACCTTCACGAACCCGATTTTGGGATTCGAAGCTTTCTTTTTAGAGGACATGTTTTATGGCTTCTGATGTGCAGGTTGATAGCAGTTGATATGATGAATGATCTCTTTTGTTCGAAATTCAAGACATTAAATGTCAGTTGTGCGGTGGAGTAGGATGGTACATCATCAGTACAATCAAAAATCGTGGAGATAAATTTATCATCATACAAACTCCTTCATATCAAAACAGCATCAGGTTTGTGGTGTGGCTTAAGCTACAGATACTGATGGCAAAGTGCTCGTATTAAGTAGGTACTAGTAGGTTTCAATGGCAATTTTCTTATGAAAATGAAACTTAATTGGGAAACGGATAATTGCGCCCCTTGGTGCTACAATAGAGATTGAGTTCAGCTTACGTTCTCCTTAATATACTTTCAGGAGTTCCTAATTAATGAATCAAATCTTTTGTGATTGCAATACAAAGAATAAGAACGAAAGTAGTAGAAATTAGCAAAATGAAGCAGGAGAGAAATGTAATATCACATTAGTTAGATATTATCGATTGCTATTGACGCTTCTTAGGGACAATCAAACAGTATCAGATTATGGAAGGTTGAAACAAAGAAAGGAAAAAGAGAGACGGCGTGATTTATGTTTTTGTGGATACTGAAATAACGATTAAAACTACATGTGGATTGGGATTTCACGAGTGTACAACAACAGGGAGCGCTTGAAACAATAGTCACTCAAAACCACACTACACACAAATACGACAAGTATTACATATTCACGAACTTTATTGTAATAAATGGTTTAGGTAGGTAGGTACGTATCAAACTACGTCGCCTAGTTAGTTTTGTATCTATACATGTATTTGACGGCGTGAGCATCATCATTATAAACACGTTGGCAATGTATGAAATAGCGAGATTTTGCACTTACAATGCGAAGATAATATCAAATGAGCACAGTGTGGAGTCTCGTTTCCCATTCACTTGATCTCACTGTGTCTCTCGCAGTGAAACAATATTACTTTGATTTTTATTATGTAACACCTACCTAGATTGTATTATATAGGAGTAAACTAGTAAAGTAAACATGGCGAGTCCTTCCAACTTCCCAGTTTTCACCATACCAAATGATAAATATCGAACTAACTTGTAAGTAGGCTATGAAATGGTTAATGACTCGACGGAAATGAGATGGCACGCTGGTAGGTAGCTACTACGCAATAGTGTTTAGCACTGCTTTAGATATTTTGCGGGTCACCTCGTCATTTACTATTTTTAACAGCTTTCATACCTAACTTGAGCAATGAGCTGTAAATTAAATGGAAAAGTGGTAAAACTCTGATGGATTGGATGTAAAATGGAATTAATGTTGGCCTGGGCCTTTGGAAATTTGGTTGAGGTGTCTTTTAAGTCACTTCTCAAAATGATTAAACTAAGATATTCTACTAAAAGTAAAAGTGAAATTAAATGTATTATTTACACATTTCTGTTTTTTATTGTTTGTACTTAACAAAGCAACCTGTAAAATGTCTCATATTAATGAAGAACCAAGAAGATTGTCGGGTATGCAGATGAATGCTTTGTAACCTAAGAAGTCCAATCATTTACTCTTATCACATGCCCGTCACTTGGGACAGTAAATTTGATGTCTTACTTGTCAAGATTATTAGGCGAAGTAAACAACTATGTTTGTAGAGGAGGTGTGAACAATCACCCACAGGTAAATTCTTAATTTTACTCGGTTACGAAGACAGCTACAAAAACAATATTTAAAAATGACAGAAATAACCATTTCTTAAAAGTATTGATGTGCACAAAAGAAGATTCAGCAAAGAGAAAACGAAAGCATGAGCATACTATTATCATCATCCCAAAAGAGTCGCCCTTTGGCATTTTTTCACGTTTCAAGTACGCAGTACTGTTTGAGCATCGGTGGAAATTTCTGCCAGAATTGTAAAAACAGGAAAAGCAATAAGAATGAGTGAGTGTCAAGTGTAGGCTTTGAGGAAGGTATGATGATTACAGCGTCACTCAAGTTTGTACATCTCTGAAAGGTTTTCAAACTAATGAAATCCATTTAAGATGCTAATTACCAGTGAGAGTTTAAAAAGTCAACAGAAAATGTTTTCCTTTTTTATGTTAATTTTTTTTAAAATATGGTATCATATTAAATTCAAAAAGTAGATTTTTAGGAAATGCATACATTCCTAACATTTTTGGAGTACACAAATACAACTTCACATTCACAAAAACAGTTCAGGAAGAGATCACATCATCAAATCCGTTCATATTTCCCGTTGCATTTATAATAATGAGAGCCAGGCATCCCAACAAAGTGAGTAACGTTCGCGAACATAACGTTGTGGTTGAGAAGAATAAAGATGGTAAGCTAAATGTGGAGTGTACATAAGCTACACACACCTTGGGGTTGGGTATGTATGAGTACGTACACATGCGTGATGTTTGGCGTGTTTGAAGATGTCATGCAGTTTTTAAGTTTTATAAATGTCTGAGCCTAATGTCCAAAAGGGACGTTAGAATCATTGAAACCATGCAAACTAAAGGTTTCCTCTCATGTCATAATAATTCTGCAGCACACACGTCTAATAATATATGTGTGACGAGAGAGTTTAAGTGACGTGATGTATGACTGTGATATAATGACCTTTGGTTCAGCCATGCTTGCCATCAACAAAAAAAGGCTAATATGCAAATTCAAAACATCTAATCTGAGTTGCATTATGAGCTCTCAGGCACTGCCAATATTTATTTTGTAAAGTTTAAACTTAGATATTTTTAAGAGTTCCTTGAATAAAAAATGAAATGACACTGAAGGCTGAAGATGAGCTTCAAAGGGCTTTTGATAGTGATTAGTGTGCTCAGCCTCTCCAAAAACTGCACATAATACGCAAAATCACTTTAGGCAAATTATGTGCGCACATCTTCTTCCGGAATTTTAGCCTAAATGTTGCTTCACTGTTGTTTGCAATACTTTAACCTTCGCTAATCGAACAAAAGGGGCAAAAAAACAAGGGGTAAATGTGAATTATACTATTCAAAAGCTGCTGGGCAATTTATTCCTTCAATAATTTTTTCTCATATTTGGACATAGTGGGCCTACTCTGTACACTGTCTTCTTGACTTAATTACGAGCACAACTCTGATTTCCTTGCCGGTTGTGTTCAGTTCAGTTGCACAGCAATTCGATTAATTTCGATTTTTTTTCCTCACCTTCTTCTTTATGAATCTATTACCACTGACAGTGTTACGACTGCTGGGATTTGTGCCCACTTATTTATTGCAGTAACACAACAGCCAAATGAACATTATACAAGAACTTGCAGATATGAATGGACTACGTAGCTAGATGCATGTCTTAACGCATACTACCATTGACTGAAGAGTCATTTTCAACCTTTCTTTGGTGCCAAGTAAGAAGATGAAGGCGATTCATGTCATCCTCGACCGTGAAATAATTAAATTCACTTTCATTCAGCTAAGAAATTGAACACACGTATGTTGTCTACGCATTATGTACAGACCTCAATATACATTAGCAACGGTTAGAAATTTACTACATGGATGGGGGTTGCTGGGAAAAGACAGTCAGAAATTATGATTTTGGCAGAATAAATTCTTTGAATATGTATATCATAATGAAAAATGCACACGCAACGAACGAGCCATATTTGCTGAGAGTCTTCTCTCAAAGATGATGATGACTTGATGACAATGACGATTCTGATGTGATGACTTTAGGGAGGCACTGCCCCTTTGAAAGTTGTAATTTAAAGTTAAATAGTCAACGACTTGTCCTCTTGCATGTACACGCATAAATGAATGTATCTTTAGCACACAAACACACACACTCTTCTAGCCAAACATGACATGAACAGATAAAACCAAGTGGATGCGGCAAGTTAAAAAGCAAGAGTACTGCTGTAGCTGTGATGTTATGTTGTCCTGCGCTCAACGTGTGTCTTCATCAAGACTCATTTAAAAGATTCTTAAACATTCCGTTAATTGAATCGTCAATCCTTATAATTCATATTACTTTTCAAGTCCAGGGAGCCAGTGAGATTGCACGCCTGTCATATAAACTACACTCAGATGAGTTTTAACACAAAGGAAAATACATTTTATAAGCCCATCTGCAATTCACAAAATGATCTCATGATGAAACCCCATCATGGCTCTTATGTTGCATCCACTCACTCACATATGGTTTAGAGTAGGTATGTGTACGCAAAGTTCATTATAATACTCATCTCTCTCTCCGACTGAATTGTGTTTAAAGAGCATCTGCAGAAAATTATGTTACCGTGGATAGAAACGTATCACCTTTTCATGCTTCATGAAAATAATTCCGTACTCTGGGCGAATGGAGCATTTAATCAACTCCAAGAGACTTCCAGGGAGTCTAGAAAAGCTGGATGACTGCTCCCATACATAATATTTCCCAAGACACACATTAAATAACTACACATGTCTTGCTACACACACCATGCGAAAATATGGAGAACTATCATATCATTCCGAATTCAGTATTATGTTTTCCATGCTCCTATGCATTTCGTTTCCTTTCGTATAGGATGATTTGTATATTTTGTCAGTTTCCTTCGTGATGCATAATATTCTAAATGTTACGTGCATATTTGCATGCAAACCGTGAGCACAAGTAGATTTAAAAGGGAGTCTGCAACTCTCTTGTGAATTATGCATGCATGTCAATGTAAAATTAAACATGCTGGATAATAAATGCATGCCGGTGTCATGGCAAGTGTCATCTTAGAAAAGTTTTGAGGATCTTGTCATATCATATGGATATGATATGACCCTTTGGAGTAGATGGGCCGATGTGGAGAGAAGAAAGCCAAAAATAATATTCTGTAATTTCGTACGACGCAGTCTTCAAGTCAAATGCAAGAACAGCAATTTGTGTGCGTGAATGATGATGATGGTATTCCCACGTGAATAAATAAAATATTTAATTTATTATGATGCACATCTACACGATCAATGCAAATGCAAATAGACTTGTATTTACATACAAGAGCAAATAGTGCAGATGTTTTGGGAGTCAGGTTAGACGAAAAGTAATATAATATATATCTCCTGTTCTCATTAGACTCAGCTTTGGTGAAATATGAGCAAATTGTATGCAGGGATTTATATGACGAAGTAGTGAAAGTGGTTTGGTTTAGTATGTTAGGTAACTTCATACATAACTATACCATACACCTGCTCATTTAACCACATATCCTTTAATGGTTCAATTTACACCTTAAATCAAAGGTCACACAGCTACCAAATCATTTGTGGCTACACTAGGAATCGGAAGTGTTTGAGCGTTAATGCAAAATCAAATTGCTTCCGAAAATTATGTTTATTTGATACACCTTTGCTCTTCATCACCTAAAGATTGTCAAAAGTAATTTGTGTAATGATTGCAGCAAAGGCTGAAAACTTACATTTATGAACTACTAAATAATGACTACAAAAATACCAAAAAATATTTTAAAATGTAAGTAGTAAACATGGTGTTGGTAATAATAGGTACGGGCAAAAATTCGCCACATAAAAACTCTACCTCTCAAGTTGTCAAATTTGCGTGTGTATTGTTAAAACTGATGTAAGTTGTAACACCAAGATAATGTTCCCCTTATCGACCTTGAATCTACTATCTGACGGGATCTTAAATTTGAGCGACAGTCCACGAATCCTACCCTCATTTTTACGACTGCACCATCGCAAATGAAGATGGACATCGTGACATGATACGTACTATAAAAAGTAACTTACACTAATGGGTCTTCATTGGGATCCCTCATGTTTGGTAAATTTCCTTGGCATGGCTTCGTCTTTTGTGAGTACAATGTAAATACAAATACGCTTAATATACACACTTATTCAGCGTTTGACTAGCCCACGCGTTTTTTTGTCCCAAGAATATATATGTCATTCGTATGTGTTGAGTGACACGTATTTATTATATTTTGTTGAAGCTTTATTACACACCCAATATTTCATGGAAACTTGACTTCTTTTTTAAAAAAATGTGATGCACACCTCCTTGTGAAAACTCAATGAAATAATTACAATCCCTTTGCATTCATTAGGCACTCATGAGTTTGGATATCTTCATTTCAGTTCCACTGTTGTTCTTTTGACAATCCTGTTTCCAATAATCATAAATGAAATGAATGCACATCATATTTAATATTATGTTCATGGCATACACAAACCATATACAACACTCCTTACTTTACTCATGTCCTCCCACACGAGTATTAGTGTAGACAAAGCCATGATCTTATTATGTGCTTTGGGCATCTTTTTCACATTTTATTGGCCAACTGGATGCCATCCCTATATGAGCAAACGTTATCCCATAATCTGTTCAAAAAATAGTTTAAGCATGAAGGAATGTGAACGCTATGATTTTTTTCTGGAGTATGTTTTTATGAGCTTGCTCTTTATTGACTCCAATTTGTAGATTGAAATGAAATGGCAAGTAAAACTAACTAGCCTATTTCAACCGCTTGAAAAGGGACTCAACAAATAAAAGCTAGATTGGATGAAGGTTTTTGTGCCATAAAAGTGGTGAAAGACTCATCCTAAAAACTGATATAATTTTTCAGTAAATGTTTATACAAACTTTTGTCTACCCCCGTGTAACTTATGCGAAGCAAGTCTAATGCGTTCTTGTTAATCACAAGGGTGTTGCCAACTCCGCGTTTCGTGGGTTTATCGAGTTGAGCTTGTAATATCATGATTAGATTTACTTAAATTTTATTGCAGACCAGCAACTTGTCATAAACAATGGAGTAAGTGGTGTGTAAATTTCAAATTTGAAGGAACAAATCCAAGTTAGAAAACATCATTGGAGTCGCGGTAAATATACTGAGCTGCTTTACAGACCAGAATATGGTTCGGTCGACTTGGAATTGGAATGCATAAGCTAATTGGATGAAAGCAAACAAAATTTTTGTTTGAATTCAAAAACATGTATATACGTGGTTGTGTTTTGTATTCAGAGTTTATTTGGGTCGAAGGCTTCAATCTACGGTGAAATTAATTTGATATGAGAATTGGGTAGTCACAGTCACAGGAGACATCTCTCGCAAATAGTGAGTTCAAATAAATACAATACCTGCATAAAAAAATGTGTAACCTGATGCCCGTGTTTTAACCAACCTCAGAATCAGTATCCGCACCTCGTTAACAAGACAAAGAAATCGATGATAGGTTGATACCCTTGAAGAGGTTTGCCATATAATGTGGATATCAACGATGTACTACAATAAACAAGCACGACCCTCATAGACAATATATGTATAAATCTTCAAACTTCTAGCTTTAGGGTTTAGAATGCCGCTGCTTTGTTTTTTGATGATTAGGCATACTATCAAGGCGCAGATATTGATAGAAGCACGTAGAAGGAACATCTAGCGTAGTGCTTGTAACTACTTTAAATATAGACACAGAAAAATAGAGCCACGAACCGCAAGCTTTTTTTCTAAATGTCTCAGTCCTTATCTTCATCTTCATCAGCTTATCGGAAGAGCGCATTGGTTGAGACAGCTGCTGAATCTCAGTCATCATCAACAATGTAAAATCTGTAATATTATTACTAGCATCGGCAGAAATACCGACAGAAGACTAGATGATTATTAGTCACTTCTCATTCTCATATTGAGATTATTGAATAGAATAAGTAATAAGGCGCTTTCCTTTCTTCTCCTTTTTTTATAACCCTTTGCGCTCCCTCTGTGTCTACCTTATCCTTATGGGAATAGCAGCTAATCTCCAAGCCTCATCTTTTCAAATCAGGATGACTACTAAGTGCCAATACCAACTACCAATATAATATTACGATATTGTTTACCTCCGTGCAGGAGTGCGTTTATGAATACGTAATATGCACCAGTATTATGCGTAGGTACAGTGGGTAGTTCGCATGGCTAATGCAATATGCTAATATCTAATAACGAATAGGTTCAGATTTGAGAGTCGCTGCTGCTTTTGCAGCTGCACATAACAAAAATACAACCTCTGGCTCTTTCAACTCTAAAAAATCTGGGAAGTTGCTAGTTGGTCTAAAGATTGAACTCGACATTTTTCTCCGCATTAGTATTAGATTGTCAAGGATGCATTAGCTATTTTTGCAGTATCTCCATAGTAATGTCATAGTTCGTTTTCGTTAGGACAGCCCATGTGATTGTATATCTTATATGTATACCATAATAAACGAGTAAAAAACCTCTAAACAAACAATGGTAACTTGGCAATAGTGATCTGTACTATTAAACACATTTTAGCTGCTAATTAACCATTTGCATTGGAGCATCATCTTATCATCTATCAATAGATAGAGCATGGTTTGATTACTTCACAAGTTATATGAGCAGTTCAACCAGAATGTATGCATCATGCATGTGACCATGCCAAGGCATAAACTATGCGTATTGCTATAAGTTCATTGATCAGTAGTAACTGTTTGCCTTTTCAAAAGCTTTATCCATTTTTGAATAGAAAATATTTGTTAAAATTGGTGTGTGTAGGAGTTGCAATTTCGAACAAAAAATGAGAAACTAATAGGTGGTTAGATGAAACGCTAATCAGATCCGTTTCCTCATAATTACTGCCGCACATGTCTGTCCTTTTGTCTCTTTTTTGTTACTTCATTTCTACTAAATTTTACCTATTCATTCAAGCAATATATTTTTTGCACGCCTTTTTTACCTATTTTGAAATCTTTTTCTTCAATTGTTTATTACCTGTGCATTGTTTCATTTTTCAATGCAGACTTTGGCTAACTCACAATCAAAATACTATCCCATTGCCCACCGCTTTGCTTATGAATGAGTGAATTTGCTTTGGGGTTGAGTTTGAAGTGATTCTGCATACTGTCAAAATACAGTGATGTGCTGCATTGTGTACATAAGCATATAGCAGACATTCCGCGTATAAAGTTAGCAATCGGGCTATTACAGTCTATACAATTACAATACAATGCACACTGTCGATTGTTGCAAGATCATCATCCTAGTCATCATGAAAAGGGTGATGAGATGGGTTGGGCAGGGCTGGGTTTAGTATCTATCCATCCGATAAGTCATTTAATAATGGCATGTGGAAACGATTTCCTATGTCCGTCTATCTTTCTATGCAAGCCGGTGTCCACTGCAATGTGAGATGAATAGAGAGTAGAATGGATCCTATTCATTTACCGTGTGGCACAATATTACACTCAACAATCGGAACACAGTTAGTTACAGTCTAGTGGACAAAGATCTACAGTAAACTGTTTTGAAGACAATTTTTTTTAGAAATCTTTACCTAATCCTCCTACATAACCCAGAGAAAAATACATGTAACCGTGTTACTCACTCCGCACTGTTTTCATTTCATATAAGATAGCGGACACATTAAGAAAAAATGCACAGTTCCGCATTGATGCTACTACTGATGATTATCCACACAAGTTGCAGTAATCGACATCAGAAACAAGATTTTACTATACAGTTGACGATGCTGCTGATGATACCCAAGCCTTTGTATGGTGGTGTGAGACATATTTGGCTGGTGCTGGTGGTAGTCCGTACGTGTGAAGTATAAACGATATGCACATTTTATATTACGTATGTCCATACGAACACAATTTTAAACTAGCATAAATGAAAAAGGAAGGAAGGATGAGATGAGGCTACCAACTACCAGTTACCACAGTCTAACAACGTAACCCAAAACAACGGTCTTTCGTCCATATGAGTAGTTACGTTAGTCTTATGAACAGATATGACAGTTCCATTCCATGTGCAGCCAGTTTTTTTTGCATGCAAGCAAGTAGTAAATGTGCACATGAAAGCAGTATATTTGACTATGATATAGTTACTTTTTTGCTATTGAAACTACATTTTACATCCTCTGAACATCCTCTGAAAAGCACTTGAGTTTATAACAATGAGTTTGAGTTGTAAACACTAGACTGCATTATTACTCGCAGAGAATATAATATTATATTACTTATGAACATCATAGAAAAAAGTGTATGAAACAGTGACAATAACGATGATGATGGTGGTTAGTGGTTTTGGTTGCACCTCCATGTCTTCGCCGTTTGAAATGGAAGTGGCGTATTACATTATGATTTAACATAACAATTTTATATATACTCCGCCACACCACATAGTATTATTATATACGGAACATTTTACATGTTGCTGATAATGGTGAAGAGTAAAAGAAGCATTTTCATTTTGTTTATGTATTGTTACTTCACATCTTCAAATGTGGTTCAACTCCATGAAAATTGCAATGTTTTTGTCATTCGTTCTGGTCGCGTAGATTCACAACTTCCCATTACAATCTTTCAGTTGCCCATGTTCCTTTCCTTCTTCCTACCACAAGGCAACCAGCCTCTGCTTCGACTTATTATGCTATGACCAACATCCTAATTTTTTGGTATCCTCTACAAGAAGTTCTTTATAAATCATGATCATATTATTGCTGTTGTTTCTTGCCAAGTTCATCTTGCCATTCTTTGAGTCCCTTTGTTTCTCTGTCTATACCTTTTTTTCGCTTTGTGCTCAAGACAAAACTCACGCTGCGAGAATCATTTCTCTGGTTGCGCATGAATGCTAAACGAAGAAATGCCTCGTGGGGATTCTTTTCTATTTATAACCATTTTTCGTTCATATGCATAAAAATTCCTTCTAAACACATTGTCGAATGGATATATGAACATTCACGCTCCCAAATGATAGGCTGTCGTTTAGCTGAATCAACAATTACAATGCACCACAATTATGAACAATAATTTCATGATAGAGTCATCAATTAAAAAGTGAGCCCTTAGGTGAAAGTGGCTTGATACAAGGTATGCAATATCACGAAATTTAAATAGTAATGAATGATTAAAAAGTTGAGGACGAAGCGTAATCGAACAAACATTAATTAAAGTTATAGTAACAATGAAAGTCACAACCATATTTCTAATTTTGCACTTGTCGTTAGCAAATGTAAGTTTACGAAACGCTATGAATTTTTGCTAGCCATCAAACAACAAAAGCTTGTTGCTGACAATCTCACATCTGGGGGAAATCTGAGCCGGTCTGTACCTTCAGCATACATTATTTCCATAGTCTCTCAATCCGCGTCGCAAAATTCACAGACGATATTTAATTCTCTCAGAGCAATCTTGATTTGATGGGACAAGTAACACATGTAGTGGGGAGATCCAAAAATTAATTCAACCTTGGCAAAAATCAACCTATCTCTGAAGGGTTTCACACAGAATGAGTCAATTACAGTAACAATCAAACATTGATCCAGCCTCAGCCCCTGGCACAGAGAAGTATGTAAATGACGCATTCAGTTAGTTCCCAAATTCATACTTGAATTGTTATAGAAAGAGTAATTTTGCACTTGGACCAACACTTCTACACCATTCTACATTTCACACTTGAATTTAACGCTGAACTGGTAGTATATTTATCATGCACATGTCAGATTTTTGGCAAAAGTTCCCTCTCTCTCTACACATGCAAACATTCGAGTAAAACATGTGCTTACAAAACATGCCTATACATTGAAAATAGCAG
Organism: Orchesella cincta; assembly: GCA_001718145.1. Lineage (NCBI taxonomy): Eukaryota > Metazoa > Arthropoda > Collembola > Entomobryomorpha > Orchesellidae > Orchesella > Orchesella cincta. The sequence goes on from LJIJ01000002.1 coordinate 116,147, forward strand.
TTATAACAACCATAGTGCACCAGAATCCTCTTTCGATACAGAGCTCCCCTCAGCAGTAGGATGTTAGCAGACATTGCAAGCAAGCGTGTAATTAATCATTGATCGAAATAAATTTGGATTTACTAATTATCCTTTTCACATAAATGGCGTTTATCATTTTCTGTATAAAGTATGTAGTGGTGAAGAGATAAGTTTAAGATTTGCAAATGCTAGCCAGAAGCAATCAATGATATTGTGATGCGATGGCTTGTAGAAAGGATTTCATGATCGACTGGTTGCCCATAAATCAATTGGGGGTTCCCATCAATATCCACTTGCTACATTTTAAGCTGGTTCGATGAGTGTTTTCAAATGTATGAAACAAGAAGCATACATTTTTATTTAAAAACTAAAGGCACTGGTTACTAACTACTGATTGATTGCACATTACCCCGTTAAGGATCCATTACTGGTATGCAGAAACTGCAGAATAGATTAGGTATATGCATAGTCAAGATTTTTCCACACGACCAGCAAAGCAACAAGAGACGGTCCCAGGATAATGTAATCAATTTTCCTCAGGCTAAAAATTGCAGCCCGTTGTTTGTGTGATGCAAACTCATGTACTGTGTGTATAGTATCGTATTCTGCATTTCATGTGATGCAAGTTGGTATTTGGTTGCATCGTTAAGTTAATACAGTGACTTCTTGCATCCATGCCTTTTTATTGTTGCATATAAAAATGCAAAATATCCGTTAACACACGCACGTCAGCCAACAGAGGAAAGAGTATGATCAGATTTGCCTGCGAGAGTTAAAAACCGTCAGTCCTACCTTGTGAATGACAATGCTATCATGATTAGGTAGTGAGAAGAGTGTGTTCCTCCTCAAAATTGGGTAGGTATCCGTGAACTGGGCACAGGTAGAGAGAATGGCAATCGACAGACAAGATATCATTGAAGCAACGGAGAGCTATAATAATGGGATGATAGAATTATTGTCATTGTTTCAATCAACAATGTGGGGATGAGACACAAGCCGGCTCAAAATGAATACTCGAGCCGAGAGTATAATTCCAATGTGGCGATCAACCATTCTACACGATTTTTCTCTTGTCAGCTGTAATAATATCGCAACGTCGTCGTCTTCGTTTTATGAATAATTTTCTGAAAGGAGAACATTACGTTACATACATACGTTTGTTTAATTCGTGTAGCAACTGATGCTTGACTGTGTGGATTTCTAAAAATTGCTTTGGCAGTGGCACCATCATTTACCTACCGCAAGTGAGTTTTAATGGATGATTGTTTTTGTGACGGTACAGGGACTCATTCATATCGCACCGAAACACTTGCCACTAAATCTTTTGAAAAGAATGGAATAGCAGAGGAGGATTTGCATACAGTTACTGCTAATAAGTGGTGTGCTGCCGGTCTCATGTTTCTTGAGGGAATGGTCAAGGATTTTTATTACTCAACAAAACATTTTAAAACTCTTCCTAAGGAGTGATGTTTTTATCTCTGTCCAGTTGGAGAAAACATGAAAAACTCATTGCTCACATGTGTCACACATACGCATGTACTTTTTGAGTTATCATAAAAAAGAACTGAAGCGAAACAACTGTTTTTGCCAAGTTTGAAACATTGTATTAACATCACCAAATTTTTCGAATACTACTTCTTACCTTTCTACCAAAAGGTTGGATATCTATAATTCAATTTAAGTACTTTACCACTTTGATTTTGAATTTGAAGAAAATGTGCATATTTAATAGCAAACTGCTACAGAGGTAGTCGTAGTCCCAATGAAAATTCCCGTAAGTACAGTACAAAATGCAGATAATTTGAGGAAAAAGATTCATATTTATTTACAATTAAATAAGCTTGGTTAATACATGTTGCTTACGTTTACGATATTATGAAGCAGATTAACTACAACCATGTACATATTCTTATAGCTGCATTTTCATTTGTGTGTATTAAAAGTAAGGTTGAAAAACTTGTATTGGAGTGCATGGTGTCGCACGAATTCTTGTGCATACACATACATACAACCATGCATGCTCTCGTGTGTGCACCTAGCCATTGTTTCAAGAACCGTTACAAGTGGACGTGAAGAGTGAAGATGAAGGTATTTTTCCCCTTGTGACTTAACCACTAGACTAGGAAAAGATAATCGTTGGTTCTCTCTGGCAACAGGTAGTTATGTCAATGTTTTTGCGTTTTATGATTAAATTGGACTTGCTCTTTCAGTTTGTTTCCCTCTTATTACCCAGTTAGAAAAGAGATGAGCAGGGAAGCTGCAAAAAAGAAGGAGGCTCAAGACCGAAAAAAAACAAACTGAAGCCTGAAGCTGCAGTCGCCACCGTAGTGAGCGTTGTACGGTATTAACTGCCTGAATTTGATTGTATAGATATATGAGCGCATGTAATCCATTTAAAAATGATGTTGTTTAGTAGCAAAAGGGTTTAATTTTTTTTACAAAAATCGTAACATAAGAGGCCTACACAAACACAAGGGTCTAAATAATGCAAAGTCTTTCGTTAGCTTAGGTCCTCGAGCTCCTTCACCACAGAAAGGAAATCCTATTGAAATGCATAATACAAAGATCTTTAATAATATCTTTGAATTGTGTATTATTTTTAGCAAAACTCCTATGACAATGAGAATTCAATATGAATAGTATGAGAGGGAAAGTTACATGAGTTGCGTTGAGGGTGTTTTTGCACACTAATTTGCAATGGTTTCATCTTAGCACAAGCGCAACTCATAAATCATTGACTTACGACTGAAGACGACAATGAACAATTAAATAACATACCTACTCAAGTAAATGTGGTTTACACTAATGCACCCTCTTCTCTTCAGTTTCCTTAACTCTACTTCCTATTCCACTTTTATACCAGAACGCTGTTACAGCAGTATCACTCACATCCCTTCGCTGTAGTTCAATTGTCTTCAATCATTCCTTACGGAATCTGTCATTTAGATGTATAAAAGTGAGAAAAGCGGTTTCCAATTCAGTTAGTTGAGGATTGCCAGAGAGCATCACATCACACCACTCTGCTTTTTTATAAATGACATATTTGCCGGTTACATGAGATGTGTAACTTTAAAAGCCTCTGGTTTTTTTTGCATTGTTCATGATGTATTGAGTTGAGCGGAAATCAAATTCACGTATTTACAATACAACATGTTTTCAATTGTTGGCTCGTCATGTTGCATGACACAGAGTGATTAGCATCCAGTGTCACAAATGTGTAGTCGCATCAAACAAGTAAACACAACGTAAGATTACATGCATAACATAAAGACAACAATAGGTCATGTACATTACACTTGTTCATCACATCTCATAGAGCGAGGACATTGTCATGCGTTTTTTTTAGTTGTGAGCTCGCTTCCCTCCATACCTATATAGCTTACCTATCATATTCATACGCTCAACTGACGATGATGATGAGCATGTCTCATTCTTTCGTGATTCATAATCGTCTAATACTCATCAATCGTTTATCTATTCTTTTTTATATCCATCGTATACAATATAAAGGTTTTAATGCTTAAAGCTTGATGCATGTTTGTCGTCTCTTATGTGATTCCTTCATGACAGAAAGACATTTCATTTTTTGTTACAGAACTGCATGGAACAAAAATGATCATACTCATTCATATGAAATGGGATGGGATGAAAAAAAACTGCATAAAGAACTACTATGAGTTTCCATAATGACAGGTAGGTAGGCTACAATAGAAGCTCATATTGAATTGAAGATAATGACACATTCAAACCGTACTAGATTATGTGATACATTGTTGATCTAAAGGCTTTTGTTGACTGTGACATTATTTCATTGGCTCTGAATATGGTTATTACACATGGTATTTCGGACATTAGTGAAAAGGAATCGCTCATTATTCTTATTGCAATGTAGACTCATAATATGAGGGAGTACGTGCATATTTTAAGGATATGAAGACAAACACTCATTTATTATGCTGGTTGCATGTGCAATGACGTATTATTGGAAGAGTGTTCCATCCCATAAAATTTTATAGATGATCTAAGAGCAAACTCATAATCTATTAAAATGATTTAGATATATAATTCTACATTGGCAGTGGCACACTGACATAATATTATAACTGTGTTAGTTCATCTTCAGAAATTGCAAAATTTCATCTTCTTTTGTTAATAACAAGGGAATGCATTCATCATCCTGGTATAGTGTGTGGCATATAATGAGCACTTGGATTTGATTTTGAATTGATAAATACACAAGAACTGCGACAAGTTTGGCTGGCTCATTCAATCCAATAATTGATAGTTACCAAACGAAGAAGCAGAACTAACGATAAGTAGTTTGTCTATACATATATATTTATACATTAAAGTTGGCTGTGGAGGAAGGTAGGTTTGTAGTGACTGATGCTATGACGATGACTATATATTTATAGGATATTGCTAATCGCCATCAAGTAAAAAACCATACTTGAGGCATATGTGAGCTTTATGTCTTATTCTGATGTTCTAAATTGCGATCTGATCGTGCTTCATGTTACGGTTAAATGCTCAGTGGTGTTTCGCCTCGCCTTAATACGTCTCATCATTTTTTTGATAGTTACTCAAGTTCAGAAGACCTGCCATAAGGCTCATTTTCCATATTTCTTGTTGTTGTTTCTATCAAGTGTGTGTTTGTCATTGAATTTGTACAACATGCTATTAAACTCTTACGTAAACGCATTAAGCTTCAAAATGATTAAATGCCTATGAGTAATTAACTTTTTGGCCCAGTGAGCATAAGTAATATTACAATTTACTTTTGGTTCAATTTTTCTCTCCATAGACAACAATGTATTTTTGTAGGCAGTATAAAATAGAGGGATAAACGATAAATATAATGGTGTGAGAGGATAGTGGTGGTATACAATGAAAGTGTGTTTGTGTTATGTTTGGCATTCTCTTATTCATTCAATCCTTATGTCTGTCTCATCTACAATTTAAGCAGTGTGTACTACAAACTGCTGCATAATGTGGTATAGACTTGAGTATTTCACACATCAAATCACTCATACATTATAAGAAACATACACGTGCTTTTCATGTTTAACTAGCTAATATAGCCATTTAATTATTATGCAATCCACCAAGGCTGTTTTTGCAGGGCACTTATTTATTGCAGTGAAGAGATCTTTTAAAGGTACACCAACTTAACAGCCTCGGCACCTATACGAATAAAAGAGTGAGTGAGGAACGATCAGCTTGCTTATACCATATTCCTCTTTCCTTAAAAAGATTCTATCATAAATTCTGGTGAACTCGACAAGAGTCATTCAGCAACGTGGTAGCAAACTAAAAGTGCAGTAAGTACACACGACAAGTTGAATACACTTATCTCTGTGTACATCACTGAATATAGAAATATGATCAAAATATTCAGATGGCAACAAGTTGATAAGGATTAATTGATAGTACATTTTGTAACTCCTGCCCCCATCTCATCGCCATCAATTCGCTGATATTGCATCTGTAACAACTTTTTTTTTAAAATTGAATCGTCGTCATTTCAAATCACAAGAATTAGCACAAGGAATCATCTTGAGGGTTGTAGAGGAAAGGAATGCATTTTTAATGAATTGAAAATGAGCACATTATTATCAATATGTAATATTTTGTTGTTGAACGTTGGAGTAATGACTTGTTCATTATATTTTGCTGCTGCACATACCAATTTATTATTGCGCATCCGATTTCAATCAATGACGAAAATATACAAGTATTAATATTATAATGGAAAAAATTACCTTCGCTTAAACATCTTATTTTGTGCCATTAAAACGATTACAGTCATCCAAGACGATACTGTTAGAAGACAGAAACTGAAAGTTCCTCTAAGTCAGGCAGAGTCATACTGAGAGATGTGATTTTGTGCGTGCAGCAGGCAGCACAAGAGGTGCAGTAAACGTACCGTGGTTTTCCAGTTGTAGTTCTTCCTGGTCCATTAAAGATAGGAGTAGTGCCAAGCCAGAAAATTTTTCGACTTGGTCAAGACAGGTTTAAAAAACTACAGTTATCTGGGGGCTATCCCAAAGTATGCATGCAATCAACAAAAATGTAGGTATGTATGTACATACAAGACAACACACTGATTGAGCTTATATAAGGCAAGCAACCTGCAACAGCAGCAACCCTACAAGACCTATGTATGCTCACATAATAATATTATCTTGTCGCTTTTTTACCATTCAACAGCATAGCCATATCACAGTTATTGTCGCTCGTCAATATTATCGTCGTCATCGTCATCATCATCATTCGAAGGCTATAAGCCACCCTTCCTAGTGGTAAGTAAAGAGATGGTATTGGTAGTGTCTGCAATAATATTATCACTGAATTATTTTATGCATGAATGTTTGAATGTCAATACAGTAAACCATGCATGGAGGTGAATGTTAGCTGAGAACATTCACGTATGTGTATTATTTTTATCATCTTTCAAATGAGCATCTTTTAGCGGATTAATTTTCACAAGACAAAATTGAGTATTCAGCTCTTACGGTTTATTATTTTATATGCAATGCAAATCTAGCAACCGAGCAGTAGTTGGTTTTGTACCTTTGCTTGCAGATGGCTAAGGTCTGCAATAGGTTCAATATTCTCCCTTGACAAAAAATAACTCAATGTTTTGGGTAGCTATTTAATACAGAAACTGATTGCCAGCTTTCTAGATGAGCTAAGCTGAAGCGTATTATCTATCACACATGCATAAGTGGCTTCGATGTGTACACCGGTGTGTGATGATTACAACGTTTTAGTTGATATTTTGGTAGGAGCGCTGACGAGGACGACGAGCAATGAAAACGTTGGTACTAAATGGTTGCTTTGGTAGTTTTATGCGTTCGCTTATTCTGTTGCGGCTAGGCAGGCAAATATAGCTGCCGGGCAGCTGAAAAAAGCAAAGTCAAAATTTCCCACATGTGGCAGGATAGGCGAAGTTTCAAGAAAGGTTGAAAATGGTTGATATTAATTTTTTAAGGTAATTCGGGCACGCTCTTTCGACCGGGAGTGAAAGTTTTTCTCTAAACCTCCATCAACCGCCTGAAAAAGGTAGGGCAGCAGAATTCAGCTGCCGTTTCCTATCCTCTCCATGTTAAAGGCAGCTGAATAGCTGCCCAAACGGTAGCTGAATTTAGCTGCCCGACAGCGGTATTTGCCTGCCTAGCCGCAACTGTTATTTGCATTCAGGCATGAATGAGTGCATACATTTTATTCAAATAAATTTGGGGAAGCTAGCAAGTGAATGTCTTTAGTCGACATCACTTCTCATACTAGTACAATGAATCATGCTGCCCCATAACATAACGACAGGTTTATATACGGGGAAAAGGCTTATCAGTAGAAATGCAACATCCTTCCAAATTATTTTTTCCAATAGCACGCACCCGTTTGAGTAAGAAGCAGGTAGTTGAGCCGGAGTGACATTCTCATGTAACATAATGCAATTTAGAGTGCAATATACCGAAAGAATTATTACATGAGCAGGAAACATATGCGGAGTCTTGAGCTCAGTAGCTCGACTGACAAAGATAAGTTATAAAGCTACAAATATGGCCTGTTGTACCCAATGTAGTACGTGGCTGAGGAAAGGAACCTGGGCCTAATTATGAAATATTTTTCGGGCATACATTTCACGACAAATTTTTTAGCAGGGAATTAGATTTAAGAGTTGAACATGGCGAAAGGCATTTAAAAGGCACTCGGCTCTGTTACAAAGAAGCAGGCTCACTCAGAGTAAAGTTGGAAACATGGACTCTAACCGGGTTTGAGGACTTTTCTATATTCCTTGTTAAATTGTGTTCCTTCTGACTCGATGGATTTTACTTACTCGCCGGTAATGAAATGAAAGCAAAAATGAAATACCAATATAAAATAGATGCTGCTATTATATATCAACTGCATATGTGCGTCGCCTCTATAGTTCCTGATTTAGTTTGGTTTGGTATCAGAAGCTTAAGCTATAATATCACCATGCAAAGTTGTGAAGGGTGCGTTTGATAAGTTTTACCACTAGAGCCAAGCCATGGCAGGCAGACTTATTGCATTTAGTACGCATACATAAAAGCATAACCAGGGGTGTTCATTTGTAATGCCATTCATTGCTTTCGACTCTCAGCAGACACACACACGACTTGTTCACTCCACTCCTAACTGAATCAGCGTCAACATACGTCGTACGTATGCAATGCAATGACTAACGCGTTATAAAAACCATTTCAATCATGTTCTCTCTCTCTCTCTCTTCCTCATCGCTGGCTTTGCTGCCTTCTGGAAAAAAGCATAATATATACGAACCTGCGTTGTTATTGTCATCGTCATATCCTTATTTCGCATGGCATACATTATGGCTTCGTTCTCCATGAATTGTAATGTAATAATAAAGCAGACAGACAAGTTTGGAATGCCATAATAGTATGTAGAAGCCTGGGTTCGAGGCATCCTCCAAAATTTGTTTCTTAAAAAGTCTCATATGAATAGCTTTTAAACTCGGTATTTATTGCTGGTATTAGATACACGTTGACAGTTCAAGATACTTGGGTAGGATGGCGAGGCATTTAGTCATTTGAGAATAGCGTGAGGCATTAGTTTCGTTAATAAGAGGTGCTTTCTCTCTCCCTTTATCTCAAGAATGTTGGGATTTTTCTTTGAAATTTAAAAAGGGTAGAATTTTTAAGGAAATATTTCGACTAGTTGATATCTTCTCTTGTGTTCTCTCAAAGAGTTGAACATTTCCGCTTATGAAACTCAGAATAATATACATGATGCGTACATATCTCAATGAAGGCAGAGGGGTAGACACTCACTGATAATCAGAGTGGAACGTATTATAATAAAAAGTGAAGAAGATGGATGCGCACATTTGTGCACAGTTAGAACCACCCTTGTATCATTCTCGACGATGTTGTTAGAAGATGCTGATAAAAATCATATGATAATTGTTCCATGTTAGTGCTCCTTTTATATGAAATGTGAAATATTATTATGAACAAATAAAAATAACCGTGTGCAGGCACTAGGCAGTGCACTATATGTTTATGACGACAATAAGTATCACACACACTGACTTTGTAGGTACATGGTATCAGTATATCACAGAGGAAAAATGAATATTGTGCTCGCAAGTCCATTCATAGCAGCGCAACAATTTACAAACGCACATTATTTTCTCTCAGCGATAAAGAATCACAATGCTCTCATAAACGATGTCTACAAAAGAGCATACCACAGACATTTAGCCACTTAGAATTCAACTCTAACTCCAGCATCTTTTTATCTTCGTATCTTTAAAATCGTGGTTTTACTTTTTGGTTTTTTGGTTTTTTTTTTCATCTTTGTACCATGACTCTTCTCTGTACTCGTACACACGGGCTAGAGTTGCTGAATGTGTTGTGATGAGCCATGCATGCCATGTGCGTATATTCTCCAACAACAACACACAACATCACAAGAAAACATTGGCTGGAGACTGGGGAGCCCAATTTACTCATACTTCGTTTTATTGTGGCGGTGATGATGCTGTGATGAAGGAGAAGCTGCTGTAGAGAGTCGGGAAGAGGCAGCATACCATGCCAAATGTTATGGAGAATATATGATGATATTATTATAATACCAAACCCAACCAACTACTTCCCTGGAACTCATACTAGGAAGAACGAAGAAGGAAAATGAAATGGGGTAACCCTAAAGCTACAAGCCGATGAGCACCAAAGAAAAAGGGTCTTATTTCCGAAACAGTCACTAGCAAACATTTACAGTACATAAGTATACGTAGGTATACGCTTTTAGATGACTAACATGCCTCAACGTTTTGGAGTGGGAGAGAAAGGGAACAACAAGGTTAGTTGTACACTCTCAGAGACTGTTTTATCTAATAACCAACTCTAAGAATCGAATCGACATTCGACGACATGCGTGCAGTTAGAAAAAAGTCTGATATAGGCAGATTTATAATGATATAACTTATCGGAGTAACCAACTTTACACTTCCATCGATGGAAGTGGGGAACTAAAGTTGGAGGTTTGGAGGTAGTTGGTTAATCAAATCAGAAACTAGGGACATTCAAAAGACAACGAGGTGTCAAATCTTCAATTAACCAGGAGACTTTACGATGACACCTTAATAGCTGTTGATAGAGCTTGTCCATGTCCATAAACCTTGTTAGGTTTGAACCATGCCATGTTTCGTTACACTGAGACTGTTCAAGGTAACATCCATCCATAATGCCCGGCTCTGAAGGAGTTTCGCAAAGTTAGAGACAGACAAACTCTAGCCTCCATATAATTAGGACCACTTGGCAAGCTAACATTTCGTGATGTGCAAAGCTTCAGTTTTTTTGCTGCACTTTATGTGTGTTTACTCTTGGATGGATGGTGAAATCTTCCAGCCAACTTTTTGCTACAGGGAACATCAGCCCAAAATTAAACCGATGCCCAATCACCAATCATAACAATTTTCGTTCGGTTCACAAGGAACTAGCAAAGTAATACACATGAATGGTTGCTTCCTAGTTCATGCTTACATGTCATAATTCAGGCACGACTAGCAAAGCATCGGGATCCCGATCGCGACACAACATTTTTGTGAGCTTGAAACAAACTGAAGTTCAAATAGGTATCCGTGGTAAATTTAAGGACATAACTCTTACACCAATCATACACACAATGGAAGTAAGCAGAGTTAGCGAGACTGCTACGGTGAGTAGGAAGAAAGATGGTCTGAGGATGACTGAACTAGTGAAAGAGTGCATTACATATATTATATTCTGTTCTATTGACTTTCATAATTCATAAAAGCATTTTAGAGCCATTCTTCCAACCTCACTAAAATTCAAAACTTCTCAAGAGCCATCACAATACCGTAAAGCCGCTTCCATTCTAGGCGTTCGACCGTTCACTATTGACAGTTACGGCTTTCCTATTCCTATGTGGAATCGATCAGCATGACGAAGCAACTACCTGCCATTGAAATGATGATGATGATGACCATGATGATGATGAACATGAAAATATAAGCCGGGATGGCAACATAAAAAAATCTTATAAAAGGCTCGAATCGAAACATAATACTTGTATATTTGTAACACTCATGCATAAAAATGTAATATATCGTGTGGGTCTCAGCCTCATCGATAGGCTTTCAAAATTAAAGTAGGGATTTGGGATTTGCTGAATTTTAATAAGATATTGCATACATTGCATTTCATTGAACCCCGAATCTGTATCTTTCACATTGGATGTACCTAAGTGAATGTGTGTCGCATCTCATGCATCCTTTGTAGCAACAAAGCGGAAGAAAGCATACTGCGAACTCTGAAAGTGCCATTAGCATTGTTGGAGATGGTATATATACTATGTGCGTCCTTCTCAGTACCACACAAAGTGCAAATGATGTGAATCTCGTTGGAGTTTTTTTTTGTACTAACGAGAATCTTCAATGGAAACTTCGACATTGTCAATAAATGCCAACCATTCAGTGACGACGAACTTTGGTAAAATGTAGTACAAAGAAAAGTTTTAAGCGGTAGAGACCACAACGTGACATTTTTACAACTAATAATTGAACTTATTCCAAAAAATGCGTGAGATCTTAATGCCTATACTTCTACCATAGAAGAAAGGATACCAACTAAACTCTTAACACACAGTGTAATCCTTTATGCAATAAAAAAAGGTTCGCAGTTAGAAGAATTCTTTCCTGCTCCCATAATATACCCACAAAAACAGGGTAGCAGGTAATCCCAACTACTTTTCGCATATTTTATCAGCATTTCATTCATTCATTTGCAACTCATGGTGTATACATATATCTTTACTCTACGACTTGTGATTTTCCAAGAGGCGCTTGAGTCAGAAGGGAACTCCTTAGAGATGTGTGGAGGCAGACAGCATAGTGCTAAACTCCTAACACATTACATACTTCATTCATGAAACGATTTAGGATGTAAAAAGACCTTAGTTCTTTAGTCAAAAGGTCTTGGAAAAATAGAGCTAGAATGTATTTAATTTTTTGCATAAAGCTGTCTAAAGTCTATTTCTTTTTCAATCGTTTTAAAGTGAAGGCATCTCGTTTGAATAAAGTTAACCTCTTTCATCCAAAATTCAAAAGAATTCTTGTCATTTTCTTGAGCTTCAACGTTTTTATTTCATCCGTCTTTGTTTACTGTAGCATGCATGCATAACAGCAACTTAATCTACTATAACTCATAGATTACATAGTGAGCTTTTTGATCTTTTTCTACAATCAACTACTTCTTTTTGCTCCATGCTACACACACACACAACTTCTTTTTCCAGTACATAAGACATACGCTATAAAAGCAAAGCTGAAAATTAAATGACTAAAATGAAAGAAAAAAAGTCGGGAGAAAACATTTTTTTCCTTCCCAAGAGCCATCACCATCACCACACCATAATAAGGCACCAAATAACACGGGACCACCCATAATGCGTCAGGGGCAGCAGCCGAAGTAGGTGGAGGGACGTATTGGATGCAGTGAGTATGTGTCGAGCAGGGCGATCGTCATATGTGGGCGGTTCAGATGATCGTGCAACTTCGTTTCGTTTCCAATTCCAATCGTCTACTAAAAGCACGGCAAGTCAACCAAGCAGACTTTATATTCAGAAGTACAGGGTGAAAAACTCATATTTACTAGCAGCAGCGAGCAGTGCAATGGGAAGGTTCGGTCGACTCAAGCAAGGCATACTCCTCTCACACACACTAATTGTGTATCCATATAAGTTAGCACGCTTAAGCACACGAATCCATATAGTTTAGTTTAGCTTTCAGCGTTGTTGAAGGAAATTCTAAGTAAAAGTTAGAGAGACGAAGAGAGGAGAGAAGACGAAAGAAGCGAACACGGACAAGTATTTTTGTGGATCGGAACGAGCTCTCGATGGTACACGATGAGTGTTACTTGTGAGCAGCTAGTCTCAGTATTTTCTTACTTGCACAAGTTTTTTTTTTACTTTTTACTATTCAGTGTGAGCAAGTTGCAATGGAATCGTCTCGTATGGAATACGGAATGAAGACCAAATGAAAAATATTGTTTGCCTCCTAGCCTAGCTCCCTTTTTATATGCATATTCGCTCACTTCTCCACTCCACTCCAACATGTCTAGCCTTCCCAACTAAAGTACAATATCACATCAACCACCTAGTCATTCTCTCTTCACTATCTCGGCTCGGCATTTGCTCAAGCTAGCTCAAACTTACCTAACCATCAATATCATCATCGTAGACTCGTATATAGCAGGAGAGCAAGTCGCATGCTGAACACAGTGCAATACTACACGCATCCACATAGCAAACAATTCAATAGCGTAATATGAAGTATTTGAGCAAAAGGAATGGCATTTTCAGTGCTGCTTGCTCTGATGCTCGAATCTAATGCTGCATATGAGCATGAACCCCAAAGTTGTTGTTATGAACGAGAGACTCTCGCAGGAGTTGAAGTTGTGCTGGGCAAAAGTCAGTCAGTTTCTATTTCGTCTGCTGGCAAAGCAGTCACACTTGCATATTATGGGACTCCTCTATAGTGCATTGCAGTTTTATTGTTAGTGTAAAAATTTTCGCAGTTTTGCCCCTCTCTCATTCTATCAACTCACTTAGTTATTCCCTTCTCTACTCCTGCTAAAACTTGCAACGCGATAATAACATTTTTGTTTGTTTAGCAACATATAATACACTTACATATAGGAAGCAATCCCAATAGCACCGAAAAAAAGTGTAGTGCACTGATATAATACTACGGTCACCGTTCTCCCTTCCATATTCTACCCAGTTCCAGCGCATTGCATTCTGAGAGCTTCGTCTGGAGAAAGGAAGAAACCCCAACTAGACTTTCCTTTATATAGTCACCTCTCGTCGTCTTGGATGTTGGAGTTTACCTAATGTAAACGAAAAATGTCAATGACAACAACAACAACAAAAACTAATAATAAATGGGAATACAACAGGGGACAAAGTGATTAGGACAAAATAACTGGTCTCGTGTTTGTTTCTATTAAATAAAAAGTTCGTTTTTACAAGAAACTTCACCCAGAGTGCACTCGACTCGATCGAACTTACCACAACGTCGTTTACTTAATAACTTTTTAAATAACATATAAACAGCTTGATTGAAACACTCTTGATTTTGGGTAATTGACGGAATCAATCCCCTTGATTTGATTGTTAACCTGTGGGTCAGGAGCTGGAGTGACATTTGCAGTTTGCGGTCAAGGCAGTCATGCCATAAGCTAGCTCTCGTTTAATATAATTGTAATCTAATGTATATTACTGTGCTCCACGTATTACACGATTACTTTTATAAGTACGTATAACTAGACTCCCGTTTACTGTTTACTCTACATGCATATTTCCAAGAAGTTAGCTGCTGTCGTCAGTTCTCAGTAGTTTTTCTTTGCTAGAGAAAAAATGTGATGGATTCTATTACTACACTTGCTCTTATCCTCAAAATCAATTTGATCCAGAGTGTTTATTGATCCAGAAAGGGAAAAAAACTCGAAAAAGGGAGAAAAGGTAAATATATTTGGTTGTGTGCACATATACATCGCTCGTAGTACTCCTACGAAGGATTCTACTACACTTGACTCGAGTGCTGAGAGTGCGACGACGAGTAATATGTAATATCTAGTTGTTGAAAGTTGGGAAAGGAAGAAAGATCAAAATTTGTTCAAGAAAACGAACAACTTTTTGATGTAAATATTAAATTATTTACATCAACTAAATGTAATACATGACAAAGTGAGTATCTTCTTTGTTGACGAGTGGCGTTCTGGTTCTTCTCAGTTCAGTTATTCATGAACGAGAGGAGAGGTTGTGACAACAGGAGAAGCCAAAAAAATATACGTTCAAAGTAATTTAATCCTTCGACCGGGTACCAATCTATCCGATGGATGGACAGAATAGTATTAGTTCTCAAGTGATAAACTATTTACTCAGTTTCATTTTTTAATTGGTAGTCATTTCACTGTAATTGAGGTGGCATTTATTTCTCTCATTGTGAATAAATGATTGGAGTGGAGAACAACTTTCCCATTTCAATTAGTAGCTGTCAGCAGCTTTCCTGTATTTGGGTTTGGCAGCTGAATTAAACGATTGTGAATATTCCCCTTACAAATTGACATCGTAATTAATATTGACGTTAAGTTAGGTAATTGTTGAACCATAACTGTCATTCGGTTAAAAAGTCGGACGTGATTTTGTGAATTTATGTCACTTAAACGACATCCTTAAAGTAGAGGTGAACTAGTTTTAAAGCACATCATCATTTGGGCTAACAGTTAAATTGACGGAACATTTTAAACATGACCTGTTGTTAGCTGGCAGTTAAATTTCAGCACTTAAGGGAAATTGAAATTTGTCGGATCCTCCGAGACAAGTAAGTCAAAAGTGTTTTTGCTTTATTAGTTTATTGCATCAATTAAGTTTCATGGCGATTAAAGGGTGAAAAGTCAATCATCAAACGTAAAGTCTCAGAATGTATTCGTAAAAGAATTGAGCAATGCACATGTCTTCCACTGGTATTATCACGAAGGATTGTTATCCTCCAATATAATTGTTGAACGACGGCATATGATTGTTAATTGTGGGGTCGAGATCATTCTTTTTCATCATGACAATGACATCCGAGAGATCAACAAGCATGACCCTGCATTTAAAAAAGTCAAAGTATCGACCACTGGGTTACAATTAAAGTCTAGTTTTTTCGCCTATCTGCTCATCCATCCCTCAGTTTAGATTGTTGCACCTCTCGGTCCATCCAACATGTTATGTTTTATACTCGTTTTTCGTTAATGACAAAGAGATTTTGATGGTGGGTGTACTAAAGGAGCTTAACTAAATAATACAATGAGTAGCTGATTGCCAATTGCCTTTAATGTCGAGACTCCTTTTTGCTCACTGCAACCTACCTACCTGTACACTGCCGTAATCATCATGATGGTATTTTCTGCGTGGGCAGATTAAGGATTGACTGGTTTGCTCCCTGCCTCAGCCACCAACAGGCTATGAAAAAAATGAATAAAGAATTCTTGCAGCTCTTTTTCTCCCTGCTGTTCAAATGGGAAGTGCTGACTATAAGAATTTTTACATCTGTCGAATTGTTTCTTGTCTATGGAATGTGCCTACATTGCCATTACCGATATATATGTACATTTGACTTTATGACACAACTCACACAGCCCTTCTTTTGTATATTATGGCTGTTTCGAATCGTTTTCCTAGTGTTTGTAACAAGTACGCTATTTCTTAGGTGGTGCTGGGTAAAAGTGCCAGTGATCATATTCCTACCAATCCTTATTTCGTCTCGTGTATAATAACCTTGTTTTTACGAGGGGCTGCAAAAGTCCAAAGCACTTGGAACTCCGTATTTGTAACCCCGGGTGACTTTCAGTTGGAACGAGGATTATAATATTATTATTTTGTTTGAGGCATTTATTTATAGCGTTTTACAACTGAGATAGGATGATTAAAAAGCTTAGTTATGACTTGATATTGACTGCTGGGTGATGATGAAAACTGGAAGCTGTCAGTGAAGCGAAATGCATTTTGAGACACAAATATCAGGGAACTGTTGCAGAAAGGATAAAAAATTAAGTATGTCCGTAAGGCCACAGTGTATTTCATGCGATTTAGATCCAATCCTTGGATCTTTTATATCTGCATGGAAGGATGGAGAAGTGAGTTTAGGAATCAGGGAGTGAGACATGCATGTGTGGCCTATGAGATGATGGCAATCTCATTTATATTGTAAGTTATTTATGTTTTATATATGGATATGGATATAAATATTTGCCAATAAAAATCGGGCGAGCGACGAAGAAAAATGAATTTTGATTTGAATTGGATTCTTGGGATGTCAAGCGACTGCGAAGGCTTTCAGATGGTAATATAAAGCGCAATAATGATGTAAGGACCAGAAACGACTTTGGAAGTCTGGTTCTTCTGGGTTCATTCTGTTTGCCGTGCCTACATAGACTCCATGTAATATTGGAACATTAGGTAGCAAGCAAAGTCTTCACGTCAATAACGTTCGGGATATGAAAGAAATTGCAGTATTTTTTTGGAAGAATCATTCAACCGAGGATGATGACAGTCGTATTGTGTGTATTACCTCTTCTGATCGCTTAACTTTCCGTTCTATATGTATTAGTTTTCCGGTGAAAGCGCCTATCTCGATAACATTTTCATTTCTCCTGAAAGAAATGCCGAGAAGATATTTACATGGTGTGGTGTAGTCCAACCGTGCTCCCATCGGCTGTGTGTTATCCAAAACTATTTTTCTTCTTCTTCTCTTCGCATTGCTCAGCGGAGATGAAAGAGGATGAATTGAGATCACTTTACTCGGGGATCACTTGGTCGGTTTACAAAGCCATAATAATAGAAATTTTCAGATATAAAATTTATTTCCTTTTTTCAATAACTATTTTCTCCAATGAATGTGATGTGCTCTGCTACCACAACAAGAAGAGTGTGTGTGCATTGATCTACGTATTGTTAGTCAAGGATGAGGCAGGAATCCAAAAAAGGGGTTTCTCCGTAGTCCTTCTAGACAGCGGAAATTGTGAAACAAATCTTCTAAAGAGCAGAATAAAGCATTAGGAATCACACATTGAGGATTGGCAAGGTACATTTTATCGATCTTTAGTCATGCCGCAAGCGGAATAACTATGAGCAATTAGATTTCATGGACAGTTGATGTTGCTGCGCAATGTTGAGAGTCTGTGATGTTTGCTTTTAAGGCCGTCATAATTTGCTCTAGTTGTCAGTCACTCATAGTATTCATGAAACATGAAATGCAGACTCGTTTTAAATGTACCAATTCATAGAGATTACTGGCCCAATCCAGCAATTTTTTGTTACAGGAAAAACATCAAAGTGCCAATTACGGCTTGCAGTTGCATAGAAAAACCCAACATTTGTCTTATTCTTCGTTTGTCTGTCAGTAGGAGTAATATGGGTACAGTTTTCATCTTCTTTCCGTATATCAGGATAGGGCCAACTTATATATATTGTTTGGACGTGTTAGGAACAGCCAAAATTATATCATAATCTTGAGATCACGCACACCAGGATTTGCATAAATTCAATAAAAATCCATGTATATAATTTCGTAGTGAATTATATGGTTGTCTTTGTTTGGCTGATGTTAGCATTTCACATTTTGAGAGATGATGTCCATGCGTATTAACTTCTTCAAAACGTTTAATTTTCCATGATGACAGAAACATCGAAATGGTAGATAAAATCTGTTCTTGTTTTGTTTTGTTTCTTGTTTCGCACTAGCCCTTCATTCTCCGACAGTGTTTCAGGCTTTAGTGGCAAATGCATTGACAGAAAAAATAGGAGCGTCATTCATTTGATGATAGTGATCAATTTTTCTTTACATTGATAGTCTCAGAGTTACAACAACATAAAAGCAAAGAAAGACTATCTGTTTTGCATATTTTACCCAATGAGCAAGCAAGTTGTTTTCCTAGTATTATTCAAACTATTCAGTCGTCCCTAAATAACTGTGATTGTGAGGCGAATTTAAGTCAAACTTTGATAATAAAATTTTTACCGTTCGTTGACGTACTTGTCCTGATTAAAATAATTTAATTTGATATTTTACAAACAAGCTACAATGTTCAAGTTTTTAATGGCTCTGAAATTTTATTATCATAATATCATGCACACTTGGGCGTTGGTTAGTGTGAGTGGCTCGATTGCAGCTCGTTGATGCAAGTTACATGCATATTACTAACAAGTTGTGGTAACTCTCAATAACAATGAAGTTTTGCAAAAACAGTGATGATGCAAAAATGCAAGTACGGTAGCAGAACACATGCGTGCACGAATGTTTCAGGGTCCTCAAGTTGAAGTGCGTATCCCTTGGCAGTTTTGGTACGAACTGTCGAACTTATAATGATAGCCATTATTGGGCTCGTTTGCATAGCGTTATTTACACGATGCATGTTATCTCGTAGAGTCTACAGTTTTAGTTTTTGTTCGCCGCTTGTTACAGGTTACAGGAAATAAATTGAAAAACTATTCGTCGCCAAGTTAGTGAACGCATAAAATGTCTATGACAGCTCAGAAAGTTCAATAAAATTGCAAGTTCATTGTAGTGCTGTGTTGTTAACATCAATACCAGAATTTTTTCTCCAATACTTTTTATTTGTGTGGAATTTTGATTAGGAATGCTAACTAGTTAGCAGTTTTTATTGGGTTGTTTGCTTTATGCAAACCAAAACAAAATACTTTGATAAAGTGATGTACTAATCGTATCAACGGCAGTATTCCGTTTTGTAGTTTTTGTCTTATTTAAGCTTTTTGGCTATTTGTGAACAGGGCTTTTATGTAGTTGTTTCTTTAGTTTGCAAAAGACAAAAGGGACCATGAACGAAGATTGAGTTATAACAAGTAGCTTGAACAACAGGATTTGTTTGCAGAAAATCCTATTGACGACTGCAGAGCCAGTGTAATATTCGTGCAAGCATATTGGATTACATTCATGCAGTAAGTTTTACAGCAGAGCTTCACTGGGCAATTCTAACTTTATTCAGACACATGAAAGCCTATCAGTGATAGGCCATCACACTGAATTTTAAAAGGTGTTACGTAAGTTAGTCTACAAAATGTACTGGTCTGTAAAATCAATATGGCATTGGGGCAATAGAATAATTTGCAAAATCATGCAGATACTCACTTGAAAATTGAACCTGGAAGTTAGTCCTGTAAAAGGGAAGAAGTATAGAAATAATTTTATACACACATCTTTACATTGACATTGTTGCATCAACCTTTCAACAACCAGGACGCAAATTTTTATTAAATGCCAGATGCATAACTTTGCAGTTGGTTTTCTGCAACACTTGCAAAACACGACAGATTTCACTTGCACATATGTTAAAGGTGAAGCATTTATATCTATCTACAGGCTCATAAATGGGTTTTCTTAGACAACAAAACGGGTTTCGTTTCGTTTCCGCCCGTATTTAGCACTGTAATTTCGTGGTACGGACAGAAAATCAATTGTAATGCTGCACACTGTGTCTGCCTTACTTCCACTTATCCATTTTTCATTAAATAGGATTGGCACATGCAAACATACTCTCATTATTTTACATCCTATTCGTAAGTGTAAGCACTCATGTTCAGTCAAGTGGTAGAGGAAGTATCCAGCCAGACCAGTAGGGCCAGAACCCGAAATTTTGTTGGCATCAATTAATTACCTTTGTCACTCTTTGCATAAAAGGCATCTGCCAAGCCGTCCAAAATTTTCATAGCCCGTTTCGCATACTAACTTCATGAAGGTATGTGTCTCCCTGTAATTTCTGGCCGAGACAGGTACGTATTACAGCTTTACATGGCACCTCATTGCAGACATGCTAGCTAAACAGTTATATATTTTCCGTCATCAGCGAGTCTAACAATGTTTTAACATGATTACGATTACCTGAAAACATGTTGGGTAGACTCAAAAAATCTATGTTCATGGCACACGCGTATAATTTAAGCAAATAATAGAATTGTTGTCACTTTGAAATATTGTGGTCTAAAGGGGATCATGGGGATGAAGATTTTCAGATCATAATGTTTTAAGAATATGGGGTAAAATCACGTTTAAGTGAAAATAGAATCAGGAAATCTGAATGTGCCTACAAAGTAAGCTGAAATGATACCAGTGTGAGAGACTACTTGTGATGAGTCAGAAACTCTAATGCACTTGATATTAGTAAGTCAGAATATCTTTGCTAACATGAAACTGAGCTAAATGTACAAGCAAATGAATTAAATTCTTGCAACGTACTTAAAACTAGTTACAAGTATATACGAGCTTTTTATTTTCCCATTATGACAACAACTGTATGCAGGATAAGGATATGATGACGATATCAGCTATAAAAGTAGCAAATATATGAGCTAGTCAAAGTAAAGCCGTGAACTTGCCCCATAATGCTGTATCATTTTTCTCAGGTTTATCATGACAGTAAAATTACGGTAGCAACAATGGCATTAATACTGATATAACACAAATGTTGGAACGCTAACTTGGTCTTTACATTAGGATTAATAAGCTTTGGACTGACGTTTCTATCGTGACTACAGTGGGTAATCGTGAGACACGGTTTTTGGTGGTTCATTTCACGGCGTCCCATGTCATTGCTCACAGTTTTCATTATCCAAAGAACCAAACAAGAACTTAGTAGTACTGAATACTGAAATGAAACTTACTGAATATTATTATACGCATATATTCTTGGGATAGTTACAGAGATAGAGACAGTTAGCCGTGGACTCAATTTCATATAGTGCTATAACTTTTATTTCTGCTTCCTAAATGAGTTGGATTTGATATTTTTAGATGATGTTGAGAGTTGATGATGCTCCTAGCTACAAAATTTTCTTTGTCAAGTGCGCAGGCAACCATGTGGGGCATATTAAAACCACGATATGATTGTCCTCATGTCGTAAATCCTTATTGTATATCGTCATAAATATGCAGAGTAGTGGTCTCTCAGATTTAGAAGAAGTAAAATCCGTTCAAGCGTCCCTTTTTATGATGTCATTCGCCGTATATACCTATTAGATTCAATTCTTGGATTTCAATTACAACTTTTTGTAGTGTTTGACATTATGAGCAACTCGCACACATGTTCAGCATGTTGACTATCGTTATCAAGAGCGCACTGCTAGTAGAATGACTAATATGTGTATAAGAGGCCTTATCTGAGTTAATATTTTTCTGTTGAAAAATAAATGTTTAACGTGACTAAAACAAAAGTAGACTACCCATGGTTGAACTTGTTAAGGCCATTTCATAAAATCGTCTCGTATATCAGGCAGATGTTAACATGAAGGGTATGAAGTGAAAGAAACAGATTTTTATTGAAAAGAGTCTAAGATTAGTCTTTGACCACCTAAACCAAGAATATCTTTTTTTATATACATTCATAATCTTTCACTGAAAGTGCTAAAGAAATAGTTGGATAAACATTTGCAACTTCTAACTGTTTCTTTTATTAAGTGAGTGTAAACAATTTCTTGACTCCCCAGCGACGATCCCAAACATAGAGAGTGGGCAAACGCAATGTGTAGCATGTGTTGACATGTTGCCGTTTTTAAGAATCCCTGATTATGACTGATGTAATCCATTTGTTTAAAAATGGACATGCAGCGAATTTTAGTTGTTTATGTAGGCAAGGTAAAAAGGCAACTTGAGAACTTGTTCGCCTGAAAAATAAATCAAGTTTTCTCTCACCCCGTCGACTACTGTTGATGATGATGACTGTGATGAGTGTGCGTCTGAACATCAGTTTTGTATTATGATGTTGATTTACTCAGCAACTGAAGTAAAGTGGCTGAGGTTTCTCTCGCTGCCGGTTCGGCTGGAAAAATGTGCCACTGTGTTGAGATTTATTGCCTGTTACATGAAGTAGTTGTGTTTATTAACCATATACATGAAGAGTTGAAACTGTTGAAAGAAGCAACTTTTCTGTCCATTTCGCAGCTGCTTATTTCTTGCTCGAGTGATCTCATAATATGATGATGTGTGGTGGTGTTCACTGTGTAAGATGCCATGTTGTTACAATGGGGAAATTCGATAGTTGCTCGCAATTCGTCTTAAAAGGCTTACTGATCAGAGAAGCTACTCATGTCTTATTACTACCTTAAGTCGCAAAAGCCATATGGTCATAATTACATCCCTGGAAAAAGTAATTGCTTTGGGCGTTGTCGAGCGGTTACACTAAAAAAGATTTCCATTAGCAATTACAACCCATTCCTCCAAGGGGAGTCTGATGAGCTGCAAAAATGTTTGTCCAGCAATTTGGCCAATTGTTAATTTTTGCTCGTCAAAAGATGACGATGCATCACAATACCCACTGTGAACGTAGCACAACTGAGAGGCTCTGCCATTCTGGTATTTCTTCTTGTACAGTTTTCATGCTGACTTGCTGTTGTATGGACGATGTACATATTTGTAGCCGATTTGTGGTGCAGAAAAAATGCGCTCAGCAAGATTGATTCAAGGCTTGTGCAGAGTTTGCACCTCTTGCAATCATTCTGCACATCAGCACCTTAAGCTGTAATTCAATGACACTGCGCTGTCCCACTACTCCATCATATCATCATGCAATTTGTGTCCAATGAAGTGATTGTATTGAATCACTCTGGGCAACATCCAACAAAACTGACCAATTTGCATTTGTAGCCTTTTTTACACTACGGCAAAGAGCGTGTGGAGAGAAACGAAAAACAATGAAGTATGGCACGCCGAGCATTATTGAAAGCACGCTAATATTGGACAAGTTGCTCTATTCATTAAATCATTACTTCTATTGTGTCAAGATAATTAATACTGCTCGAAATCCATTAATGGCATACATCGCCGCAACCTAAAATAAATTGAACCTTGAGAGTCGCTAGTGTGATAGATTAAAGTGAATTTCGCTAGTGCCATACCTTATTTATTTATCAGTTAGTAAAAACCACTGCGAATGACTGACTGATTTATTGTCACAATTACAAGATGCTCGCTGTCTGCTAGTTGAAGGAAATCTGTGTTGATACATAAACAAACCAGACTCAGCAGTATGCCTCTAGGTTTCAAACTACAGTGAGTTTGAAGGCTGGAGAGAGAGAGAGAGAGAGTTATAGAGTGTGAGCGATAGAGATAGAGCTAAGCGGATAAAGCCGTGTGGCAAAATCTGAAAAACATTAGCCAAATATAGAGTTGCGAACCAAACTATTTTATTGATATGATAACTACTAAACATGTCAAGGAAGTGGGATATGTAGAATAGTTTATGAAGTTCATATAATCCTATTTTTCAGACAACGACAACTTGATTTCAATACAAGCTTACAAGATTGTCTTTTGGAACTGAGTAAATAGGAAAACGAGAGTTTTGCGAAATAGGTAGGTGTTTAGCACTTTGGGTTGTGTGCGTTCTAAAAAATCGTTATATGAATGAGGCAATGCAATGAGGCATTCTAGATATATAAAACGGAACATGTATGTTTGTGTTGAAAAGTTGCAAAATGAGCAAGAAATTTTTCCTTTGGAACCGGTGCGGTAGACTGATCAAAGTACACGAGAATGAGCAGATTTCTAGCTACCTATTTTGACTTTGTTTTGTGGAGTTCAAATGGAACTCGAACCTTTAACAACATTCCCATCCACTCTGAATGTATTTTGTGAGCAGAGCAAGAGTGTTTGTGTGTGTGAGAGAATATGTGAGCTGGAGACAATAGGCAAATGAAGCTCCACCTCCATCTCTCAGCATCATGTTCATCATGTTGTATCTCTGATTCCTTCTCTCCTGAATTTGTCGTTGATGTTCGGTGGGAACCGCTACTCTAAAGGCCAAAAAACTGAATCCATAGTAGGAATTTTTAGTACAGATCAGAAAAATCCGGGAGCTCGCGAGTGTTTCGTAGAGTTACCCCGTCGGATGGAGAGATTCATTGATCAAACTCGTTTGTAGAGATTGTATGTGTTGCGTATACGTACCTATGTGGTATCAATGTGTGCGCTATCGCTATACACACAATA
The DNA here is from genome assembly GCA_001718145.1 of Orchesella cincta. Lineage (NCBI taxonomy): Eukaryota > Metazoa > Arthropoda > Collembola > Entomobryomorpha > Orchesellidae > Orchesella > Orchesella cincta. The sequence continues at coordinate 140,727 of LJIJ01000002.1, forward strand.
GCTCCTTGTATCTGAGTTTTCACCTAAAATCACAAAATCAGTATATGCTGACGAGGAGTGAGAGTTTCCTCCATCGTACTTTGCTCCCTTTTTCAAGACTGTGTTGTTATTGTCCACTTAAATTCGTTGTGATGGGTAGACTAATATTTATCATTGCGTTGCTTTCCATACCCTTCAGTTGTGTTTGTGTTCCAGGCAGATTTTTATGTTTTTGTGATATTATTCGTCAATTCTCACTGGAGTAGTTGTACAGTCTCACAATGCAATAAACTTGGACCATATTATAATGTAGAAAAAAGTGAATCTAGCATACTTTGTGTATCGAAATAGTAAATCATGTGCATTTTGTGACGCTAATAGATATTAGGAAATGCTGAGTTGACAAATTAATACCCCACATGCTTTCAAGTTATCTAATGGCGGAGTCAATGGCCAGTTCCGTTGTGACTCTTTTAAGAGTTTTTGACAAAATCGTTTCCGCTCACATCATAAAACTTTGAGATTGGTTGATGAAAGACTGTACTGGGAATTCTAGGGACAATGGTGATCTTATCGACTAGTCTGAATCTGAGTGCATTTTATTTGCTCAAGTTAAACGTACATAATATGTGTGAGTGTTGTATAAGTTCGAAGTAGTATTGAACAAAGACTATATATTTTTATCAACGAATTGTTGGTATTTGTACTTATGTGATGTAATAGTTGTTGATTGATTCTATGTTGTTGCAGTAATGAAGAAGCGTAAAGTTGATTGAAGCGGAACAGTGTGACTAGTCCAGCCTCAATATTGAAGATAATACTTTGACCCTCAAAATGAATGACGAGGAGGCTTCCGGCGCTTGTGAAGAGGATCAGGGTGGAGGTGCCGTGTTAATCCGTATACACGTCCCTGACCTCAACATTCACAAGTGCCTCCAGTTTTACAAACATGATCTCGTTTGGGATGTGAAACAACAGTGCTTGGCTTCGCTTCCAAAGGTAAGTCCGGCCAGTGGCCAACCCACAACTATTTTTATTTTGGCAACTCCTTCACAATAATGCTCAGTTAGTAGTTTCTCTTGAGTAATAAACATAAATTACATGAAGTATGTACGTACGTACGAGTAGATACATAATTGGTAGTCCTCAGGTTGTTGGTTAAAAAATTAGAACAATAATCTTTGGCATAACCTTGATTGTAAAAGGGATCTCAGTAATTACCCATGCATTTGTGTGAAATGCTAATTAACTCAATCATCATGTCTTCTATGTGTTGATCGTGGTAGGTCTTAACCAACACATATGATTTATCGTTTTCATCTGACATTAAATGAATTTGTATGTTTAAATTGTAATGTGATGTTCTTTTTATGTACCTTGCCACCATTTTTTTTAAATAAAGCACATTATATGAGCCACCACCGTGCCTTAGCGTGATAGTATACTTTTTACCTAAATCAAACTGATTAGTCATGGTTAGATTAATCTATTTAATTTCATTGTTTGGCGCATCTATGATATGATGATGTGGTATCAAGAAGCAAGTTGATTTCTTGTCTGCCAAGTCTTAAGTTATATGGAATTTAGTTGGCAAGATGTAATTATGTACGACTGTGCAAAATTAATCGACGGACGGTTCTGTCATGTCACGAAAATTTGGCTAATCTTTATATGTACCCTTTTACTCGTGAGTCTGTAAGACAACTGCATGGGAAACCATAATTTATTCTCGACTTAATAGCAGTATAAAACCAATACTAAAACCACAAAATTCTCATTATTCAAAGCATAAAGAAGTCGAGTGGTAGTCGCTGTCACTTTAAACCATTTTTTGTGGGCAATCAAGGTGCAAAAATACAATGCAAAGGTTACAGCTAAGGCTAATCAATGAGAAGAGATGCAGTACAAACTGTAAAAAAATCCCATGGGTATAAAGGTTCCGTTTAAAATTTCCATCGTACTGTGATTTCCGAACTTACGTCTACCCTCTGTGATAGTAACCCGCTGCTCTATCTGTTTTCAAAAATTCTCACGGACTTGTGGGCTCATATTTATTAGTTTTACACAGTAACCAATATTTATATGGGATGTAAATTCTCAGATATGTGTTGCTCATAATGTTGTGAAGTGCCAGATATTATGGTGAAATTAGGATGAACAAAATTTTGATAGCTTACATTCTAGTGCCCAAGTTGTTTCTAAATTTTGCACAGAAAATAAATCCTTTTTGTAAAGCATGTTACCATGATATCAAGGATTATTTATTCATCAGGTAGAAAATAAGAGTGTCGTAGTATTCTTTTTTGTTCAAACGAGGCACGCGTGTTTCTTAAAATGGAAGTTTAAGCTGTGCTCACTCTCAGTGAGCTAAAAAGATTTAAATTTTATGTACACTTTCAAAATTATATCACGTTTTATTTCATATATTATTTTGTACATTTGTATGTATCTATTCGTTTATTTTTTTGGTTTACCTTTTGGTTGGGTTCTCTTCTGTTTCTGTTCGTATCTACGGTTTTGGTTGTACAAAGGTGACGCACTGGTTTGGGGTATGTTTTGTTAATTTATTTTAAAAAAAGTACAATCATGTAGTTATGCTGTACTTTTTATTTTTAGCTTTCCTTGTTACTCTATTTTCTTGTAGCTATGTATTTTCTTTTATTATTGGCTTTTCTGAATGACATTTTTCAAACAGTTCGCAAAATTCTTATAAGATTAGCACACATTCCGCATTCGTATGTTACTTCTACTGTGCTTACAATATTCTGCTAAATCATTCATATACTGCAACAATTTACCAGCAATGTAGCTTGCAACTTTTGCACTTGGCATACTTAAGCATATTTTTATTACCTGGAAGACCGTTGTTTTCCTTCAGTTGATAAGACAGGAATGGTTTTATTGAATCAGCGACTGCCCACATCTTGTAATCAAGCCATGTGCGGTTCTGTTTTATCTCCATGCGTGGAAAATATTATATGCCTACACCTGCATTATGTCACGATGACTTTCTGCGTTAATGTTTCCGCTTCCTTTTCTAGTTACTATGTTATGGGTAAACAGCATATCGGCTGTTATTAAACTCCCCACAAAATACAGAACATTCAGTATGACCGATATTGAGCTCCTTAATCTGCTAACTTAAGCCTTAAGTGAAAGATTTTACGGTTTTAAACAGACAGCAGATAATACTGTATCTTTTATGAAGTAGCATTTTAAAAGCCATCCCAAACATCCTGTGTAGGCGGCGTCGATGTAAACTTACAAGTTGCTTACTTGTTAGACTTTACTTTGCTCTTCAAATGAAAATCACGAGGAATCAATGTGTTGAACAAATTTTAAGTTGGGAAAAGCAAAAGATTATCATATTATGCCTGTTTGCCAATTTTCCACAAATATCCTATCTGGAATAGCTGTAATGGAGCACGAATTAACGCAAAAAACTACGAGATAAGTCTCATACATCATGAATCGTTATCTTGTTTTCTTTAATATCCGTCGCTTACTGTGCAATAGGCATTTTGAAAATGTGTTCATTTACATGCCTTCGTGTTTTAATGAATTTTCATGGGATTTGCGACAGGTTTCCAACCTTTGTAATGTGTGTCTTGAGCGATAGAGCATGTGCAATAAAAGCCGAATGCTTGCCGTTCTTTCTACATTGACTCTTGTCACTATATCAAACTGCCATTATAGCACAGTTAGGTCATTAAAAAGGCAAAGATAAGATTCTTCCATTTTCGCTATTTTAATTAAGCATTATCTGATATTGTAGTGTAATTTCAAATATTAAGAAACTCGACAGTGGAATGGCGTTTCTTATTTTAAACTTCATTTTCTTATCCTAAAAGTTATGTCTACAATTAATCAAAAGTATTGATTTTAGTGCGTATTATAGCTGAGCTTATAAATGAAAAGTAGTAATTTCTGATATGGATTATTTTCTTGGGCGGTATGCAAAATCACGTGTGATTAAAATGTAAACAAACAGATGGTAGGTAGCAGACCCAACTTCTGGATTGACTTCCGCCCAAATCCTTCCTATTTCGTAGATACCGTTGTGTCTCAAGTTTTAAGGAACTTGAACTTAATCTGCGTAGGCGTCTGTCCCGTTGACGTACATACGTGTTTATATGCAGACTTGCTTGAATGAATGTGTCATGTTAGAGTACATATGTACTATTGACAAGTTTATCCCAAAGGATTTACACTGCTCCTCTCTCTCATCTTTTTCTGTTGTTTCTGGTCTGGAAGTAACGAAAGCTCATTTCATTGTAGAAATCCAGAAGCACTTTTTATTATCTCATTTTCAGCAACCAACTTTCTGTTCTTGGTAGAACTTTTAGTAATCTCTGAACGAAATCTGTTTGCAACGACAAAAAGTTTAAATAATATAAACCCATGGTATTGGAATATTGGGAGTTGGGTCGTGACAAATAGAATATTTTCTTGTTGAAAGGAAACATGTTATTGACTCATGTTATCTTCTATGATTTTGCGTGTCGAGGTGTTCATCTTGCAACACTTGATGGATTTGGATGTAGTTCAGGTTTTGCGTAGGATGAGGATGTGACTGACGAGCGACAGGGACAAGCTGAATTCAAAACTGATTACAATTAATTAAGCGCATTTAGTAATTTCCAATGCACTGCCACTACCAATGTTACGAAATATTATCGCTCAAGTGGTGAAAAGGTCTGCGTTGATATTTAAAAAAATATGTTGCTTGTAAATACTGTGCCTATTACACCTGCAGTTAGTGATTGTTGCAACATAATCGTGCGTGGGTACGGTATGCTGTGCTGTGATGAAGAAATGAAATGTATTAATGATCCATTTAGGACTAGGAAGAATTAGGTGATGGCTGCAGTGGTGTGTTTAACTATTGTCCATTTGACTTGACGAAAGTGTTTGGCTGCTCGAGTCACACCCACTCCCATGTACTGCTAAACCAGGCACGCACAAACAGGCACACCACAAAAGAAGTTCTTAGTGAGCCTATTAAGAAGCATTTGTGAAGTAATGATGGGGAGTAGAAACTGTCAGTATGCATAATCTCTTTATATACATATTGTCCAAATGATAGACTACTATAATATGGCAAATCTGTTGACGGAATCACTTGAAAATGAGAAAATACGTGACATAATACGTAGGTAGATGACTTTTCGGCAATGTTTGTTTGATAATATGCAATCCATGCAAGCATACAGGGTCAAGTAGGTTTACAGCTAGGTAGGTACATAAAATACAGAGTTTGTAACATGAGCTCATTTGCCAAGTCCTTAGAATTGATGATCCTTTTAACGGGGCGCATTTTTCAGTGTAATTTACATTCCTTGGGAGTTATAGAAGGTGTAAGTAGAAGAATGTCTAAGCGTTACCGCAAACTATCACAGAATTGGATTAAAAAACCTATATGACTAGCACATTTCATGCAAAGTTGGCGATTTTAACACACATGTATTTATGCATACAAATGCTGGACAAACATGCAACGCATCCAATTAAAATTTACATGGAGTGCTGTTGACCGGCACTCATTTCATTATCGGATTACACCTTCTTATAGAACTTACATGGCATTTTATAAGTATTTCTATTTTAGATATTCCATCCTGCAAGACGCCACTCTGTGTACATGTTACTTTCATTTGAATTGAGGGCTTGTGAATGTAGAGTATGTATATTTAGTACATAATATCAGCAAATCATTCTAGTTAAATAAGTGATATGATATAAATTTTTGCAACATTGAATGCTGAACATGTTTGGCATTGATAGCCAATCATAGCCTGTAATGTTATATTACGCTTTGTTTTATCATTCCTCTCTCCATTGTAAGTATGTATAAAACTATTTCTTTCTCTTAAATTAAAGCTAGCAACTGTAAGATTGTTACACTTGTTACAGATTCGAGTACAACATTGATGAAACATAAGACAATGCTTTCAGATTTGAAAATTAGGTAAATCTTGGACGGTCTCAAATCTGTGTAATCCACGGATATGTACATACATTTACCACGATGTACATAAAACGTCTCATATTTGCTTCATAATGCACCAAATGCCTTAAATCTACGCTTTATAATAGAAAGGATACAGATGTGAAGAAACACTGATTGATCCTTATGTGTAGTTGTAGTAGTAGCAATAACTATTTCTGGAGATATGCAGACTCCTTAAATCTGATTGCTTAAATTGCATGAAATGCAAAACGGTAATATGGTCAATTATAAATTGAGTAATCTTTTTTACAGGAGTTAAAGGAAAGTTTTAACTATGGGTTATTCGCTCCACCTTGCAATGGGAAAGCTGGCAAGTTTCTTGACGAGGAGAGACCACTGTCAGATTATCCATTTAGTGGACCCGTGGGATACCTAGAGGTAACTCTTTTTGATGTTAGTACACATCACGATATTTAATACAATTTTTGTAGTATAACATGATCTGACAGTATATGTGTCCCTCTTTCAATGTTTAGCTGCGGTACAAAAGACGACTTTACAAGGGAATCAACATTGATGAAAAACAATTGAAGTCACTTCATACGAAATCAAATTTGAGACGGTTTTTGGACTACGTGTCCTCAGGTCACTGTGAGAAAATAACGAAGATGTGCTCGAAAGGGCTAGATCCGAATTTTCATTGCCCAGAAACGGGAGGTAAGATTTATCCAACTTATTTTAGACTATGCTTTGGTAATCTATGTATTATATGGATATTAAGCTTCGACGTGTGGTTTATAACAATAGAATACTGCTTTTTTATCCAACTATTCATCCTGGAATAATGCCTATTATACACTCCTACCAACATTATCATTGATTTTTGATTTGTATTAGAAACTCCATTATCAATGGCTGCCCTAATGAAGAAGCCATCTAAACTGTGTATTGCATTAGTCAACGGGGGAGCCCTCCTGGATTACCGAACAAAAGACGGATCAACAGCAATGCACCGTGCCGTGGAGTCAAAGAACGTGGAAGCAGTCAAAACCATGTTGGATTTAGGCGGCTCTCCTAATTACAGGGATTCCAAAGGTCTAACTCCTTTGTACATTAGTGTGGCGACAGGAGCAGATCCAACGTTGTGTGAAATGCTGCTCCATGACCATGCATACATTGGGGCTCAAGATACTCAAGGCTGGCATGAGACTCACCAGGTGAGGTCAACTACATCAATTCATTTTTTCAGAGTTTCATAATATGCAGTTGCAATTTTTCGTTCATGAGCATCCTTCTCCTCTCGATTGGCAGAAAATATCATTTCACTGACGTTAAGTTAGCTAATGACAAGCAAAATATTAGGCAGAAAAATTGGAGAAACCATTTGCGTGAGATTAAGTCTCAGTTCTCTTGTGAACTTTTGGGGTTATGCCTTTTGCTATTTCATGGTGTTGTGATAAAAAAAATTTGATTTTCTCACCATAATATTTCCCATACATGTTCTTCATAGCTTGCATGATTTCCTCAAATGGTATTAATTTTTTAAGAAGCGCATAATCAGGTTATATAATATTTATCTCACATCGCTTTCTTTATAAAAAAGTGCTGCTTATTATAATGGACTGACGTGTATACATGCATACACGTTAGCTTAGGTTCAGGTTCATTGCCACTTTCATGTTATGCTTTGTTAGCCACCACCATCCAAGGAAATTTGACATTTAGTTTCTGAAGGTTAATGGTTAATGACATCGATTGTGTGGTCGATGAAAGCAATACGTCTAATTTTTGAAAATAATGAGCAACAATGAATGCCTTATTTTATTACTGTTGTAAAAATAGAAATATGGATGAAATATTGCTGAAAGGCTTACTGATATGCGGAAAAATTAAGAAACAGGATTTTGCATCATGATAAATATTCTCCGGAAGCATTCTATATAAATGGTGTTCATTCGTGCATCTTATCTCTTCTCTGCAACCACACTGAAACAAGTGACAAGAACAAAACAATGTGTAAAAGTGCGTTGGTTTTGGATAGCCGAAATTTAATCCTTTCTGTTAATATAGGCGTGTCGAAATGGACTAGTGCAACATTTGGAACACCTTCTCTATTACGGCGCAGATATGAATGCGAGGAATGCGTCTGGCAACACGCCCCTTCATGTTTGTGCTGTTAATAACCAAGAGTCTTGTGCTCGTCTCCTTCTCTTCCGTGGAGCTGATAAGGAAGCTCTCAACTTTGCAAATCAGACACCTTACCAAGTTGCTGTAATTGCTGGGAATTTGGAACTAGCTGAAATCATTCAGAATCATCGGCCTCAAGATGTTGGTAAGTACTTCAAACCTACGGGAAATTGTAAAACAAATTCCATTTTCGAAAGAAACAATCATGACTTGTGCATCAAGTCCTGTAAAATTCGTTTGCTGATGTGCCACTACAAATTTCCCATTTTGTGTATTTCACTTCACAACTTTTCCCACAGCCGTTGATAACGACAATAGAAGGTGGTAAAAAAATAACCATGTTCATGTTCTCCATTCCCAGCAAACAATTCTAATCACAGTTTATCTCTAAAAGGAATACTCAACATTTTGACCATTTAAAAAAAAATCCGTGCTTTCACTAGTTTTTGCATGCCATATATATCAAGTGCCACGAAACCGTCACTGATTGCATGTCTTAATTTTGTCCGAAAGACTAATGGAAAGTACTGTAGTTTAATGTGGTATACACAACCCAGAAGTTGGCACCGTGCTTTTTTGTATGCATTTAAGTACTATATTAGTCAAGTTTTTTTGTTTCCGTTGCTTTTTAGTTGTGTACGTATGTTATATTTTATTTTTTAGTTCCATATCGTGATCTGCCAAAATATAATCCAAAGCGAAGGAGTGTCATTTCCAGAGCATTATCTGATCCACGATTAAATGTATCCATGACCTGCTTGTCAGGTCGATTTTCTCGTGGTCCCCCAAGCCCGTGTCCCAGCAATCGCTCACTTCCTCCTTTCAGTTCTGCTTCTTCTTGTCTTAGTGAATGCTCAAGCCATACACGTTCAGAAAGTTGCTCGGATTCCAGTTATTCTGGTGGAAGTAGCCACTTCGGAAGTGAAGACAACTGTGGCTCTGCTATTACTGGTTATTATGATTTATTTTTATTGCGTTATTATTATTATTATCATTATCATACCTCATTATTTCATTTTTTGATAATGTAAAGCGTACTGCATGCACAACGACGTAGCTCCGTACTTGCTTAAGTTGCTGCATGATTACTTCAACAAGCTAAAATCAGATTTTTCGTAATTATTTTCATTTGAGCAGTAATTTGCATTGTTTAAACAAGGTCGAAGCAAGTTTTAAAGATGATAACTTCGTCATAAGCAAGGGCAATGTGTGTAATAAAAGCATTTATATCAGTTCCTTGCACATTTGTTCATTTATTTCATTCACCAGAAAAAAGTCTAGACCACAGCGACATTACAAGTGACAGTTCCGGAGTGGGTACATGTAACAGTGGTGGAAGTGGATCCAGCTATGACGCAACACCCACGGATCCTGCCCTGATTTTACCAGGCATGATGGTTGTTTGTGTTGAGAATTACACCCCAACATCTTCAAGGCATCTAAAACTTGCCGAAGGGGATATAATTGAAGGTATGAATTGATAGGTGAAATGTTTTATGTGGAGTCTGAATTATTTATGGGCTGTCCAATTACACTCCAACCTTTTTGCGTGTTTCTGAGCAGTTACTGCATCAACGGGTGCGGGCGTGTTGGAGGGTTCGTTACGAGGAAACATAGGCCTATTTCCAGCATCTTGTGTTCAAGAAATTCGCATGAAAGTTTATGAAAACCGCAATAATTTGAGTCATCGAACACCCGGTAAAAAGGATCCGGCTTTGAAACACATGGCAAAGATTAAGAAGATGTAAGCAAGCTGAGTACTGTCTCTACACCCTTTAGCAATAACTTTCTCATTAATGCCCATGTTTTGTTTAATATTTTAATATTTACTTTAAGATGGGGCGAACCACATACTGTAATTTTACATCGGGGACAAAAGGGCTTCGGTTTCGTGCTTCGTGGTGCCAAAGCTGATTCTCCACTAATGGAGTTGCAGCCATCCGACAGATTCCCGGCATTACAGTATTTAGATGACGTCGATGAGAATGGAGTGGCAGATCGAGCTGGTCTCAGGAAAGGCGACTTCATTCTTACCGTAAGTGGAGAAAGTGAAAAGCTTTGATTTTATAGCTAGTTAAGTAGGTAGTAATTTACACATTTCACGTTGTAGATCAATGGAGTCGATGTATCTCAGTTTTCCCATGAGTCAGTCGTGGATTTAATTAGGAAGTCTGCTGATCTCGTATCAATGACTGTAGTTGGCCTATCATATCCACAAGTACTGCAACAAGAAAATTGTAAACCTGGCTCACCGGCATCACTGACTTGTGATGCAAATTCTAGTGGGACCCCGAAAGCTCAGTACCATTTTGCAACTTTACCAAGAAAGTATTCAGGTAACTTGTAAAGCCAATGCAAATGCAAAGATTTACGTTAAATTTTCACTAAAACGTTTAAACTAAAATTGCAGGATCTGGTGGACCTAACGTACCGTCACCTCCACGTCGTGATCCTAACACTAGCTTAAGTGTTGGTAGAGCTAGAGCTAAGAGCATGGTTGCAGCGCTGGCTGATTTAGGAGGTATGACTATAACCTTAATTCGCATTCATTTTATCATATTTGTTCGTTCGTTTATTCCTTATTATGATATCCGTTGATTGTTTAGACGGCGCAAACCATGTGAGCAGCTCTGGCGAGAATGTAAGTACAAAATCCAGTTCGGTAGACTCAATAGCAGGAAAACCTCCTTTACCGCCAAGTGTAGCGAACTCCAATGGCACAAACGAAAACGGAACAAGTAATGCTAGTAGTAATAGTGGTGTTCAGACAAAAACAGCTTCAATCCGTGCAAGACCGTCTTCCGGCCGGATTGCTGCTTCCGAGATTGAAGAACTGTTTACTGAAAAATCAATTAATGGTGCTGCTGAAACAAATGATGGAAAACTCACGTGGACTCCTTCTTCCACACTACCGCATGCTGGTCACAAAATATACGCTAGCGTCGCAGAAATGAAAAGATCAAAGGTAATTTTCCATAAATAGTATTTTGGACAGCATTATAAAATCATTTGATTGTTCAACCCTTCCCATTAAACCCACTTGCCAAAAAATGCCAATTATATTTGTATGAATTCCAGTCCGCACTCAAAGGAAAGGAATTGGCAAAACTTCACAAAGACTTCCACAGCACTCCTGATCTAGAGGGTTGCAAGAAAGCTCCAGTTCTCAAAGCTGGACTGCCGCCAGAGAGAAAGTCAAAATCACTCAGTCAGGAAAATCTCAACCAGCTGCGTGTAAACCCAAGGCACTCATGGGCATGCATGTCTCCCACCATTCAAGGACTTTTTGACAAAAACTACGAAAACTCATGGAAGAGCATAGAAACCCTTCCTGCTCCTCCACCTGAAGCGGCTGCACCTGCAAAGGAAGATGGCCATGAAAGTGATAGCTCATCTGGGAGCAGCACTACTGGCTCAACATCAGGTGAAGAAACGCCAAAATCAATCAAAACCCCAGTAATCGTTCCCGAAGGGGAATATAGAACCATCAAACCACTGCGCCCCGTTCAGTCAAAAACGCTGCCGAGACGAGCGAGCACAGGGTGTACTATCAGTTCTGCCGAGCAGCAGACCATCATGAATCTCGTTCCCCCGGGGCAAGTTATCAAGGTGGATGTTTCCAAATCAAAGGACTATGCAAGCTTGGACTGCTCTGGCACTGCAACACTCGGCAGAAGACCTGAGACGAGTGGAAGTGTAATGTCCAGCTTCAAACCAACCGACAGCGCCAAGCTGTACGCATCCCCGGATGACCTGAAACTCATTGGGTATAGGGAATCCACACAAGAGCAAATATCGGCCACGGGAACGCTGAGAAAGATTCGCTCCCAAAGTCTACCTCCCGGAAAGAAAGAGGGTAAGTCTGGAGATTATGCTGAGCCGGTCAAGGGAGCGCTGAAGGAAAATGAGGCTTATGGAAATATCAAGCTGGATAACACGAACAATGCAGCTTGTAACGATGCGTCATCCCCTGTCATGCCTTCCCCGGACACTGACCCAAGTACAACCCCAATTGGTACAAAAAATTTGGAAAAGAAGATAAGTAATATAACGTCTAACAACAATAATATCAATAACAACATAGATCAGAAGTTCGACCCCCAGAAGTCTTTACAGGAGGCAAAGGATAAGCTCAAACCGGTCAAGCCAGTCCTGAAGACGACATCTAGTCTTTCTAACTCTAATGAGAGCACTAAAATTAGAATAGAAGTGAAACAGTCTCCCCGTTTGTCAAGGAAAGTTGAGAAAACGGTCACGTTCCAGTCTGAACCTTCTCAGCAAAGTGCAGGGAGTGCTAACCCATCATCTCAGGGCTCTCACATGTCGCATAGCATGAGTGTGGATGAGATTCCCAAGGTGAAGGCAACCTTGAAAGCTTCCAAATCATTTCCCAATGACCTTGGCCAGGAGGAAGGGGAGCCCGGAACTGCAAGTACAACCGAGACAAGTGAGACGCAGCAAAGTGGTGGTAATAATTATGTAACGTGTCTTCCCGTTAACCCTGATTCTGATAGTTCAGAGGATTCCAGTGATAAGACTTGGATTCTGAAAGATGAAAACGGTCCATCATCCGCTTCTACGACATCTGACTCAGTACAAACCGTAATTTCAGCCGCACAATCTAATAACTCTAACCAAACCACCGCAAACCATGTAGAACCCGCCAAGGACAAGGTTGCTGCCGACAAAGTTCCCAATACCACTCCTCCACAAAATGTACCTGCTGCGACCAAGCAAAATCTTTCAGCAAGTGTGCAACTCGGAGTTGCGCATCTTCATCAGCAGCAGCTCCAACAACTCTCCACCACCAAACCCCAGTCACAAAATGCGCAGGTGGAGCCCAACTATGGCACTTTGGGAAGGACGTCGGCTCTGCGTTCGGCCGGAAGTGGACCCAGTCCTGGAAATCTGACAAAGAATGCGGTTTCACTGGTTAAGCTACCACCTCCCATGGAAATTGAAAGTGAAACTGATGACAGTCGAAGTCCCCGAGATACAAGAATGCAACAAAAGAAGACTTATCCGTACAACGCTAACGAGGGTACACATACACCACAGGCTTACCATACGCTACAGCCTCAAAGGTCAAAACCAATGCATGCTGATCATCAACAGTATCAGCAACATATGCAACTACAACATCAATACCACTTGCAGCAACAGCAGCTGGCAGCCCGACAACTCCAACAATTACAGGGTCAAGGTCAGGGACAAAATCGTCAGGCGGAGAAAAGCATAGAGGAGAGTCTTAAACTAATTCAAATGCATGTGGCAGCATTGAAGGTATTTATCTGACTTTCATTTACAACATGAATTAAGAGAAAGTGAAATATTTGATTTTAAAGTTGTAAATCCGTTTTTGCTTTCCCTCTTTCAGCAGGACTTCCCAAGCGTGGTTCCACCACCCCCAGAGTTCAGCTTGAGAAACCAGACCCCAATCCTGGCTCCTCCTCCAGAATTCTCGGATGCGAGAGATACTCACGAGCAAGCCACGCGCTTTAATCAAGGTCATGCGTTAGCTGCTGCGGCTGCTGCCGCCAATGCGGAAGCTGGTCAGCCCAACTCTCTCCCTGGCCAACAACCCTTTAACCGACAGTCTCCAATGTACCGTTCCATAACTCATTCTCACACCAGCAGTTCTTCAATGTACAGCGGCTACCGACAATGTCGAGGCAGCAGTATCAGTTACACCAACAACATTCCCAGTTGGCTCAGCAACACATGCAGCAATACCAAACTCAGCAAGCACAATTAATTCATGCACAACAGCAGCAGCAACAACAACAAGCTGCGCAGCAACAACAACAACATCAGCAGCAGCAGCAAAGTCATCCTCAACAACAACAACAAAGTCATCCTCAACAACAACAACAGCAGCACCCACAACAACAACAGCAACAACATCAAGCACCTCAGCAACAGCAACCACAGCAGCACATCATGACAATGAGTATGCCGGCGTACCAATCGCTGGGAAGACATCAGACTTATTCTACAAACAGTGCTCAAAGTATGCTCAACAGTAGTGCTTACGGTCACTACTCGACATTGACCAACCCAAAGCTGCAACCTCAGTCACAACACCACCAACAACAAGCGGCGTCAGGTCAGCAACAGATGCATGCAGTGCCAGCACAAGGGTCACACGCTGTGCCCCCTGGATCCGCTGCCGTGTACCAACAACACCATCCAAAATGTTACTACTATCAACAGACTTCATCTGGCTCCACGCAGGGTACCAACTCTGGGACTAAATATATTCCAGAGAAACTCCACCCGGTTCACCGCTACACACCAGGTAAGAATCCTACTGGGGTCTTTTTACTTGGCTCATGATGCCCCAACAATTTGAGTGTGTAATATGTAAATAGGCACCCCTGATTTTATTTTAGACATATACGAAAGCAGCTCCGGTCCCAGGATAGTTGGAACAATACCCAAAAAGCAACCTGGTTCGGATCACTATGAAGTACCTCATGCTCATCAGCAATTGCTTCAGCAGCAGGCAGCCCAACAACAACAACAGCAACAGGCAGCACAACAACAGGCGGCTGCAGCGGCGGCGCAGCAGCAGCAGCAGCAAACAACACGTATTCGTAGAGAATTTCGCAATAAAACACTTCCAGACTGGAGTGTGGGAGATGCTTGTGATTGGCTTGATAGCCTCTTTATGCCAGAGTACAAAGCAATATTCCAACAGCGGGCAATTGATGGTAAAAAGCTGATGCGCATCGACAATGCAACTCTTCTTGAGCTAGGGATCAAGAAGCTAGGTCATAGGATGAATATAGAAAAATCTTTAAAGCGTTATTTGCCCCAACCAAAGACTTAAGATGGATAAGAATCTGTAACCAGTTCCTATGTTGTAACCATTCTTGGTCTTTTCTTGTTCTTTTGTACGTTTACACAATACTGTTTCAGATTCAGCTTGTTCAAGGCCATTCGTTTTATGCATGTAATTCTTAGTTCAGAGATAATTAATATTAAACTATAACAAAAACCGTACCCCTCTAGTCATACTGACCTACGAGTTTAAAAATGAAATGAGATGAGCGAATGTACTGTCAAAAAATACTGATGAGGAATCGAAGTGTTATATTTACAGTTAAGTATGAATTGTTTGTTACTCAAGTTTCAATGCAAGAATTGGTTAGGCTGTTAGCAAATCCAAAGAAGGCTCCAGTTATATTCCATCATTATATGATATGCTTAGCTTCCATTAATTCTACGTCTTCATACAAACCCATTTTAGTGAGTCCAAAGATGGAATATATTGCATGTTTTCTATTATATCGGCGTGCGTGTTTGAACAATTTTATTGGTACTGTATTGAACATACTGTGTTCAAGAAGAATGGTGTCGTTCTTACTCATTTCATTCGTGAAAACC
The DNA here is from genome assembly GCA_001718145.1 of Orchesella cincta. NCBI lineage: Eukaryota > Metazoa > Arthropoda > Collembola > Entomobryomorpha > Orchesellidae > Orchesella > Orchesella cincta. The sequence goes on from LJIJ01000002.1 coordinate 156,232, forward strand.
GAGAGCGGCGTTACTACTGGAAGTAAGCGTAAAAATTATACATGAGGAATTGATGAGTTGCTCAATGTGTGAATGACTGTGTAGTTTCAGTAGTAATGCTTTTATATACAGACTTCAGTTGCCATCCTACTCTTCGTTAAATAAGGAATGTTATGTCACGTTGGTTATGTTATTAATTAAATAAATGAATCAACCTTTATTTGTCTTGTGGGCTAAGCTAAACTTTAATCATTGCTCCTACTCTCCACAGTTGTCAGGAAGTTAAAAGTTGATGAATGAATTTGCAAAAATGTTACCATTATATAACAAAAAAAACTTTCCAAAGGAGACCATACCAGCATAGATTCAGTTCCTGGCCATGGAATGGAAGTCTTTTTGTACGAAAGTTTATGTAGATTCTGATGTGATTAAATTTTTGGTCATGGACTCATACCGACCTGCATTATTGCATGCATCCCAATCCTACTGATCTAAACTGAGCGAGTTCATACCTTAATTTGGGAGAAATCTGTGCTACTACTGGAGAAAAGAGAGAAAGTTATACAAATGGTGCGTAAAACGATAAACTCGCTATGTTTATTATGGCATAGTGTTTGGGACAGAATGTGTAAAGAAAGGTATTCAGTTTGTCGCTAAAAGAGTTTGGAGTGATGTTAAAGAAACTAAACTATTATATACTCATCCCCACCACATTTTTGATGTTAAGAATTTTTAGCCTAATTAAATAATAGCATGGATCAACATGATTGATGATGATGATGCGGTGTTTTCCGAAAAGTTTAATCATATTATTCCCACCTAATAATTTACTATAATCTAAATAACAGAGTTACGATTGAGGACCATTACATACATTCCCAACGTTTTGTTTTCGCTAAACTAAAAACTGTGTGTATATGAAGTCATTAAAATTAAGTGATATATGGCAAGCTTTAAGTCGTCTTTAACTAAACTACTTAAATGATAATCGATTTCTAGTGTAGTATGAAATATATTAATCATACTTTTATTCATTTAACGTTGTTTGCTGTCGTTTCGCAAAAAAACCTTCGTAATACTTTGCAATCTTTGTATGTTCAATCATTCATGTAGTAAAACGCTAATACTAATGCAGGCAAGTCATGCAATGTAAACTAAACTGTTCATTTCCTGTTGAGAAGTGTGTGACGCTGTCAAACACAAAATTAGCCGATTACAATTATATTAAAATTGTGTAGGAGCAATTGCAGGCCATTTCTTGCAACGCAAAAAAAGTATCATCAACTAGCATAATTTTTTTCCGTCTTTACAGCAGCTTCCAAAAATGAAAGTCATTCAAATTGACATACATTCTCTATATTATGTATTTTACTAATTTTTGCTGTTGAAAGGAATGCTCTGTAGTTTCTCATATTAAAATATTATCTCTTAAGATCTTGTATGAACCTTTGAATCTTTTTATGTCGTCTGAGATTTTGTAAAGTGTAATGATCAAGTTATACTCTAAATTTGCACATGCGTCTACGTCTACCCTTTGTATATCCCGTAATAAGATAATGTACTCGGATGGTACTGTTGAGAATTAGGTGTTGTCTTGTGGTGTCGTTTTTAATTCAAAAACTAATACTAACGTCACACTTTGAAAGCCGCAGCTTGGTGATTGACCAACTAATCGGGGTGATTGATTGTAGTAAGTATTTAAAAGTGTAAAGGCTTGTTGAATAAGGGTCAATTGCAATCTTTCAAAATGGGGGAAGGAGATGCAAGTGATAAACTGATAAGTACACTGGAAGACTTCATCTGATCCTCATCTCCATCAGCTCATGTTGTATGTTTCCACATCATTTATACCATTATAATATACAGGGGTGGCCAACTTGATAGCATAATATACATTACTACCTACCTTAAAAATTTTGATTTGAACTAGATGCTAATAGAACTTCTAGTGAATTTAGTATTTATCGTATTTATAACACACACAAATGTTAGATGCATTGAACAATGCTAAAGTGATTATATTAATGCAGTTGTCTTTTTCATGTAGAGAGAGAGGGGGTTTTTGAAGTATACATTGTAAGTCATTTTTGAGACTCAAGTGTAAGTGACTCTATTACATGATTTGTAAATCCAACGTATCATAAAAAATATATGTTAACTTTACAAAGTATGTCATTTAGCCATAATACGTATTTCCTACAGCTAGATTTTTTCTTCGCATTGTTGATTTGAAATTTTTACACCATGTCTGGAGAAAAGTTCCCTGAACCTTCGAGTGGGAAACAAAAAAGTTTATATTAGGGAGGAATGCAATTCATGTTCGTCAGGGGTTTATGGGGAATATTCACAGTTGCCAAAGTTAATTTAGCAGTTATGTACCAAGTCCATAGAAAAGTATATTACTATCCAAGTTATGAGATGTTAATAAAACTTGAATCTGGTTTATGATGAGATTGTTGATGTCTTTTTACGCTATTTATTTTTAACATTGTAAAACATGTTGGTCATAATTTTTGGCATTCATTATTGCATTCTCACATTTAAAACACACCCGAAAAAATACTCAATTACTCTTGTCGTGATTGCTGATTCCTATAATCTGCTATTTACTGATCACTTTGGGTTGTAACCTTGATCAAATGTAAAATCAGACTTTTTTCTTTAGATTTCTGCACTATAATTTTAGTCTGTGCAGTTCAGTTTACGACAATTTTGACTCTAGAGCAAAAAAATAAGAAACTCATTTAAACCTAAACTTGGAATACATTTTAAATACCAAAAATGTTTGCTTCATAGTCCCTTCATTACGTTTGGAATAACATTTTAATATAAGTAATAATACATAAAGCAGCAAGAACGAAAAGTGAATAACCAGTTAATAGTAATTTGCACATTCTCAGAAACTTATACAAATCTTTAAGGTACTTTACACAAACTGGATACAACATACATACGAATATATGAAGCAGCTGTAAATTTCGTCATAACAAGACGTGAACTGGACTAAGGTTGTCACGCTGCTTTGGAGGAACTGGCGGCGGAACCGTTTCATCCCTTGACTCAGTTTTCCCTTCGAATTCTGGAGAGGTGACCGAAGTTCTACTGCCTGGTTCGGAAGGGTAAGAATTATTCTGACGTGGAAACTCCAACGAGTTCACAGATATAATGGAACTTCGACTTTCCCCTGTAGCAGTCCAGGACTGACTTTTACGCTGCTCCGCATGGGATCTCGGGGGTCTCTGTGAAATCAACTGAAATCATAAAATCACTAATATATGTACTGTCCCCTTAATATATTAATCCCTTTGGTCATTACCACTTGAGTTAGAGGTATCAAGGACTCTTGTGAGGCGGTCCCTTCGTTTGTAGAATCAACAGGGGAGAGCTTCATGGGTGGGAAAAACGGATTCCCGTTCCTCGGAAGGGTAGCACTAGAAGGAGTGGTGACTATCATCTGGTCACCTTCCATGCTTCCGGAAAACGATGTTTGAGATGCACGCTTGAAATACCCCATGCTCTTCTGAGATTTATGCCTGCATATTCTCAAGAATGAGAAATAATGTTACTTAAGGAGTCCATGATAAAGGTAAACCCTCATAGAAGATGCTTAATTGTTCGATAACTCACTTGGGATGGTTTTGGTATAAACTCATTGTGGATGAGAATGAGCCCATGCTTCTGCCAAGGGATATTGAGCCTCGTGGAGCAGCCTGCTGCTCGTTAAGTTTTATTAGAGTCTCCTTTGGTGCTACTACTATCTGAGGTTTGGCTATTTGTTGCTTCTTTGACGCCCGATCCATTTCCCGACTTAATGCGTCGTCGCGTAAATCCTTTGAAAGCGAGCACAAGTGCTTATGTTATCATTCTGAAGCAAACCATTCCTTTTTTGCAATAATGTAATTCAATAAAGCTTACCCGCCGGTTAACTCCATAAAAGTCTTCAATGTGCTTCTCAAACTCTGTGAAACTCTTTTCCAACTTTTTATGCAACGGTTTTAACTCTGCAGACGATTTTAGTGCACTGGTCCCTCCGTTTGTAGAATCATCAGGCGAGAGTTTCATGGGTGGTAAAAGCGGATTCCCGTTCCTTGGTAGGGTAACATTAGAAGGAGTTGTGACTATCAACTTGTCACCACCACCCACGTATTCGGCTGGAAGTCTGAAGGTAACGCGCTTCTTAGGTTTAGGTCTGTGTGGCTGAACCCCAATCAAGACGTAAAGGGGGGCAACCGTTATATAAGAATATTCTGGAGGCGTGTGAGGGAATGGTGGAAGTGGTTCTTGTTGTCGAACTAAGCCCTGTTGATCTTCAAAATAGTTAGAATGAAGAAATTGTTGGTCAGAAGTATCCGGATTATAAACCACCTCGTGACATTCAAATCCGATTTTGTTCCAGGGTTTGTAGACTATTACACCATCATCGAGTGATGATTCAGATGGCAATTCATTTTGGGTGTTAAATGGAACATCTTCCGACGTTGGAGGATTAATAACGAGCCAATTGTTATTCCCGTTTTCATTGAGATATGTAGGTAACACCCAATCTTCTTCGACACCTAATGTCCCGCTATCAACGAAACTAGAGATCCAAGACGAGGGAACAAACTCATTAGCGTTTGCGTTGAAAATGAAACTCGATTTATCAGTCACGGAACAGGACCTGGTGTCAGCTAACGGCTGCTTAGGTAGAAATTCCTCGGCATATGGATTCATTTTCTGAGACAAAAAATAAATATTGAATTAGATTTTGGCTGCGTTGCATAAAAACAATCCATAAAATAGCTCAACACCATTTCAATCAGTAAATTCGACACAAATTCAAATGTCAATCATTTATGCATAAGCCTTTGAGGTACGAGACCTGTGTGTTAATTGTTGATTTTCTACTACATATACCCAACGGGTAAGTCGTCCCACCTTCTAATTTATGTGACTTGGTAGTCTAAAACACGCTTTTATAAATGAAACTGCTGAAGAGTCACGGAAAAATTGAACAATCATTCAATACGAAAGAATACACGAAAGATAAATCTTAAAATAAATCAGGCTAGTAAGTTTCAACAGTTTTTCATACCGGCTTTTTGACAGACGAAAAACAAACAAATATGTTGACTTCAATATTTCTGTGCTTAACAAAAACTAATTATCTTTGCAGTTGACCTAATCAAATTAATGTCGACCAAAGATGATGGTGTGATGAATCAATACGGCAAAATATCATATGAGTGATGTATTAAAACTCCTTTCACACTTCTACTAAAGTATTTACTTCTTGTATGGCATACGCGTTAGCTCAGCTATACCCTCTTGACTTTAGAATCCTATAGTAAGCCGTGTATGAATCAGGTTGAAGGGGAAGTCTTGTTTGTATGATCTAAGCAAGTGACTTTGTTACTGGACGTTCCTATACTCGCACTCTTTGGTTTCCTATTCTACTCTTTGTGACTGGGATTTGTACATGTACAGAGTGAAAAATACAGATGACACTTGTGACCAATTCAAATGGAAGAACGTTCAGCCAACTTTTTATCAATATAGTAAAGTATAATGTTTGCCGGTGTGTGACAAGCATTGAGAATGGAAAACATTACCTTTAAATAATCTTCAAGCAAAAGAAATGTAACTAGAAACGGCTGAGAATTTTCGGTGATGACAAGGAAATATATAAATATCTGTCGGCGGACTACGGGTTTCAAAATTTTTTGGCTGCTGTATAAAGATCTGTAATCAGCTAATCATCTGACATAACATCCCCAAGAAATATACGAATCAGAGGTACAAAGTGCATACACTGCTGCTGATTATAACCTCACGCACGACAAACTTGCACTTGGATGCATACATTGAACTTTTTACTGATGCTGCTGCTTGAGAAAATCATATTCTCTTGCTCATTTTAGTTAGTACTTAAGGCTAGGAAGAGGAACTCAGCCGAACTCTTCACAGCAGTTCCAGTTCGTATACTTTACTCACACTTTGGTCTGATAACTGACTACTCCGTTAACAGTGACCACTTGGAAAAGTTTGAAGAAATGTTTTCACGGAAAATATCTTTTAACTACCTATGATACGCAGTATTTGTTCTCTGCTGGGAACTACAGTATACTTACTATACGAAGGTTGGACAAGTTGACAGCGTTGCTATCAGACTTATAGTTAGGGAAGAAAGCCTTGATGATTTGGTTTTATCATTGTATGCCTTGGCCAATATAAATTTAGAATTGTAAGCTTAAAGTCCAAAGATCCTTGGTCTAGAAGTTCCATTTGGGTGGACCCTTAAGCTTTTGTAATACGTGGGATGACACATATCTATGTCCTTATTCATGTTCCTACGATCGAGTAAATAAGATACAACAACGCATTTCACATAGAGAATCGTTTAAAAATTACTCAGCAATTTATCGTAAACGCACCTGAAACAATGTTTATTTTATGGCGAATACTTTATCACGAGTGAGAGAGCCCACTGATGACTTAATTATTGGTTGATAATGGGGAGACATGATTACTTTAATGATGTGTTCATTGTTCATTAAATTAACCGAAAAACTCACAAGTTACGATAAGTGTAATTGAAAACTGTTTTTGAATGACCGGAAACTCAAGTGAGTACAGTGGGTTTCTTGACAGATCATCAATCTTGCAAAGTATAAGGAACGGAGCGGAGAACGGTGTTTTATCATTCATTGAGCTCTTTTTTTGCTCTCTGAGCTTCGATTTTCCATTCATTTTTATTTCAGATTCGACAGATATGATTACTCACAAAACCGTTCCGTTCACATCATAAATCACAATCAATGTCATGCACACCTAGTTAGGTTTTTGCTATGTGATACTTATACTCTCAGTGCTCCGATTTAATTACTCTATTTGAACCACAATACATGAGGTAGGAAGATAAATATTATATGTTCGTGTGTGAAATTACGTCTTGAATTTAAAACATGTAATTAGGATTTTTTGCAAAGTGAAAACAGACAAATATACACCTTGAGGATTGAGTGACTGTTTTCTCATACATAAGTGTTGTAACTGCTTTGAGAGAAATGCACATTAGGTTGGCGGATGTCAAAACGCCTTCATATTCATTTGCAACGCATTTGCATGTTCAAACAACAAAATCAATTTTTCTTTCTCCGTCTCAACTCTGAAACTTAAAGTATTTCTTATTCAAACCCGTATCAGCCATAAAATACTGTAATCAAGACAATTTGCATGGAATGGCATAACTAAATTTGTAAGAAACCCATCTTATGTCTCCCCTCACCGCAACGCAGACTTTTACATACCGAAAAGTTGGACGAAATGACCAAACTTTTAGAGCACTACATACTACGTAGCAGCTTGAACATTAGTTTGAGTGGATGACAATTTTGTTAAAATGAAAAGTTTTGTCAATGTGCATCACAGTATTATATCATCACATCTCTGTATAGAGTGGGTACAAGGGTAAACTGCGAGGGCGTGTATGACGGCACGTTCGTGCATGCATTGTGTACTGATCGTGAAACACGGTACAAAATACTACGGGTACGGTACAAAATGTTATGGAATGAGTACTGTGACTATTCTGTCTGTTTATTGTTGACTTGACTCGGATCGCAAGTGAATGATTTTGTGAGTGAGCTGAAGACACAAGGAGCAAGAGTAGTTGTAAAAGGATAGTATACGAGTGAGCCCACATTGTCCTCATCCACTCTACATTCATTGAGCTTGAACGAACACGGCATTGCAACACATTGCATTGGTATTGATGCGATGGTATGGTAAGCTTCATAATCATCATCATCATCACCTGTTGCTTCCTCTTTCGTTCCATTGCCAATTACCACCACTACTGACTTTGCCACTGCACTTGTTTCACATGTCCAATTCAGCTCATTCACGTCTGTGGCAAGGACACGGCAGCACCACACACACGTAAATATTGCCTCCGACTTGCGATCAGTGATAAAGTTATTAAAGTATTAAGCTTTCTGACTGGATTTAACCTTCCATTTTGGGATTATTTTGAGTGTTTGCCTTTCGAATATGTTTGGATGTTAGTTTAGTTTTCTTCATATTTTGGAATTATTAAAGTTGTCATTGAAGTGTTAGTCTACTGTCTGGTACATAGTGTTAGTACAAACGTAAACAACGGCCTTTACTCTCAGCTTATCTGTTTCGTCGTTAATTGCTTCAAGAAGTTGAACACAAGTTTTAACACTGATTTAAAGTCAGAGAGTGAAGGAAGGATTTCCCCAATTTCGTTAAGAGTACAAAGTTATGTGATTTGTTTGTACAAAGGAGTCGAAAGTTTTATTACTCGTCATCTATATTATTGAACTGTGTGAGGTCGTGCGCTCAACTTGGATGATTGATTGATTTTTGAAGAGATTACAACTGAACTTGTGACGAGATTGACTGACTCTTCTCGTGGACTCTGAAAGGTAATGTTTACTTAACTTTTTATTGATTTAATGTTTGTTTATTTATAATTTTAAAGCGATTTAGAAAATGCGATGTATCCGGTTTATGCATAGTTCCTAAATGACCGGTTAACTTGATATAATAAATTCTTCCGAAGGATTAAGCTAAGCGTTCTAATTGACAAGGGCAGCTTCAAGCTAAATGATAATTGTTTCTTAATTAGCAATGTAAATTAATATCCATTATATAATACGTAGACCACTCAAGTACTCAGCAATTCCCACTCATTCATTAAATTTACGTTAAGAAGCTCCTCGTTGATTTGATAATTTACTTAAGTTGGCTACTTGAGAATAATAACAACAATAATAGCAAAGCCATTGTCTTATCCTCATCAAGCTCAGCCGGGTGAAAATGAAACCTGCTCGAGAGTTGAAATAAAAACAGCCTCAAGTTATCATCTCAGGAATGTAGGATTTCCAATTATTTCAGGCAATTATAATTAAAAGGGTGCGTTGTTAGCATAGCATCTAACAGATTGAAATACTTTATGTTCCGTCTATCCGGCAAGAGACGGATGCGTTATCCTTAGGCCTCAAACATACCAACAGGGGGGCACGCACAAGTCGTAATTACTTGTAGTACTATCCCATAATCAATTATTCAGTATTATTAGTGGCTTCGCTACCTATATTACCTTTGTACCTCCGGCTATTTGGTCTTTTCCTCACAGAATTTTATTTCTTTTTGTTACATATTGCCATTCCCATACCATACACTACTCTACGATGATGATTAGTTGCTAATGTTGGGTTCGCATGTGTGTTCTACCCGATGTTCTACGTAAATCAGTGCTTGAAAAGATTTATTTCAAGTTAACCTGTACAAGTCACAACTAGTAAACTAATTTGGTTGATATGTAATCTACACCACGCCGGCCTTTCATTATTGTGGCAGGAGGAGATAACGAGCTAGATATATGTAGGAACATAATATATAAAGGGAATTGGCAGAGTTTTACTGTTTTATGATTTACTTGATATAATTTAGTTGTGACTATTGATGATTAGCGGGTGAAAGATGGTATAAACATATTATGATTGACAACAGACAGAAGGATGCGTGGTTTGACTGTAATAATATTTAACTTTTCACACCACCTTTTTGCCTTCTTGAAGGAGGGAACTGGTCGCAAGTATAAGTAGATGATGCGCATCGTTGTATAATTATTATTGCCGATTGTTTATGGAATTGAAATTTATGACAAGCAATAAAAAACTATAATGGTGATGTAGGACGGATGCATTCTGACTGACAGGGACGGGATATTACAAATCTAGGCTTGTAGTTTTAATATGTACTCATGTTTTCTAAGGCTCTCTACCTGTAAACTGAAACTGCTCATGTTGTAGGTTGTTAAGATAATGCATTAGTGAAATGAACATTTATTGCCCATAAAAATATTTTGATCTTTAAATAATACATTTTCTTTATCGGTGCTCGCATTCAATATTTTTTCTATGTTTTTCTCATAAAGTCATTTCATCCATGATACAGCAGGATTGTGAAGTAGGATAACAAAGAAAACTAAATTCAACTTCAGTGTTGTTTTGCAATGAAGTAACACCGATATACCGTGGCGTATACAGGTTGATGTACTCACTTCTGGGATGAATCCCATAAACATCATATCATACTCCATTTAAAGTCAAGTAAAAACCATTGCTAAACTTATTATTGCGAAATTCTTTGTGTTTTTTATCTCAAGTTTTTCTGGTCCTCAATTCGGATTCGTGATTATGTATGTATCAGAAGGCGTCTTTTCTACATGTCATTGTAACAAGTTCCCCATTTTCTTTTTGGTTTAAATCTGAACAGATATTCATATTCCATTTAGCATTAGCAAAGGAATTGTTCTGACAGTAATTTAAATTGATATCGACAAACTGTAAATAAATACTATTAAATATTGTCTGCATGAATTTGGCATCACAATTACTTACAAAAAGTTCATTCTCATGCAACTAGAGTTTCGTATTACAGAGAGATGTTCCGGCATCAAAACAGGATGATACAATTGCCGCTGTGTGAATCAGCATAACTTCATTTTCAGGAAACAATTTCTCCCAGCTTTACCTGGGTATTAATGCATAAATGCTTTATTCTTTCGTCCCTGTTATGGCATAAAATATCGATGCGTCTGCATTAATTTTTTTTAAAGAAACGTGTTTTGCATCCCTGCTAATAAACATAATAAGGAGAGGAAGGCAGTTTATATAAAATAAATACCAGTCAAAATTCATGTAAGTATATGGAACTTGGTAGAGAGGACAGATACATCCATATTAAAAGCAATGCCACATAGCAGGGTCCGCTCATCTCTGATTTGCGTTGTGACTTATTGTGAAGTTGCTCATGGTGAATGATATTATGCATGGGGAGCGATAGACAAAAGGAAGTAGCTAATCAGTCGCTTGATTCATTATGGCTTTACTGTACCATGTGTCTATTTGCTGATTACTGGGAATAATGTACTCTTTGCTATCACCAATGCGGCCAACACGTAGCCAGAGCAAGTTGAGCTCCTTGTCGAATAAAAGCATTGTTGTTGCCTGATATGATGAAGTTGATGATCTGCCTGTGTAGGGCAACGCCACTATAGTCGTGGCCACTCACGATTACGACCCACATTTATTCATATGTCATTCTCTTTATGTGTTTTGTGACACTGTGAGGAAGTGATATAAAACTGTCAAACTGAAAAACATTTAGTCACATTAATAATAACAATAGCTCTCATGAGCGTAGAGAGTATCATTGCTGCCAGAACGAGAAAAGTAGCATAGCATGTAGTCTGGCTGCAAATGTTATTACTTATTCCATGGAATCATATATCGTTTGTCTGATTCCGAGTCTCGAGTGAGTTGTAACAGCTTCAGCAAAAATTCTGCTGAGCAAGTAAGTATTGTTGTTGTGTCGCGTCGCGCTCACTTATCGCTAGAAGAGAGGACACTGTTTTTATCCATCAGTTTTTCTTCTGTTTTGATTCAAGCTGCATCTATAGTATTTTGGTTGATGATAGTGCTTCTTTTTCGTAATAATACCACCATCGGTTAAATACTACAATTTCGAGTTTCATCAAACTGACATTAGACTGACAGCATTCCATAGTTTCGTTCATCCCATCAATATCAAACGCACTCGCAAATAGCTAGTGGTAACATAAACAAGTTTTAATTACGTATTGTGAATTGTCCTCTAGTTTTGTGAAAATGGCTGGGAGGCTGCTAATAGTTTTACATTCTTAGGAATCACAAACTACAACCTAGTGAATTGGGAAATGTTCAACTTTTTTGTGAATTGTATAGTTTTTTTCTCTATCTGTCAGTCAATTACAAGTAGAGCATTGAGCAAGAAACCTTCATTTTTAGTTATTTGGGAGACAGCGAAGCGAACGGTATTTTATAGGCAGTTTCATTTGCAACTTTACTTTTAAGTATTTATTTACTTGTGGTCATTCCACATACATTTGATAGAATGTAGTAACAGTGAGTGAATGTGGACTCGCCTTATCATATTGTATTGTATTTATTTTACAGACCAGTTGAGCAAATGACTAATGTACTTCCTGCTCGCTGACAAAAGAGATTTGTATTACGTCGTAAACTATTAATATCCCTGGGCTGGCCAAACCAAAGGAGGAAAATTGACAAATTACGGATAGCCCATTTGTCCGCACTACTCCTACAGTCGCTGTCTTTAAGTGTGCTTATGCATACATGTTTATTGTCCAAATGTAAGATGGAACTCCTACTTAAACTTTGGGATCCCCTTTAGTTTTTAAATTGGTCAAAGTGATTCGAAATCGGATTTTGTCACCTCTCCTGTTGTAGGTTACGATTCGCAAGTTTACGGCTCCTAATCTTTTCCCTTGAATGATTTGAGCTTGTGTCAACAACAATGGAAGCGTCCGTTTGGCATACTGTTGAAGATCGGCGGTGCTATGGAGTTGGTAAGTTGCTTCTATGAAGCCTAAGCATGCTCAGATTGTGTTTTCGTGCAATATTTATCAAGTTTCAAACTATTCTCGTAGTTATTTACAACTTTGATGGTGCCGAGTGGAACTGCCCATTTGGCATTAGTGCCTACCTTGGCGAGTCTGTGTTGATAAAAGGAGAATGCAAAAATTGGTATTATGTACGGAAATTCGATTCGGATGAGCAAGGGATCATTCCAAAATCATACATTCGAATCTTGGACTGCACGGTTATTAGAAATGGGTAAAGGCACTACTTGAATAAAATATTAGTTTTTCATCGACTGTTGTAGAATACAGTTCACATTAAACACGACATATATTTCCATGTAGAGAAACTGAGGTTGTTATTCCTAAAATCCCGACACTTGCTCAAGAAATAAACGCTGCGCTGAGGGAATGGCACAAAATATCCAAAAAGCTTTTCGTCTGCGCTGACAAGTTTCCAAAAGACAAGGATGGAGGAGGATCTCAAGACACGACAGCCCCTGATTCTGAAACTTTCACTATAATGGGGCAAATGATATTACAACTTCATGAGTGCCGGAAGCGTGTTATGTCATCCAATCTCACGGTTGAAAACCTCAAGGACTTGAAACAACAAGTGGCTCGTATAATTGACACTGGAAACAAGTAAGGATGTTTTTCCCAGCTCTACCATTAACGCTTTGTAGGATTTTTTTTTCTATCAGAATGTTGACCTTGATATTATTATAGCCTCTTAAAATTGGACATGGTTGTGCGAGATGAAAATGGGAACCCATTGGACCCTAAAACAACTTCGACAATCGAGCTTTTCCGACAGCATCAAAAATCTTCTCACCAACTTCGAAAACATGGTGTAAGTTAACACAATCGGTATAGTATTTGCATTTTTGTTATACGCTGCCAGGAAAATGCACTGAACGCTCATGCCTTTCCTTGTTACAGCGTGGTGCCAATCGAGGAAGTCGTGTATTTTACCAGAGTAGTCATTCATTGCTAGTCACTTTAGAGAAAATATCATGGAGGATCGTTGATGAGTGTGAAGTCAGATTCTACCTTTATGATGGTGAGAAAGAAGTTCCGTTTACGGAGAGTGTTCAGTGTACATTTACTGCGGGAATCGTGCCAAAATTACCAGTCAAAATGTTATTTACGGTGAGTTAGCCCAAGGGCTAATAAAGTATGCAATTACATAAAGATTTTATGCTCTATGTCAGTATTTGCGCTTCCTGAATTGCACAGGATCTAGGGAAATCAGACTTTGAGCGGAAGAAGGTGTACCTGGTAGCGTACGTAGTGCGAATAGGAGCAATGGAGTTTAAAGAGGCTGAATCTAAAAAAGACAACTCATCAGCACCATTCTCCGGCAAACCAAACAATATTCAAGTTAGGAGACCGCATGGTGTAGCGTCAAAGGATGTGACCTATTTATTTCGTGAAAATGTCGTGAACAACACCAGTAATGAGCTGCAGACAATGTTTTACATGCCGTAAGTATTGCAAGCTAAGCAATCAAAATTTGTATTTGGTTTATAATGGAAAATCCATACACTTTAACTATTAGATGCGGATCGGATGATACGTTGGACACCACATTGCTAAAGATAAAAACTGCAGAAATGTCAGGCAATAATGGAAAAGATCCTCGTGCTGTGGGCTTGCTTGTGCGTTTTTCAATGATCTCTGGAACGCCGCAACAGGTATATGTAATCACAGTTGTGACGTTGAGCAACTTGTTGAAATTAGCACGTATCAACAATTGCATTTTACTAACTTTCTGAATAGCTCCTCGAAGACCAAACATTTTCAAAGCGGAAGGGCCCTATCACTGCAAGAAAGATGGGATTCCCTGAAGTAATTTACCCAAACGATGTTCGAAATGATCTCTATATCAACTTGATGAGAGGAGAGTTCTACCGGTCAGGTGCTAAGTCATCGGACAAAAACATTGAAGTGTCCGTTTCAGTTCACGATGATCGGGGTAGGTTGCTCCGTGAGGTGATTTCGGGGGGTAATGGGGCACCAAGCAAAGATCCATATAAGTCTGTTGTCTACTACCACGAAGATAAGCCAAAGTGGAACGAATACTTTAAGATAATGCTGCCAATGAATATTGAGGAATTTTCTAGTGCTCACATAAGATTTACATTTAAACATAGGTATGCAATTTTTTAATATGGATATTGTATGATAAATTGCATTAATAATGGCGTATCTATAACTATATTTGTTTGTAATTAAAAACTCAGATCATCAACTGACTCTAAAGACCGTTCTGAACGACCATTTGCGTTGGCCTACATTCGGTTGAAAGAACTTGAAGGCACAGCAGTAAAGGATGGAATCCATGATCTCATAGTATACAAGGTCTGTATTAAAGTTTATCCTTAACTTTCAACTGTTTGCGATGCAGAAAATATATTTCCTTTGTTTTCACAGGTCGATCCAAAACATTTCAAAGACTCTGAAGTACAATACCTTTCCATTCCCTACGAAAGAACGCCAAATTGGCAGGGTACGTCTAAACCTGCGTGCCCTCCTGGATTTAGTTGTGTGCCAAAAGATTGTTTCTTTATACGAACTACATTGTGTTCAACCAAATTTACACAGGATGGTAAGAAATATTGGGATTGAAAAATTAAAATATTTTTATAAAGTGAAGGTGAATTTATTTGATCATGTTTTTTAAATTTTGCATATATAGCTGACCTGCTGGGTCTCCTGCAGTGGGTTACGAAGCTGAAGCATATTGCTGAATCGACGAGCCTTTCCCAATCTGATGTAAATTTAAATTTGAATTAAAATCAAACTATCTCACGTATTCGGTTCCAGTTTTGAATCTCAGGAATTTATATGATTTTTTGTTTTGTTTCAAAATCTTTAGGGGGTACAGCGACCGCTCATTCCAACTTTGCTGGAAAAGTTGAAGGAAATTTTGCAAAAAGTACAAAAAGTTGATGGTGAAGAAATAGTAAAATTTCTTACGGACGTGTTTGACGCACTCTTTTCCATTTTGGTGGACCCCGTTGATTCTATACTTACTGAGCTACGTAGTAATCGAGCTTCTGTTTATGGAAGCATATTGGACCCTTCTGAACTCCAACGATACGAGTTGGGTCAAATGGATATTGGAACTTGCGATCGTCCTGTTTTCGATTGCTTGGTAATATCATGAATAGTTTATTAAGTTGCGTAATGTTATAATACTTAAAGTCATGTTCACTGCTTACTTTGTTTTATTTTATTTTCATTAGATTTATATTTTTGGATTGATTCTTGATCACAAGTACCAAAATTTTCAGTCCGTTTTGGCTATTTATATTGAAGATGGCTTCTTCTCGACACTTGCTTACAAGTACTGACACAACGTTTTAATTATTCGTATCATATTTTGCACAAAAGGAAATGCTCTGCTTTAATAAGTAATTTTGCATGTTTGTTTGTAAATCTATAATAATTTGTCGTGTTTATTTGCAAGAAAACTCACGAAAGAGCTGGAACGAGCGATCAGTATGCCAGACCCACCGGATAATGTTTTGCGGATCATGAAAAGCATTGAGTTTTTCTTCAAGTTTATCATTCGATCCTTTGAGTACCATAAGCGAGTTCTTCTCATGGAGTACGTCACTAAAATTAACGTTGAAATGGTTGAGAGTTAATAAAAATCAAGTGCTTATTTAATCTATTACATTTTAAAGATTGGGAGGTGGTGATGACTGCGAGATAGAGGGAAATGAGGAGTTTGATCGACTTATGGATGGGCTATTTCACGCTCTTCGTACCCTGCTTGGTCGTAGAGACAATGCGCAGGATCCTTACATCTTGGCTGAAGGCGGATGTTTGAAGCACATCCCTGCAGTTATCGGCGACTTGATTCACGTGTATGCGCCGAGACGACTAAGTGAGCATTTGGTAGAACTTGTGTTGTCCATCCCACAAGGGAAGTTGACAAAGCAGAAGTTGCAGTTCATCACGGACATTGTTCATTCGGAAATTTTCCTTGAGTCGGAGTGTCGATTCTTGCTGCTACCAATTATCACCAATAACATTCAACAACACCTGCCTGGAAGTGATGAGGTAAAGTATGACTTTTTAACTTCCGCAAATCACATCCTTCGAGTTGCAGTGAAATTTCATGTTTTCGTGTTTGGACTGCGTGAAAAGTGTGAGTTTGGAGTGCGTTACAGGTGATAGTTTGTTCCCAGGTCGGGTTTGCCATTGTTCAATATGATGGACGTAGATTTCCATAATTATCATAGCGCAGTTATCATAAAAAATGCCACTTAAAGTGGGCTCCACAATGAGGTTTACAATTGCAACCACCAATCCGGGAGATGGTTTTTGGAATATGCTCGCACCTCACATATTTTCACCTCTAGCTTTCACTCCACGCAGCCAGGGAAAGTTAACATGGTTGTGGTGCACTACAGAATAACAGCTATAGCGAAGCACCGTACTAATATGATTGATTCTCTAATAATTTTCATGCCACGTAGCAGATTTAGTTGTTAGTTTGAATCTTTAATTTAACCCAATCTCTTCAAGGTAAAGGTAAATACAAGTGGCATTAAAATTTGTATTGGGGTAAACAATTAAACGTTCACCACCAATTTCGCGAACACAAATGAATAACCATCGAAAGTTCTGAATGCCTAACTTATCTGCCAATTTACAAACTGCAGGAACTACGTCGAAAGTCTATGGAGACTCAGCAACAAGGATCTCATAGTAAATTGGGGAAATTTTTTGGGAGTGACGTTTTACAGCAAGTGTATGGCCGGCTTCAACCACCCGATAATTCCAATCATTTTGAAGAGGTTTACATAATATAAATCTTTAATTGCCATTAACACAATAATGACCTGCTTATCATTTCACCTGTGTACAAAGTTAACCTACCTTTGAACGTCGTATATTATGCCTGTTGTGAAAAATGTAGCATATTTGTACATTTTTATGCTTTGTCTGTCGTGAAGCTGTTAATTATACGTGCTTCTTGTCACTATTTGCTAACCACCCAGCTTTGTAACAAACACGAGCCAACCCAACCCCCGAGAGACCTGCGCTTTCCCTTCCCACATGTTGTATTATGTCCTCAAAATAAAGTTGTCAATGTCGCTCATTGTGTTGTGAATATCACGAGTGTACCAAAAACCCATTTGTGAATATGGCCAAGATATTTGTCAGCATTTTGTGAGTTTTGTGTATAATATGTGTTATATGTGTCTGTTGCTCTGATATCTTATTTCCATCTGGGTTCTAACATCAAGTCCTTAACTTTCTTTTCTAGACTGAAAAATGTGTGGAATTGCTAGGAGATGTGATGGACATTTTTCATAGACAACCTCATGAGCAAAAGAAACATCATATTTGTTATGTAATGCAAATTCTCCTTCGGCCCATCATCATATCTATTGGAACTATTGGAGACAACGATCCACTGGCTGTAAGACGTTTGAAAGTGTAGCAAAATCTTTCCAATACTTTTCCATTAGCTTTTCACTCACACCCACTCATTTTTTAATACAGGGAAACATGGTTGCTATCTTTTTGAGTCTTCTCCGAGAAATGAATAGTTACCAGTTTGAAATACTGACAATACTTATAAACTCTTTGAAAGCGGAGCGGACGCCGGAGCACATCTTGATGCCGACACCTCCCAAGCAAAGTCTTTTAAAGTTTTTAAATGATGTCCTTGTGGTTCTGAAGAACTTGTTCCACAAGTCTTACTTTCCCCCAGATTGGAATGAGATGGTACTTCTCCAAAATAGGTACGGATTTAGTTGTAGTTAAATAAATGGGGAGGCTTTGCGCATTAGTATCCTTGTCTCAAGCATTTGCTTTATTCTAATTAGCATTGTCATCGGCGCTTTCGAACATTTTGCGGCGACAGTTAAGGCAGAGTTTGTGGAGCCATTCGAAGAGCAACCATGGAACAATTTCTTCCAAAGCGCCGTTTCCTTCCTAATACAAGAATCACTGCAATTAGAAGAGTTCTCACAGGCAAAACGGAGCTACATTTCTCAGAACTATGGGGATATGAGAAAGCGAGCTACTGAGCTTATACGGCAAATGTGGTTCAGTCTTGGAGAGTCCAAGCGAATACGATTCGTTCCGATGATGGTTGGCACGTTCCTTGACATGGCATTTGTACCTGAGCCTGACTTAAGGAAATCCACCATTCCCATTTTCTTTGATATGATGCACTGTGAATTCGACCAAGAACGACCCAAAAGGTCCTTTGAGCAGGTACATTTTTGCTTTGTGTATATGGTAAATTATTAAGGAATCACAATCCTTCATTCTCGCAGCAAAATCATACCAAATTGATTTTTATCAGGTTGAAGAAGAACTAATTCGTAAGGTTGTTGAGGGTTTCGAAGGAGGAAAAGGGGATGTGGATTTTCGAGATATATTTTATGAGACCATGTATGAACTTTGTCAGAACAACCGTACTGGTCTACGAGATGCCGTAAGATGAAACAAAAATAGTTACTTCCACTATTCCTTGTTAGTTATCCTTTGATTGAGTTGAAGCTAATGCGATTGTTTGCTCTTAGGGTATTACAATGGTAACAACTATTACGAGACTCATGGATCTTCTGCTTCAGTATCGTGAAGTTATGTATGAGGAGGATAGCTGTAATCGCATGAGTTGCATTGTCAATTTATTGGTAAGCTTCTTCTAAATAAATAAACGGTGAGTGATTTTTAAAATGTTTACTAAAAGTAACAATGTTGACTTGTAGGATTTCAGTCAAGAAATCAACAGAAAGGATCTGTATCTCAGATACTTGTACAAACTACATGATCTTCACGTTCAGGCTGGTAACTTTACCGAAGCAGCGTTCACCTTGAAGCTACACAGTCGTCAGTTGGAATGGGTAGATGATGAGATCCCAGTCACGCTACGCACTAATCCCAACCGACATGCTAATCTGATTACCCAGACTGAGCTCAAGGAAACCTTGTACCATGAAATCATTGAGTACTTCAGCAAAGCAAAAGTAAGTCCATCAATATTGCGCTTAGACCAACAATTTTTGTCGTTCTAATACGCAATATTGCCATAATCTGTAGATGTTTGAATGCGCACTGGAAATCTGTGATGAGCTGCGACAACAATATTCCGAAGAAATGTTCAACTATTCTCAGCTTCCCAGCCTACTTCAAAAAATGGCAACATTTTATGACAAAATTTTGAAGGAAACGAGATTTGAGCCCAACTATTTCAGAGTAGCATTCTATGGGAAGGAGTTTCCAACTTTTCTCCAGGATAAGGTACACAAGACACATAAGTTTGCAGAATTGTGGATCAAAATTGAATATAGATTTTGCAGAATTAAGAATATACATGTGGGATTTTGTTGTAGGTTTTTGTGTATCGTGGTGGGTCGTATGAACGTCTTGGCGACTTTGAGACTAGAATGCTGGAACGATACCCTCGGGCAGAGTTGTTGCGCTCGTTGGGAGTACCTTCTGAGGAAATTCGACTCTCCAACAAGCAATGTAAGAATTTAAAGTTATTTCTGCAAGTTTTAACTCCAAGTTTGGTTAAAAAAGTTCCGTACTAAATCGTTTGACACTGTGTTCAGATATGCAGATCTGTTCAGTTGAACCAGTGATGAACACTAACAAAAGAATCAGTGGCATGAAATTTGCTGACGAAAACATTCGAAAGTATTATAAAGTGAATGAGGTTGAAAAGTTTATGTATCAACGACCGTATCATCAAGAGCCGAGGGATCCTGATAACGAGTTTGCAAGCTTGTGGTTGGACAGATACACTCTTTGGACTACACAAAGCTTTCCTGGCATAATGGGCTGGTTTCCGGTTGAGCGTCAGATGGCTTCAAAGGTTTGTGTAGTGCTTTAAGCAACAAGTTGATGTTTTTCTGAATTTGTTTTCTAGTCCGATTTATACATTTTCTTAGATTCCTCCTATTTTAAATGCCACCGAAACCTTGGCGAAAAATAATGAGAAGCTTCGTGAAATGGTCCTTGCTCACTGCTTGAACCCCAACGATCTTAATGTAAACCCGTTGTCGATGAAGCTAAATGGAATCCTTGATGCTGCTGTGATGGGAGGAGTGTCAAATTATGAAAAGGTACAAGTTGTTTATGTTGTTATTTAAGCAAAGTTTATTAGAACTGCTTCCAAAAAGTAATCTCGTTATTTCAGGCATTTTTAACGCCAGAATACCTGGAAAAGCATCCTGATGAGTTGGGTACTATTGAAGACCTTAAGAAATTGATCACTTGTCAGCTCCCAATTATAGCTGAGTGTATGAAGGTACGATCAGTGCTTATAATGAATTATGCATGTAATATTAAATTTCAAATATTGGATTGTTGATTTGGTTTATTGCGATTTATAACATTAGATTCATGAGCGAAAATCGTCTGCAGAGTTGAAACCGTTGCATAAAAAGTTGGAAAAGAGTTTCACAGAGTTTGAGAAGCACATTGAAGACTTTTATGGAGTTAACCGGCGGGTAAGCTTTATTGAATTACATTATTGCAAAAAAGGAATGGTTTGCTTCAGAATGATAACATAAGCACTTGTGCTCGCTTTCAAAGGATTTACGCGACGACGCACTAAGTCGGAAATGGATCGGCCGTCAAGAAAACAACAAATAGCCAAACCTCAGATAATAGTAGCACCAAAGGAGACTCCTAATAAAACTTAACGAGCAGCAGGCTGCTCCGCGAGGCTCAATATCTCTTGGCAGAAGCATGGGCTCATTCTCATCCACAATGAGTTTATACCAAAACCATCCCAAGTGAGTTATCGAACAATTAAGCATCTTCTTTGAGGTTTACCTTTATCATGGACTCCTTAAGTAACATTATTTCTCATTCTTGAGAATATGCAGGCATAAATCTCAGAGAGGCATGGGTATTTCAAGCGTGCATCTCAAACATCGTTTTCCGGAAGCATGGAAGGTGACCAGATGATAGTCACCACTCCTTCTAGTGCTACCCTTCGAGGAACGGGAATCCGTTTTTCCCACCCATGAAGCTCTCCCTGTTGATTCTACAAACGAAGGGACCGCCTCACAAGAGTCCTTGATACCTCTAACTCAAGTGGTAATGACCAAAGGGGATTAATATATTAAGGGGACCAGTACATATATTAGTGATTTTATGATTTCAGTTGATTTCACAGAGACCCCGAGATCCCATGCGGAGCAGCGTAAAAGTCAGTCCTGGACTGCTACAGGGAAAGTCGAAAGTTCCATTATATCTGTGAACTCGTTGGAGTTCCCACGTCAGAATAATTCTTACCCTTCCGAACCAGGCAGTAGAACTTCGGTCACCTCTCCAGAATCCGGGATAGATGGGGAAGCTGAGTCAAGTGATGAAACGGCTCCGCCGCCAGTTCCTCCAAAGCAGCGTGATAAGGTAATGTATAACTGTTTGAATTGAATTATGCTATATCTCATGTTTCTTCAAAATCCTAGCTGATGTTAAATTTCTCCTTTAGCATTCGGACAACAAACCACCCACCCCACCGCCGAAACCACCGATGAGGTACTTCCGGGATGTTCCACAACCCTAGTCCAGTTCACGTCTTGTTGATGACGAAATTTACATTTGCTTCATATATTCGTATGTATGTTGTATCCAGCTATGCGTACAATGTGTATAGTACCACCAAAAGATTTATATAGGCTACTTGAGAATGTGCAAATTACTATTAACTTGTTATTCATTTTTCGTTCTTGCTGCTTTATTTATTATTACTTATATTAAAATGTAATTCCAAACGTAATGAAGGGACCATGAAGTAAACATTTTTGGTATTTAAAATGTATTCCAAGTTTAGGTTTAAATGAGTTTCTTATTTTTTTGCTCTAGAGTCAAAATTGTCGTATACTGAACTGCACACACTGAAATTATAGTGCAGAAATGTAAAGAAACAAAATGAGTATTATACATGTCAGTATCGTACTAATTTAGGGAGAAATGTGCGAGTTATATCTGTATAAATAAGTGTGAATTGTCGCGTTTGAAAATTGCAGTATCGGAACAGGGTTACAACACAAATGGCAATCAGCGGTAAGCAATCGTATAAAGAGTAATTGTATTATTTTTGGCGTGTATGCAAAATGAGTTTTGGGACCGCAAACCACAGAAGCAATTAAACCTAGCAATAATTAGTATGTTCGGGTGCCATATGATGGAATTTTGATGTTCACCTATGTGATTTTTAGGCAATACTAGATTTAGTCGTTTATTATATCATATATATATTTATAGTATATAAGAGAAGAAGTATGTTTGGACTATATGCTTCCTAATATCATGCCTTCTCAAAAACTACAGACGGTAAGAGGTGCCAAAGCCGAGTTGTTGCTAGTTTTCTTCCAAAAATGCATCTTTTACGTAATTGTCTTTACCATATTTAATTAAACCCAACCGGTTGTGCGGATATGGCGAATTGTTTTTGAAACTGTTACGTTCTAGACTTGTAATGCGTTAAATAACAATAAAAAATAATATGACTTTTGCCAAACTGCTTTTCCTTCAACCTGCCACATCCTTTCATTGTCAAAAAGAAGTCAAGTTGAAGTTTCTCATTCATTCACAACATTATGCATATCATAAATCAACATAATATGGCAATGAAGTAATCTTTCTCAGAATGGATTTAGGATTGGTGTGTGAAGCTGTTTACATCATATACCCAGGAACTTGCTTGCTTGCTTACTACTTACTAGTTGCTTGCTTTTTTCATCAAGAGTCCCCAACTTTGTCAGCCGATCCGTCATATCTATAGTTGGGGCAACCTGCCACCTGAATTTAATTAACCACAATTAGCATTTAGAAAGTTGCATCGAAGGCGCAGATCATCAGTTAATTAATTCATCCTATTGTATGTATTGGCAAGTGAGCTCGCAAGATAAAAAGGAAGAAAGAAAAGATGCTTGATTTCATGAACTTTGCTGTTATTGCTGCTTATAATCGTATGTATAGCATTGCCCCTGACTGATATGAGGCTTTCAGTTTTAATGTTTGATCATTTTCTGCATAATCTCATAAGAAATCTCATTAATTTCATTACAGTGCCTTTTAAGTGCGTAGATTACAGTGAAACAAGAAGAGCATCTTATAATTTTTCCAATCTCTCCAATCAATCAGTTCATCTGTCTGATGTGATGCGGTGTTACGTTAGAAATATTGCTACAGTTATTTGAGGATGTTCACAAATTATATACTTTTTATTTTATTTCATTTAATCATCCTGTAGTCACCTCATCATGTCCCACACCTTGACAATCATGGCTAGTTTACGATTCATAGTTTTCAGCTAACTAAGAAAGAGAAGAATAGACTAGAAAAAACAATTAAAATAATTAATAAAACTACACAATTCAACAAAGGGGCGCGTGCACTAAGAAAAAAAAGAATTAAAACAGTTCCGTCTTTTAGAGCAATATAAAAAAATTGCTACACTTTATTTTACACACCTTTTTTCTGCTACGTACTAACAATAATGATACATTTATTACTTTGGCAGCGTAGCGGAGCGCAGTCTCCTACTCAAATACCAAACCAACTCCAACCAGCCTGAAAGGGCTATAAAAACAAGTTATGTCATTCGTATCAGTTCCTCAAGAAATTTTAACAATGAAAAACTTTGAATCTGTCATTTCCCATAGTTACACTTATAATAATACGTTGATGTAGTACAGAATATTATTATAGTATATCAATAAAATGATCAATAACTTCTAAAACTTTCTTGCTACACACATCTTACAATTAGCGTGTGCATTATAGATAGTTGCATTTATATCCGAGTACAATTGCAATTATCAGTTTACAGAATTCATATCCAATTTTTTGTATCACGTTCCCTTCGTTCCTTGCTTGCATGCACAGATACCTAAAAACGTACGTGTACGTATGTGATGCGTGCCCTTCCTTTTCCAATCCAACTTCAAAACGGCATAGAATTAAGATTTAATCAGACAAAGTAAGTAATTACGTAGCTGTTTCAGTTAGCGACTATGACTACATTAGAGGGAGTGAAACTAGTAAGTCTGCAAGAATGTGACTCAACGCATTCGATAGACATGAAACGAAAAGGTTTTTATAGCCTACTATATATCCTGATTTTACTCACCGCCATAAAAACTTCATGCTCCTTGATTTTTATAAGGGCTTAAGTCATAGTCGTATAGTTCACTTATGATGTGGATGCTATCAGACTGATAATTAGATGATTAGTAGTTATCTTAATACCTATAACAACTACACGCAAAACGCAAGCTCAATCTCAGTTGGTATTATACGCACAACTCATATTGCACTAGATGTTACCATTTCGATAGTAAAATTGAAAACATAAAATCTAATTGTAACGTACTATTATTCATTTACGACTCATTCACCACATAAATTGAAAGGAGGATTCTCACATTCATCTCATTTGAGCCCAGCTGCCTTAGACACATAAAAATAATTAGTAAAGCATCTTTTGATGTTACAAAAATACATACTACAAAAACAAATTAAGATTCTATTACAAGATGATCTAATTTTAGGCAATTATGCATGTTGAGTGAGTTTAACGAACGGAGGATGAAAACAGTTCACATTAAAAACCATCTCTCATTTGAGTTGGGCCTAATGTAATTTTGGATTGGATCATTAACATATTTTCTTTACCTATAAATATAAAAAAATATTAAGTATTCATTACTAAAATATTGTACCATCATTGTTTTTTTTCTATTCAATCCTTTATCCTTCATTTTGTGAATTATTTATGGGAGGGAAATCATCTTTTTTACTTTTTAATGATTATTACTAAAATTGAAAGTTTAGTAAAGCGTACTAACAAAAATGTTCTTTGGTTGGCTACTGCAGAATTATAATAACAAAATTGCACATCATGTTTTACAAAAAAAAATATATGTGTTGTCACTATTCTATGTTGAATAGTAACAGTGAAATGTATATATTGTATTCGTGATATACAGCAACAAAAAACAGATTGCACCTGGGTAATTTATACATACATGTTTCGAAGAGTGATGTACGTACAAAGAACAGATGCCTTGGTTATCAGAGAAACGAGACAACTTTTCTTGTCTCTCTTCTAACAACCATTAGGATTGCAAGGCCTGTGAAAAAGTAGAAAGAAAACATGAATAAATGAAGTTTTTTTTTTCAATAAAATATTCAGTATCTTGTAAAAAAAAATATGTAGTCTGTTTGGATTGGAACGTATCTTGAATATTATGCAAAGGGATTGAAAGGGATCTATGAAAGGAAATGATTCCATAAGTCTCACTTGGAATTGATAAATTTAAATCGTATACGATTGGCAAACAAGGAATAGCTACAGATTTCACAAGCCTTGTTTGTACAAAAAATAATATAATATAGATACAAAACATAATATATGGAAATTGAAACGAGCTATTCTACATTACATATTATGCAGACTCATTTAGGATGTAATTGTGAATGAATTTTCAGCAGTAGAAGTAGTAACGGATGTCGTTGTTGATCTAGATGGTGTTGATCTAGAGGTACTGCTAATTGGAGTTGTGGTAGGGATATTGGTTGTAGTTAACCTAGTTGTTGTGGAGGAACCCTTGTTATTTTTGGCTTCTGGATTTGGCAATTTCACTTTCCGAAGGCGATATCTCTTCTGAGGATTTTGTGGTCGATATGAACCACACGTCTATGACGACTTATAGTGCAACACACTACACCTGGAGACGTATCTCTGCTTAAGTTCGTTGAAGCTTTAAGCAGCTTACTTCCTACTTGATGTTGTTCAATGGCCTCAAATGTTGTGACTTTGACAGTCCTTAGCACGTCTTTTCTCATTCTTATGGCTTGGATGATTTGTAAACTCCAACACCTTGACTTTGTGTTTGACTCTAGAATGCTGGTGTGTGCTATGGCTTGGTACTAACAGTCCGTACCACAGAGTCTGAAAGGTCGTGACGTGGAGATGATGGGTTGCTCACAGGTTCCATGGGTATCGCCAGACTCTGATCTCACAGCGTTCATGTATCTTCACAGAATCATGGAGGACCCTCACGGCTACGGCTCTGGATCTCAAAGGTTCAGAACTCTTGTTGTGAATACAAGAGACGAGCCCTACTCTCGGCTGGATTCAACATTCTTGCTTGTTTCTTGCTCTCTTTTCCAAAGGTTGCGATGTTGAGGTTGATGTTTGAATGTGATGCTTTGGCTTCGCTAATGCTACTTTTTAAGGAGATGGGTGACCATTTAATGATGTGCTGTGACATATCGAGCGCTGTCATGGAACTCCCTTGTTTCCTTAGAGGATTCGAAAATGACGTCACCAAGGGCTGAAGATGTTGTGATGGGTGGAGCATATGTCGTGGTTGTGGGTACGGTGGATGGACGTGGTCTAACTTTCTTAACTCTATGAGTTTGCCTAATTGAAGGAGCTGGAACGGAAACAATTCCACCATTTCCAATACTATTATCATGAGTAATTCCATAACTGGTTATAGTGGTTTGTTGAGTTGGCTGTGGAACTGTGTTTGGGCTGGCTGAAGGAGATGCAGAGGGTTTAGGGTTTTCTGAGCTACTTGCTGTGAAAGTCGTGCTGAAGTGATAATTAGGGAATTCTTGACTTTGCACAACCATGTGCATCGGCAATGGCTGAGGCTGCATAGGAGGGTATCCCATTTGCTCAATATGTGAGAAACTGACAGGGCTCTGGAAGCGATTGGAGGTTGGCCCAGCAATTACTGGGGACATGTGAGGACCTAACGGAAGAAAGGAGTAGTCTTTAGGTGCAAGAAATTGTTGAATGTAATCTTGTGTGTCGGCAGGTCTGTTGTGTGGAATATAGTTATTTTGAGGAATAAACTTTTGAGGCGGATGAGGTTTACCAAATGGCTTCCCGAAAAAGCTCACTTCTCGCTGAAACTGATTGAAATTGAATGGGTTTGGGCTTTGGAGATTGTGATTGATATTATTAACATGGTTTGGAGCGTTAGACGCAATAACCGTGGGGAGAGCTGAGGGAGTTGGAGAAGCCTGGGATCCCGCATTTTTAATCGTTGTGCTCTGAGTTATCGAAGGAGAAGCGGAGGGTTGCACTCCCCTCTGTTGTTGGTGTTGCTGCTGTTGTTGTGGAGGAGCAGAGAAAAAATTATGTTGAGAAGCTAATCCAAAATTTTGTTGTTGTTGGTGATGTTGAAACACTGGGGATGGGGGAGCTTGAGAATATTCGTAACGGACTGGTGGACGGAAACTTGGTCTTCTGGATTGACGCTTGGGAAAGAAAAGTTGGAAAAGGGAGGTTGGAGGAGCTGATTCAGGAATGGAATGAAAGAAGGAAGGACGCTTATTATACTGGGGTGGAGGTCCGCGATGAGGTCCATTCGAATTCTGGATTGGCACATAGGAATAAGTAGTTTGTGGTCTCTGAAAAATTGGACCAGAATGGCCAAGAGCGTTGTTATTAACGGGAGAGTAATTTAAAACATAATTTTGGACTGCTCCTGCAGTTTGTGGCTCAATAGAAAATGCAGTGGGTTTCACACCCCCATTGTTATTCCCCGGAACGTGCATAAATATAGAAGGTTTCTCAGGTGCTGGCACCCGTCTTCCCAAATAGTGAGTAGATGGAGTCATGATTTGATCAGGGTAAGATTGTAATCGCTTCATGTGAGCCTTCGCCGTAAAA
Source organism: Orchesella cincta (assembly GCA_001718145.1). NCBI lineage: Eukaryota > Metazoa > Arthropoda > Collembola > Entomobryomorpha > Orchesellidae > Orchesella > Orchesella cincta. The sequence continues at coordinate 184,335 of LJIJ01000002.1, forward strand.
TCCCGAATATGTTGAAGTTCGTCAACAGTCATTGGTTGAACTGCTGCCGAAAGTACCACACAGGTGCAAAGCACCCCAAGTCCACCCACAAACGAAATCATGTTCAATATTTTCTTCAAAAAATATTTTCACTAGAAACTTCACTTTTAAGAAACAATTTTCTTAGCTCACACCCCAACAGTTACTTTACACCTAAACAACAGATAACCTCTGAAGCTTGGATAGTGTCAATCCCCACATTCCACAACACTGGCCCCACACTCCCTCAACTCACGGTTTTTCAAAAAGTTTATTGCACTGTAAACTGCACGCATAATCAATGCACCCAAAGAGTAAAGTGAGTGATTGGCAATCCCACGTTCACAACAATTTTAATGTCTTGATTAAGTAGAGTACTCACTTCACTGCTCCACTTCACTGTTATCACATCACGGGTCTGTAAAGAACTAAAAAATTTTCCGGCATTCCACGTTGTTTTAATCAAAGCACTATGTCACTACACTTCCGCACTGACCATGAAGGCTATTTACGGCATAACGCATAACACACAAAACCAAGCCTATATTCCCACAACCACTTTGTTTCTCAAGCTGTCAATCGTCAATACTAACGCAATCTCATGTCAAATCCGACTATATCCTTTTTTTCTCTTTGTAGGTACAAACTACCAATTCATCCCTATGTGGTAACGTATTCAAGTATACAAATTTAATAGACATGCATATTCTGTAAACTTTTTTGTAGTTGTATTGGTATAATATGATATGGTGTGGTTGGTTATGTGATGATGTATAATATTAGAAAATCTCATGCAGCACGGCGCAATACGCTTGGCTTTTCTCTCTGGTCTACCTACTACCTTCTCTATTACCTAAAATGCTTCACTGTAACCACCTCTAAACGTCCAGTGACCCAACCCAACAGGTCAAGTGAGCACCTAAAAATTGCCAAGAATCTCTCCATCCATATACGTGCATTTCGATTTTACTCGCTTGCCATATACCTCTCAGCATCCTTTATATTGCATAGTGTATTTGCCATGTGCAATGAAATGAAGAGCGAATGCAGAGTTTGCATAGAGCTGCATTCTATACCTTCCTGAAGGAATAATAAATTGTTGATTTCTTTCTACCATAAAAGACATAGGTATCTTTTTGTGTGTTCATAAAAGGGAAAAACTTTTGCAAGTTTGTTGTAAACCCCTATTACTGCAGAAAACCTTTCATACATTTAGCCACCATGTTATATTAATTGTAAGAGTTTCTGTCGTATTTTCTTTGATATGCAGGGCTATTCCTTAATGTAAAAGTGATATCACACTGCACCATATCATAATACAACTTACTTAGATAGAAGATTTGAGTAATTCAGTCAGTTACTGTGAATCCCACAGCTTGAAATTAATGCACAAGGCATTTTTAGGCATCTATTGTGGTGCATTTTCAAATATTGTGGCTTGCATAAATGTATTTATCTGTATATGAGCGTATGCACATCCTGATGATTACTTAGTCATTTTAAAAACCATACAATCAAATGCAAATGCACTCAATAGCCAGTGGTCATCCATTCATTTGATGTATTTGCATTTATAGTACCACAACTCGCTTCTGACTTTTCCCTTTCCGTTGCCAATTACGAGTCAGCATAATCAACATCTCACTCACATCCACAGTCTACGTATAACGTAGGTATTCGCAATCAGAAGCAAGTGCATGTTTGTGGAGCCCTGTTGTTAAGGGAGAGGTACTACAAACCAAGCTGAATCTGATAGTTGCGTACTTATTGAAAAAAAAGTGTTTCATTCAAGCTTTTTCTTAAGTTGTTTGCTATTTCACTCACTTGACTTGACTGATAATTTGCATATTAGTTATATTGTTGCAAACATGAATGTCTTCAATACTTAACCCATTATAAGCAACACGAGAGTGTCTTTGCAAGTCAGTCTTGAAGCCGTTCTGAATGCACAGAAAAGTGAAGTATATTATGATGAGCACGTAGTAAAGCCTACAATTAGGGTGAGGAAGGCTCACATTATTGTTACTAGATTATAGTTACCATTGTGCTGACGTTCGGTAATAACAACGTGCTGTGCACGTGAGAAGGCTTTTTAAACAGAGTGTTTCCGAGAGGATTTAATGGAACTTTGATTGTTATGTACATCCAGTAGTAAAGTTTGAAGCGGCACTTAAAACGAGTTGATGATGATACAGATACAATAATAAAAACTAATGATGTATTGATTCTTGATTCCTTCTCTAAAAGCATGGTATATTATGAGACGCATTCAATTTTATCTGCCAAGGTTTGCCATTAGTTTATGTGTGTTCACGGCTCACACAGTTTGATGAAGAGAAAATGAGTGTAAGTTCGTTAGAAGCTGATTTTTCCTTGAGTGGCCAATGCATAATGAATCATTTTTTCATAAAAGGGCCAATTTCAGTTGAGTGATGCGCTATAAATCTGTCATTTTAGGGCTACTTATTTCTACATGTTTTTGAAAGACGACTTTTTCAGGCAGACTTTCTTGAGCTTTTAATGGGGATTTCATGTTTTTCAAATTAGAAGCAGGGAGCTCCTTCGTTACGCATGACATTATTGAATCACTTTAGGATATTTAAGGTTAGTTCTTGTGCTAGGATTGCTTTGCAAAGATTTTCAACTTTTCTTGAAAATTTTGGAGCAATATTCGACAACGCAATAAATAACTCTAGTTCTCACCACTCGACTCAACCTATTGAAAATTGCATATAAATTGTGGCCGGTGGAAGTTGGTTATGTCATCATCATGTTTTCATGAATAATGTACACAACAAGAAAGGTTAAATTATCTGTGAGAGAATAGCTGATGACGTATTTGAGGCACGTACCCATACCTCAACAACAAAGTTGATGATGAATGAATGTTCTAACAAATTAGTTAATTCAGGACGTAACAATTACTGTTGAACAAATCACAGCCTAGCTATTTCCTCTTGTTGTGGTCATTGGGAATTTTTCTTGAAGCTTTTCTATCATGCATGCCATGTCGTATCAGGGAGCATGTAAGCCGGTAATAATCATCACTTGACGAAGTCATGATGCAATGTACAATACTACAAAGGAGAGATAATTATGATATGTGAGTTCATGTATTTATGTAGCATTATATAATAGTATGATTTTTGTTTGCTAGTACACAAAAAAAGTAGCTACACCTCATAATTTATAATTAGTGGGAACGGGTGCAGCAAGAGAGAAATAATCCAGATGATTTCACTTCTTTCGCATATAAAAGAATTATATGTGTTGGGCCGTTGATGATGATGGTGACATATGGTGTGCTCTACGTAATACATCCTGGCTACTGCGGATCCGGAAGTCAATCAGGTTAAAAAAGTAAAGCCAACATTAAGAAATTTTTAGGGGGCTACTATATAGCACGGATATTGGCTATACTGATATTTATGGGTAATCACAAGCGCTTCTAGTAACTATCTGCATGCGGCATACCTACTAGTCACGTGCGCATTTTAAAAAATCGTTCATTATTAATATTAAAGTGAACCCCTACCAAACCACATAAAGAGCAAGTCAGCACAAAAATCTTGTATTGCCAACATGTCAAAATCTGAATCAATACATGAGCCATATTAATTTATGAGGTAAAAAATTTGCATCCTTGCATTATGGACGAACTGCTGCCAGCAATGAATGTGGGGTTATGAGATAAAGCGACCTGTCCGGTTGACCACACCAACACCACCACCACACCCCAGACAGGTAAAAGCACTAGATTATGACATGAGTTGCATTTGTTACGTGAGTAAAATGCACTATTTTCCTTCCTCTACTTTTGTAGTCAAAATGTAATAATGTGTACGTTGTGCAGGTACACATTAACGTTTTTTTAAAAAACAAATCTGCGCGTTATAAAGGACTCCAAGATGATTCAAAATTATTGAAATTGAATATAACTGATTAGCCATGTGGAATGGTAAACAATGCTGCTGTCGGAAGTAACTCTTGTTATATTTTTTTCTCCATAATGCAAAAAGTTATTGCTCGTTCGAAATGAAGTAATTATGACTGCTTATACAATGCAATAAATCTTTTCAAATATGTTCTAGATTTTTTGTGAATCTCTTTTACCAATAAGCATAAAAACTACAGCAGAGCAGCAATAATACTTTGCACTATCAAAAAAATTATTCAAGTAGACTAGACTAATAAAAAGTTGATAACGGATCTATATGTAAGCCAATTTTAATGCTGTGCACGGAGCGCAGTAGCAAGTGGTGAACAACACAAACAAATAAATAAATTTGAGGTTTTTTGTTAAGCGCTGCTTACACAATAACAACAATAATGCGTAAAGAGGTGGAATGATAATGAGCAATAAACCTCTAGATGCTAGATTCAGGTGCAATTTTCAAACATGCTGCTAAATTGTATCATTTTTATAATCACTAGATTTTGAGAAAGATCAGGATACGTACTTATTTGTTGAAAATTACCCCATGGGTAGGAAGAAGCAGAAAAAAAGAGAAAAAAATTATGGAATGATTAGCGAACAAGCTTATGTAAAATTATTATTTATTGTTATTACATACATGTGCAAATTGTGGGGGAGAGAGAGACAAAAAAGGTTTTTAGACTCACAGAAAAGGAACTAGCAAATAATAGTAAAACAATCTTTCAAAAGCTATTAGGTAAAGTACCTCCGTATTAAATGTTATGTTAGGCGATGCCAACATGCGTATGCCAACAAAAAACGAAACATAAAAAAAAGTCTGAACACAAGAAACGTTCTTTTGTACTAATAATATATTGGAGTTATTGTGTGTTTTTGCGTACGTACGCGTACATACATGTAACAACAGGATCCGTGGGCGCAAAACTGCATTTCAGAGTGAGTAAGGACTTGACTTGGCCTAGGGTCATGTTTCATTTGCTCACAAACAGTTCATTTGACAGTGCAGCAGCAGTCGTGACTCTTGGGGCCAAAAGCTCTTTTTGCATGAGATATGTTGGATATTATGTAGATGTGTAAAATGATGGACACAAGAATCATTTATCTTGTAAGGAAATCATATTTTGTCCAAATTGTAAAATATGCATGTACCTTGACTTTCACTCTCTCACAGTTTTCGTCCAAATCCTTTTGTCGCTCTTTGTGTAATGTAGATAATTGTAAATATACATACAAACTGAAAACATGTGGGATACCTATTACATTACACTTTCAGACATACACACATAACAATCAAAAAACCACTTTTATTGTGTAGCAAAATATGTTGCGTGTAATGAATGCTTAAGGCATACAAAATTTTGATGCATTAGGGTTAAAAGTTAAAGGGTTTGTTGGGCAAATGTGAAGCTATGTTGTAGGTACCTACTTGTTACCATACCTCTGGGCCTGCTCTCAGCATGCCAAAAACAAAAATCTATCATCACCAACCATAACAATATCCCTATATTTCTAATTTGCACAGGTTTTATACATGTATTTTGTTTGCTTGTAATGTATAAATGTATGAATATATGTACACAATGTAAAACGCAGCCACAGACACTGCGCACATGGTTTCTTTGAAATCTCTGCTGTTATCTCAAATACACGCATAATATTGAGTGAAAAAAAAGTTCATGAAAATTGCACGCATATATATTTCATACCTGCTTTGCTTGCCCACATACATAACACAAGATCATTTTATCGTAATGAATATCTATTCAATAATTCCACACTTGTTTAACTTCTTTTTCATTTGGAGTTGCCATTACAAATGTGTGACTAACTATTTTAATTTTGGTTGTTCATTGACCGATCGACGTTGACGAACAAGAGGAAGAAGTTTGTCCACCCTTCCTTGATGATACGGTAAATCAAAATGCACTTTTCATGCTTCATTTCGATAAACGAAAATATATCACATTACTCACTCAGAGAACAAAATACAATGCTTTTTTGTGTGGATGACTGTGACTACATAACTTTTGAAATAGTTTTTTTTGTAATACGTATTAAGTTTAAAATTAACAGGAGGAGGCAAAGGAAACTCCGACGAGAAAAGAGGTTTGTAAATGATTTCTCTACTGACATACAATGGTCATAAAATAAAATGTTCACTTGCAGCAAACATTTTCTCTACAAAACATGTTTGAGGGGAGCCATCATATCATCAGGATCACTTTGTATCATTATGCATTATTTAAGTTGGCCTTTGACTTGACTGAAAATAAAAATGGACTTTTGATGCTAATGTTCAAATTTAGATATGGGAAAACACCAGATTTCATTTTTTAATTTATGCAGCATCAATATATTGTTATTGCTTTGTTATCGGGCATGCGTGTGTGTGGGATTTTAGGAATTTATTGCATCCCTTTTTAAATGATGTTAGTGAAGTATTAAGTGCAAAATTGAGCACGAACTCAGAATCCAAAAAAACAACACAATTGCATTTAGATCAACGACAGCGCATAAAGAATCACTTACTTTTATTGTGCCGTAAGTTGTCATGAGAAGGTGTTATATGATGCCACAAATTTGTAAACTTTATTGCATTTTGTCAAAAACGTTTTCAGTTTCTAAGTTCATGTTCAAGTCAAATCAAGTTCTCACCTTGTTGGTTAGTAGTGGGCTTTTGGAGCCACACTAATCTTTCAAAAAAGAGCAAAAGTGCGAGAGTTTAGGATGTCAAGTTGTATAAGATATTTGTTTTGTGCGTTAGGATATGCCAAGCAGATGTGTTTGGTAACACGATGAAAAAACTTTCTGTAACATTTTATTGCATTTCTTGTTCACCACAGTTAGAGATTAGAGAGTAAACTCCACTTGCTTGTGTGCTTGATTTTGGATGCTGATGCTTTCTGTTTGGTTACTTTCAATCTCAATCATCATGATCATGTAATTTTTTTGAAGTTGAAAAGCGCATGTTTACCTTTACACGAGTGGGGATAGATGTGTGTGTACGTAGGAGGCATCCATTTTGTGGTTTTACTTGCATTTTCTGTAATGAGTATTGGATTGGATTACGGTTGGTTTGTTTGACGGTGGTATCATTATGACCATGTCATCTTCTTCTTCATCAAACTTTCTGAAATTTTCGTCAACTTAAGAAGAACCGTAATGGGATATTATGATATGATGATGAGCCATAATGAATTCAAATATAGATATATATGCTTTGCAAAACCAAAACATCATTTCATCCGCTTTGTAAACAACCAAGTTTATTGAGAATGTAGTGTCATGTCATATTATACTGACATAGAGGTTACACATTCTGGCATTAAAAGTTTGTAATGAGTACGCCTGCAAAGGAAGGGTTTCCGCGTCCATCATGAGGACGAAAATGGACGTTTTGAGGTGGGAACAAAGCTCAAACTTTCGCGAAATTGTACATCACATCTTTTCTCCAAACTTACAAGCACAGCTTTTTTTATTAAAACATGGTTTCGAAGCATCATTCAAAAGGAAAATTACACGGTACGACTCTAGTAACAATCACCGCCCGTGACAAACATGTAATTTTAAACAAATCGGCATGATTAAGGAATAAAATGCATTTGTGCCCTGAGAGTATTTCATCTTTAAAAGTTGTTTCAGTTTTTTATGCCATAAATTGTCAAAAATATTCTCTGTTTATTGAACGAAAACGTGTTTGAGCTTTTTGATGGTGTTGCCTTTTTTAGACTTTACATGCGAATACATAATAACATAGGCATACATTTCAGTACTCATGATTGTGCCTCTACTATGCAGAATTTAACTTTTGTATTCATCAAAATTAAGCGTTTCATTAACGAAAATTCCCTTTATCGAATTATATGTAAACCTTTATGCGCAGTTAAAATTTTCAAAATGAGTTGCCTACGGTTTCTAGTGATGACTTCTTCCGCTCAGGAATTGACTAATGAATTTGCTTAATCGACTGTTTAATGAATTTATGGTGGTGGAAAGTAAATGTGAACTAATTGAAAAGTAATAACTTTCGGAGACAAACACGTCCATGCGTAGTATGCATTATCAGAGATGCGTGCGATATATAATTTAGACTACCATAAAGGCATAATTGTATTGTAAAAATAATCAATAAACATAAATTTAAGAACTAGTTATATATTATAGCGTGCTTAGTCTACTGGCGATTAACTACTTATGTCACTAGATTAACATTTTCCTACCATTTGTGATTATGGATAATTTCAATACAAAAGGTATAAGGCGAGTCATTCATTTCAGCAAGTCAAGTGTAGGATTAAAGTTTTTACGTGACAGAACACCTAGTTATATGCATCAATTATTTTCATCTAACATTGTTCTTCTTACTAAATAAATACGGAAGGGTCGGAAGAATACCTCTGTTCTTTTGTCTTATAATTAGAAAGGGGCTGTATGAGTTGCAAACTAATTCCCATGAATCTTATCCTTCGTATTCCAATTTTTGCATAAAATCGACAACTATGATGTAACTACACAACATGACAAGGAACTTGTAGCTAAAATTAAGAGAAAAAATAATTAACAAGTCGAAAAAACGTTTAGGAATGATAAGAAAATGTCTTTATTTACTAGTTGTATCACGGGTAACTTGATACTCAATATTTGGACAATAGAACACTCACCAAGGGTGATAAATCAAGATTAACCCCAGAGCTGCGAACGCCCCAATGACCAAACCCACGATCAGTTTCTTATGTCGACCCCAACAGGTCATTCTTACCCTAGCTCCTACATTCTGATCACCCATTTCAAGCACTGTAGAAGACGAAATACCCATCAAGTTACAGCGACTACGTGCCCGAATTTGAGCTATGTGCTCTTCCTCCTTCTTTTCGTCTACGATCAAATTGACGACTGTGTGTAGAGAATCAACAACTTCTACACCTGTCAAAGAAACAAAAGTCGCAACATGTAATAGCAGAACAAACTAGTCATAAAATCATTGTATGTATGAGAGTAGGAAAATTGCACAATTAAGTTTTTATTCTTACTCTTTTCTTCGGAGCCCGGTTCCAACTGGAACTCGACCTTCTTTTGACTAGAAGTAGGAGTCAACACCTTGCCTTGTTTACCAGCTTTCTTCATGGTAGTGCTGCAATAGACAGATAATAATCCAGTATTATTAGTGATGAAAGAGACAAAAACCCATCCACAATTACTATTATTGATTGGGAGCAGGGATTCTCAAAATTATCTATTTTCTAAAGTGTATGCCAGACCACCTTTAGATATCAACACAACTATTTAAAACTTAAAAAATCATAGGTTTAATCCCTGAACAAAATTTGTTAAACCCCAATCATTTGTTGATGACTGATGAATCACTTTCTTGCCCTCATCACCTGTCTCGCAGAAAAACACCCAATAAGTTTCTGAAAAGAAAGACAGCACTCGGCTTATGCAGAGATCTGCTGCCAACCTTTGTTGTGTTGTGATTCTAGTTACCCCAACGCAGTAAAAGCAGACCGGCAAGCAAATCAAGTACAGCAAAATAGTTTACCTTTTGATTCTTCACTTCCCAACGTGGAATTTTGACTCTGCCTGATATTACCCAAAGAGGGTTGTGACTAGCAAACATTAATTAATTTGATTCACCTTTACTTCCGTTGTGTAAATTGCTTTAGTTTCAGTTGAAAAAACGTCGGGTGGAATTCAGTTAACTCACTCGCTAAAATACAGCTTTGGTAAACCAAGTGAGTTCTTTGATGATACCGGCTCGTTCAGATCTTTACTTATTGCTTACTTAGCAGTTTGAACTTTTAACTGATTTCGATTCAATATTGATTATTTTTCAGTAAATAGTTGCGACAGTAAGATAACCTGCTAATGATGATGCACCGACGTTGCTTCTCGTCTACAACGAATCGCCTTGCGGAGTATGCAAGAAAAAAGAAGAACAAGATGCACTGGGTAAGTTGTGTAATTATTTTGCCAATAGAACTTAAATGAAATCTCTATTATTTGGTTCACAATTTGAAGAATTGATCCTTTAATCCATTAATTTCACTAAATATTTAGGCAGACGAAGCAAAGCTACTTAACAATATCCAACGGGCTCTTACCCACTACGATGACTTTTATGGCAACCTTTTCGGAAAGCAGTGGCCTTCAATGAGACTCGGGTTGCTGTCACCTCCCAAATATATGGCTATTCCAAACACATTCACTGGGAATATTGAACCTATTACACAAAAACTGAATGGAATGGGAGCTTACAATATTCAGCAGTTATGGAGTAACAGTCTGGAGGAGCACGAAGCGAAAGAACTGGACTTAAACAAGGATTTGGGGAGACTTCACCAAGTAGATATAACACTGGGAGCTATTGCAGAATCTAAGAGGGCAGCTGAACTTGATATTTTGTATCAAAACGCACCTACCGGTAAAAAACTAGGAGAGTTACAGCTGGGGAAACACACAATGGGACGGATCGTCAGTGATGTGTCAGAAGGTAACTGAACTACTATATGCTTGAAACAACTAGTGAGAAAGGAAACCAATCGAATTTATCTTGACATACAACGTGGTTGTTTACAGCCGCTGGAGATTTCATTCCATCTACGAAACTGAAAGGAATGGATGATTTTACTTTGGACTCTGAGTATTTCTCATCATACTTGAAGAAGCATGATGAACCCGAGGAAGATGAATCTGCTACGGAAGTAGAGGGTGACAATGAAGTTCTCTTCCTTAAATCTAACCAGTCTTCCCTATTGCATTTTCCGCAGTTTTTAATTCCACATGCATTTGAAAATGGATCTGCAATGAATTTCCCACCTGCTAGTCGTGATTCCTCTTCCAGTAAATCAAAAACTAACTAATTTTAACTACCAATGCCCAAGTGCCAGCGAGCAAATACCAAATAAAATGGGGATCATATTATTACAGATTTGCGGGAATACATTTGTGTGAATGGATCGTCTATATTACCAGTGATAGCTCTGGACCTAAGACCAGGAACTAATTTGCTAGATATGTGTGCTGGACCTGGAACAAAGTCTCTAATGGCTTTGATGACAATGGCAACGGATTCAATAACATGTAATGATCTGGAGTCAAGCCGACTTGCTAGAGTTAAACAAATCTTTTTGGAATTCCTTGGTAAATAGGATATCACTAGAACAATCAGCTGTGAAAGTTGTATCACGAGCAATAAATCACATCTATACTTTATGTGTTTACTGTAGGAACCAGTAATCCTGATATTGCTACCTTCACGAAATTCAACTCAAGAGATCATCCAGCACGAGAGGAATATTCCCGAGTGCTTGTTGACGTTCCCTGTCTCAATGACCGCGTTTCATGTACGGTAGTGGATAACAATATTTTCAAGCCAAGAAGGACCAAAGAAAGACTGGCGCTTGTGAAAACTCAAAAGGAGATTTTGCACAGTGGACTCAAAGCAGTTAACAAGAAGGAAGGGAGTGCTATTGTGTATTCTACGTGTACATTAAGTCCTATTGAAAACGATGGAGTTGTTATGAACGCCCTGAAAGAGACTGAGGTTTCTAATTTGTATGTAGACTTAGTTGGACTAATGAAATTGATCACTCCATTTGAAAAGGCTGGAGTCTTTCGTGTAACACGCATCAGGTGTGAAGTACTCGTAACGCCAACTAAGTTTTGTAATTATGGGCCAATGTTTATCTCCAGAATTGTTGTCAAACCGTCATTAGCTTTTGTTGTTGAAGCATAGTTTCAATGTGTACAAATTAGTCTCTGTTAAGCTGTTGAAGTAAAACTTTGTGTAAACGAAATCGAAATTGTTTCTCATGATCTACATTACAATTTTTATATATATTTCTCTATCGATTGGAACTAAAAACAAGCAATATGTATAGAAACTGGTCGTAGAGGACTTTATAAGTAGTCGCATGAATGTAATGAATGCAGATAATTTCCCTGGACGTGATTGTTATCATTTTTTTGTTCCAATATTTTAAATTACATCACAGAGGCATATCAAGTTAAATTATACTAATTAAAATCGACGTAATGGAAAAATACAGATGAGTTGCGTTTTATCTAAATCCCATGTTTCTCATAAAGCATCAATGGCAGGAATAATCCTCAACGTAAACTTTTAGTGTACCCATATAATAGTGAGATTGATACTAATAGATAATTTGGCTTAGAAGATGAATCATCAGCATGTTTTGTCCTGCTTACACAACAAATTTGTAGGAGCTAGAAGCGCAACTGTTGGCTTTCAGAATTTCAAAGTATTGACTCCAAATCCGTATGCTTCTTGTGGGCAATTATACTTGTTGGCAAATTTACGGATAAAATTGAGAATTCATAAGCTCAAAGCTCTAGCACCACAGACTTCAACTTGTCTCGTCATAAAAAGCCTCTCGCAAAAGATGGAATTTACAAAACTAGCCATAATCCGTAATTTACATACAATACATCCCCTACATCTGAGCACGCAACGACAGAACGTATTGAGAAAAGAGGAACATACACAATTGCTATTTTTGGAAGAGCCAACTCAATCCATGGCAAACCAGTCACTCACTCTAACTTTGACATCCCTATGAAATGTAACGGAAGCCTGTACTTGAGTTCAGAACGTAAAAGTATGCATCTATTACAAATACTGACTGAAGAAGCCAGCATCTTATTCTCAGCTCCCCTGCATACTTCCGCAAGAAGGAAGTACTGTCTGTCGGTCTCGACGCTCACCTTCGTTACTCTCATCTCATCAAGAAGAAAAAATAATGTATTCATATGTTCGAAAGCAAATAAGCTGTTCACTTGATTCATGTGCTCCACCACAACTTCCGAAAAGGTAGAGAACAGTTGAGGAGTAACAGTTGTGCCATATTACCGCATCGCATCACACACATCTACAGTAGCAAGATGAACCAGTTCCAATGATTATCCTACTTTGCTTGTCTTTGAGCAAGCAGCATGTCTTCGTCACTGATTGTGGAAAACTGTGCTTCAAAACGGACAGATACAGATGCCACTTTAAACGTTGGCATTGAAACGGTTCATCGTTACCTCGTATATACATACATTTTCACACATGACATGTGTATACTCATTCCTATCCTTATGACATAATAATAGTATATGCTTTGTTACAGATTGCAGGAGAGGGGATGATGAAATTTCTAAACTACTATATATGTTTGTTTGTTAGCTCATGCGTTCATATGTACAGTAGCCATAATATAGCACTTGCACAGCACGCACAACCTCAGCAGTTTCGCCCGACGAACACCGGTTTCTAAACCTTCCCCGATGCTCGAACAGTCGCACACCATCCTCATAAGTAGGTACATATAGATAATATGTGTTAATGTGTTTCATTTTCATCTCATCTTGATCCGGAAAAATAAATTATCCGATTAGTCTATAGGGCTAGGTTGTGCTAGTGAGAAATTATGGTGCTTTGCAAATATCATAGTATTCTGAGCAACTATCTGCTAAAATGTAATTTTGATTTCAATGCATGGAAGTGTGTACGGAGCGCAATTAGGTTATCCACATAGGTATAGCACAAAACGCAGACATACAGAATGTAATCAATGTGGCTTCTACATCATATTTAGCTTCCCATTAACAGATTGGTATGAAGAGGTCTTAGCCTCACAATCTTGAGGCGAAATAAATCTTTTTACAACATTTTGTAGGTTATTAAGGAGTTGAATACAATCGGAGGTGACATCAGCCGTCACCATTACACGAAAAACGTTTGCTACATACAAAGCCTTTACATTGTAGTTATTGTTGTAACGTTAAAAATACACGGAGTCAGAATGTCTTTTATTTGCCATTTCTCGTGGAACACAAGATAGCTACACGGCAACCAGCTTTATTTTAACACACTGACTTCATGCCCACAGTTTCATGTTTATCTATATTATTACTGTGTCACCATATCAGAGGTTTTCAAGCTTTCCATAATGATAGACATAAGTCAGTGTGCTTTTCTTTTGAAATAGCATTCATGTAACTTGCCACATGTCCATCCATCCACTCAGTGGGAAGGAGTACGGCGTAGCTTTTCGGTGGATATCTGATGAGCACATCTCCCATTCTATGAATTCGTCATGTCTTCCTAGTACAACTGTGAAGTGTAACCGTTTTTTTTGCGAATATAATGCTTGTTTCAAATGACACTCCATTTCCTTAGCGGTTCAATGTTTTTGCAAATTGTGTGATGTAGTGCGTTAATCCATATATTGCTGAGCTGGTTTGGTGTCTTTGTGGCCAATGCAAAAATTACATTACGTATATCAGGTTCATTTTTTGGAAACCATTTCCAATCTCATCCCTAACCTCAATCAGGTTTTTATTCTTTTCATTATGAGTATCCCATCGTCATCATTCCGAGTTGAGATTCAAGGAGGTCGAGATTCAACTTTGTGCTCCTATAACATAACTGCTGTCGACGAAATAGTTTATTCTCCCACGGCCACGGACTTGCTGGCTCCGCCATTCCTAGCACAAGTTGGGAAGCCTGTGCCAAAGACAAGTGGAAACAGTTGAGTTTGTCGAAAGGAATTAAAAGTAGCGTGTGTGTAGTATCTACACTCGTGGCACAGCGCACATACTTTTTCCTATCCACAAATAATAATCATCATAATACTTATGTGCTTACATTTCACCTTTTACAAGTGCGTTTGTTTGCCACTAGCTACAAATCGGAGGAGAAAAATTCTCGAGGGGTTTTAGTTTTTTTTGGAGGAGTAGATGGTTTATTTTAAAAAGTGTATACATATTTTACTATGATTATGATTTCCTACATACATCATATTATCATATCACTAATATTTTTTTGCGGAGAATCATATTGAGTCGTAAAATTTTTGTGGTGCCAATCCATGTTGGCAAAATCATTTGATGTAGGAGTAGTCAAAAAGAAATTATTAGCTCATGTCTGCTAATACATCCTCTTCCTCCTCGCGAAATCTGCAATGCTTTTTTTCAAACAGCGTTAACTCTCTACACTCCAAACTCCGTCGACAGAATCAGGAGCTCTTCAACATGCTACATGATTGACGAAATCATTATATCAACTGGGTGCGTTAGGGTTGCCTCAATTTTCTATATAAATTTATTTTGCGAGAGAAGGCAATAAGAATGTCTACGCCAGTGCTTGTGTAACCAAAGTATTTTTTTGCCAGTTGGAAGAATACGAAGAAAAAATGGCCACAAAGTGATGTGTTGACAAGAAGATGCTCGATACTCCTCCATTTTCATATTCTGTGTGTTCGGTGAGATAAGATAAGTTTTATTGGGTATGATTGAAATTCACCTTTATGAGTGGGGTAAAAGCAATCACAATGGTTCTATCAATTAACTGCAAAACTAAGAGCATTGCTTATTGTGGTGCAGCTAAATTATTTGTGCCAAAGGTGAAGTGTTTGCCTTCCAGAACTAATGGGAGTTTTTGGTTCGTAAGACTCGTTGGTGAAAGTGACTCGTAACGTGATACTTTTTTTTTGTATGACCTTCCTGTATTTGTTTTTGTTTTCCGCATTATTCACACCGGAAGCTGATAAGGCATACTGATTCTCACATCTGTGTAATTAAGTTCTGAGCTCGGAATAACGATTTCTGTTTGTGTGTGTTTTACGGTTATATGGTATGAATGCGTCTGTTTCGTTCAACAGTCTATATTTGTTTTCTATGATAATACGAACTGTGAATGTGGATAATGTGCTACTAGACAGAATGGCAGTCGTGGAGCATACGAAAATAAATTGAAATCGGGAAGAGAGACCTTGGTTTTACTTCGATTGATTTGCCAATACATTGCGTAGCTACTCACCAGTATTTGTTATTGTTAGAGTTCTCAGTTCTTATTAAATAATGCCAATAATTATTGTTATGCTATAGGTTAAAATTATATGGTGAAAGCATTACAGATGAATACAATGCTAATTGTGCTATATATTGTGCTAAATAATTAAAATCTAAATTTCGGGTTGGAATATCGGGTGTTGACTTCCCCTTAGTAAACACTATTTCAATAAATTTTTCATATAAGCTGAAAAGTTTAAGGGAAAGAAAACATTGGTTCGGAGTGATAAATTGTGACATATTGTTAGCCTCGTTATAATCCTCTTGGAGGATGGGTGATTGTGGACTCAGTTCTGCTGATCACACACCAAAAGAAAATGTTATTAGTAAAAAGCGGTTGCTCAGTGCTACGACGAAAAACAGAAGCTTTGACTATTGCGAACCAAGTGAGTGCAAAAGCGTCAACAGGGAAGAGCTCCTCCAGCATCACCATGACCTAACAAATTTGTGTAGAGATCTCCAGCAGCATAAATTGGACATGCAACGGCAACACATGCAACTTGCAGAGGCCCTTCGGAACCTCGGGCAAACATTTGAGGTGGACCCACACAGCCCCGATAAGCTTCGACGAAAGGAAGGCAGAGACGAGACTGGGATGAATGGTTCCTCCGCTACCACCGCCGCATTAACTGGCTCAACTACAACTGGCGCTAAGCGTGACATATGGGATGAGGATCTTGCCAGTGAATCTCTCGACAACGGGACGATGACGGAAATGCCCGAGCTTTGCAAATCTACAATGTATTCCAGTGGGCTTCCCCCAAGAACGATTCCATTCCGGTCAGCTTCCTTTTCTCAAGTTGACATAACCTCCGAAGGGAAGTACGTAAGAAATCCGCGTTCCCCCATAACTCTCAAACCTACTGCATTCTGTCTCATGAATAATTCGTATGCATCTGGCTCATCCACACTTCCTCGGGCTCACGGTGCCAAGCTACTGCAGCTACACCAACATCTCCACATAACTGGCTCGGAAGAAGATGTTTGCACGTCGCAAAACTGTGTTCCCCTCTCCTGCCAAGTCATTGGCAGTGATGGTGCCAACACTGGTGTGGGTGCTTTTCAGTCGTCATTACCTGAAACCATCTCAGAAATCATTGATTCTGTAAATGATGCCAATAATCTGTTATCCATTTCTACTCTTCCCAACAACATGGATCATTTTTATAGCAGTAGTGAAGGCAATTTGCAACAGCATTTCCAAAGCCAAAATGAGTGTGTTGGTGCTCTCAATGGCCGTCCAATTCATACCAGTGCTCCTGTGGCGATTAATGAGGTGGAAGATTGTTCTAAAGTGATACCGCATGCTTCACCAACTCCGCTTGACGGCAGGTCAAAAATGATTTATGAAAGTGGCGACGTTTCAAACCAACCGTGTCATTCGAACAATACGGAGTTGCAAGTGAAAGAGCTGAGTCGGATACAAAATACGAGCGACAACTCCACCACCACCGCGTCGGAAACAAATCGGAATGAAAGTGATGAACATCAACCAGCTCTACCTCAAATTAATCAAGCAGTTGAGATAAATGAGGTGAACGAAAGTACAAAGCCAGAACCCCCAGTTAATTTACCGGTGGAGAGAAATGAAAATTCCAAAGTTTGTCAGTGCAGCGAGAACCAAAAGAATGAAATTTCCTTCCCGGAACAGAAAAGTAGTCCAAACCCCGAACTCATTGCCACACTGGTGGATGTACAAAAGGGAAATGGGAATGAAATCTCAGTTCTGCAACAGGAAAATGAGATAAAACCAAAAAGTGAGGAAAGTTTTGTGACTCGACATCATAAACCGCAACTTGTACGATCCCCACCTCTCATCAGGGAGGAGAGTATCATGGCTCGGAGTAGTAGTGAAGAAGGCCCAAAATCTGACCAGGATGAGGATCGACCGGAAATAAATATAAATCCTGTTGTTTGCAATAATATTGAAAGCAGTGATAAAAGTCCCAAGGGCAGAACCAAAATCAAGAAAAGAGTCCTTTTAGATTTGGAAATAGGTGGTGGTTCATCCATTTCCGGTTCCGGTGGTGAGGATGAAGCGGAGAAGGACAAACACGGATTATTTCGTCAGTCCTCTGGACAATCTGATGAATCTGCGGAGGGTGACCGTCAAAGTGATGGTTGTACAAGCCCTCCAATAATAACACACACGAGCATCAATCTTCATCGATCCAATTTAAGTGCTGGAAACTCCCCGCTAACGGAAGCTTTAGCTTTGGATAGCCCTGTTCGTCGAGGTTCCAATCCTTCCGTGGCAGCTGCACAACGGCTGCTCATTCAGCAACCAATCTCCACTCCACATCATTGCCTCAAACGTCATCTGTATCTGGGCAAAATTATTTCAAGGTCTCCGTTGATGACAATGACGACTGCCTTGGTACAAAAAGAGAAAGTGATATGTTGAGTTGTCACAGCACGCCCAATGTATGTCGTCAAATGCCACAACCTCGTCGATACAACAAGCGCCCACTACGGGGTCCGTATGGGGAAATGCTTGAAGCTGAAATGAAAAAGTTGGTCCCTTCACGGAGCAACAATAAGGATTATGATAGTATCACAGAGTTTTGGCGTGAATCAAAATCCAGCTCTCCAAGTCGATCCACACAAAATGATAGTGTTGCTGGTGGTGGTGCCAGAACGTCTGTGGGCCAACCAAAGTTAGCCAGTTCTTTCGTCATGACTTCCATGGATGATCTCAGTTTGACTAAACAAAAGCATTCGAGTATTCGTTCAAGAAAAATTAGTGCAAATTTGCCTGTCACACACTATCATACGAAAGGTCAGTATATTTCAACAAAAGTAGCACATTATGAATCTCTGCTTTCCATTTTTTTTTCAATGCAAAAGTAGACCTACTGTGTTTTAGATAATGCTGAAATGTAAGTAACGAATACCGAAACAAATCTCCAAATTTTATTCTTTCATGATCCAGATGATGGTGCCCCACTCGCCTTTCATCAGCGCACAGCTTCCAGTCCTTCCCAACTCATATTTGCTGCTTCAACAGACCGAGAAACTTTGGCGGAAAGTCGTCAACTCGTAAGTGGCAGCATGTAATTTTTTCTCATTTTTTTACGTTTCCCTTTGATAAGATTAGGTTGGCAGTGGAATATACTAGAGTTCTCTTTCATAAGATTGCAAATCCATTAATTCGGTTCCAGTCATGTCCTATTGGACCCAGCGTGTGTTGAACGTTATACAATATGCCATTCACGATCAGTAATGAAGGTCTTTCATCTCAAGTGCACTTCAGGAAAAATTAATCTAATTGATAAGTATGCTGACCAATTCCCACTGTGTGATTTGTACATTTGGGACTAATACTACGTGATGCAATATTACAAAGTAGTTTTCTTCCTGGTCTACATTTACAACGATACAACTTTTATCCCGTTCCTTTTTAGCGACCTCACTATTATGTCACTCAAGTGCATACCAAATTAAGGGAATTTGAAACGGTTTTAGTCATAATGATGGTCATACGATACTTCTAAATTTAGTATGCAAATACTTCAACAGCTTTTAGTTATTGAGGAGAAATAAGCTCGTATTCCCATATGGTCCATATCGTTAATTTGGTTTTGAAATCTAGAAAGTTTGAGAATGTTGCTCATTGTCAAATTTCGTCCTTAAGCCACAGACTGCAGCTGGAATTTTTTTATAGAGGCAATGGCTAGTCCCCATTCTGAATATCAACGCATAGTGCTTTTGATAGCTGACACTGACTGTAACAAGAAGTGAAATAGAGATGACTTTGCAGCTTCTCCACATACCTGCTTTCAACAACGTGTACATGATTCGGCAAATTGTACAAATGTGTGAAAGAGAACGCTCTGAGAAGAAAATCTAATTACACCTCCGCATTGAAAGCTTCTATCGCTTCTAGCACAAATGAATGCAGCTGGGATATGAAAGTTTACTGATGTGATTTTTGGTATTATAAAAAAAAACTTGTATTTAACCCCACCCATCTGTTGGTTGGTTTGAAGAAACAAAAAGTAATTAATAACTGAAGAAATAAAAGGCAATTTTTAAAGATGGTAGTTTTCCCTTGAAAATTTTAGTTTGTGAGAAATCGTCAAAGTTATAAATGATAATGGAAGGAAATTTTCCAAGACAACACGAATGAATAAGTAGATATAAAGAAAACACTTATAGATCTTACTTACGTAAATTTGAAGTAGTAAATGTACATGCGAAGCTATTTCGTTACACAAAAGGAACATTTAAGGTTATTGCTGCCAGTTCAATTCTAAGAATGTGTTGTGGTACCTAAGCCGTTTCCATTTCCCGAATTGATTCTCTTTTCATTGCCAATGCATTAAGTTTAGTCCGAAACATCTCATCTTCATTTCAATCATTATATTTGCTCCTTGTAAACCTCACCGTAGTGCAGTTAATAACACGAGTCCCGAATGCTCTCCTGTTGTTGTCTCTCCATTCTTTGAGTTAAGTCAAGGGTTCACGTTCACGCTTCTCTAGCGGCACACCATGATGAGTGAAATGCTTTCACTTACCATAAAAAAGGAAATAACGTTTGATGATGATGTGATGGTGACAGGAAAAGGAATGGGTGAAATGTTGAGGGGTAATAAACATGAATGAGGGAACATATACACACCTCATTAGTTTCTTTATTTACTTTACATGCTCGTGAAACGTTTTAGGAGATTTTGGAAAGTCCTACGTTTCCCCAGGTTTCAACCAAACACGAACTTTGCTACACAAACAAACAACAGGAGATAACGCGCAGTAAATGTTTTCTGTAATGTATCTTGTTTTGCATGCATCAAATTCAACAACTTCATATATCCCTCTTAATGAATAAATTTTGAGTCATGTTTGCAACTAATACCATAAGTACTAAGTGCACCAAGGATCAAAGTTGTTACTTGAGGAATAACGGCATGAAAGTGGGAATAGAGAGCCTAGAAATGTCTCTGACGTTGGACAAGCAACAGTAAAGTAACTGCAGGGTGAAATAGTTGAAGGAAAAGGTATAAAAAACATTGAGTCATTATTTATTGTTGAAAGTTTATTATGCATACAGGAGTGAGAAGTGTTGTAGAGTTAGTTATCAGATTTTGGAAAAACATTGACGTCATTTATACTCACTCACTCCACCACCACTCCACTGCTCTTTTCATTCATTTACTTTGTATTTTGGAGGAAAGTAGTGGAAAATTTCCAATTTTAAGGCTTTATGCTTTTTGAATTCCTAATATTCGCAGCGTTGCTCTCTCTCTGGCAAGGAAATGGTATGTATTTAGGTGACTGGGCTAGATCCTCCATATGCCTTTCTTGTTGCTTGCCCAACTCTGAGTGTCTTGCGAGGAAGCAACTCTCTCTCAGCCAGTTGACGCAAGAGAAAGAGAGAAAAAAGTGTGCGAAGATGAAGAGCAAGTGAGACGAGGAATGAATTAAAAATACGAATGTCTTCGTCGAAGCCTGCTGCCTAGACATAATGGTTAATGTGTACCTTATGTGCATGATAGTTCTCTTCACGGGATCTCTGTGGAGGAAATGTATCGTGTCCTGAATTTAGATCAAGAGCACTGTTTTTTTCTTTGATTGTATATTGTGAGATGAAATCCTTTATGAAAACATTTCCAACAGCGACTCACACTTTTCTTTACATTACCTTTCGCAATGCAACAGCCAACTCGTCTGTTTCTTGTCACTAATTGAATCGACGTCTTCATCATATTGTACATGCATTAAATGATATTCACAAGGGTAAGATTTCGAATATGTATGTTCCATCTATCTTTCAGTAAATGAAAGAATATTATGTTTAAAAACAAGCAAGGTGAGAGTTTATAATGAACTACGTGTCTGTATCGCTTGCTTTCTTAACTTTGACCTGGTTTACTGTAATATATTTTGCGATTCAAACGAATACAATATCACTTTACCCCTCAAAAAACATACACCTGCGTTTGCACCAGACTTCACAACTCTTGGCTTTTTCTGTCAACAACGTCTACGTTTTAATGAGCAACTGGAGCATTGGAAGTAGACGGGGAGCAAGCAGTATTCATTAGCCGGTCCACTCTGAAACACGGCGTAATTAGAGAACGGGATGGTTGTATTCATTTTTATCTCCCTTTTTATAGCGACCGTGTGAACTCAGCGTTGCATAAGAGTGGTAACTTTTTGCAACTTGTGTAAATCCTTCTCTGAATGGACGGTCTTTGTAAATTTGCTCATGGAACCTACCTGCTCCCCGAGTATAGATTACTCTTTCAGCTCCAGTGATCTTGAATTACCCAGCCCAATCCAGAATTCAATGGGCATTCGAGGAAGTCAAGATTTCAGGAATGAAGTGAATAGTAGGTAGTAAATGTGAAAAGAAAGGATGTGAGTTGGTTGCGTACCCCCACAAAGTCTGAGCAAAATAAGCCATCCACTTTCTTTCTCGACCGTGGAGCAGAGCAAAAGTGAAAAAAGTGGATGTACAAATGAATAAAGTGTCCTGTGCCTTCCCCGTTGAAATACTTAGAATCAAAAGATATCATTATATCAGTTTGCCATCCCAAACTTTTTCCCGTGCCGTTGTTTGCTCTCTGTGTATGAGTGTGTCTGTGTGTCTGTGTTAGGGCTGGCTCTTCTTTCTTCTTCTTACGACTCATTTGCTTTCATTTTCCGACTTTTTGTATAAGTAGCAATAAGAAAGAGCAAAAGTATATGGATGAAGTGAATATGTGTACACAAATGTACAAGCATTCATTTTAAGTACCAATGTACTTCATATCAAGACGATTATGATTTGAGAAAAAGAATACGAAACCAAAACCCTCTCTGTGAGCATTTGGAAAGAGACATACATTTTCAGAACCAGAACATCTGCAGCGGATAAAGCTACACCGCTGTGCACTCACCGAACCACAACTTATTCTGGTGTGACTCGATTCAGTCCGAAGTGTTACGAAAAAATTTAAGCATACATAAGTATTTACAACCTTACATTCCGTTTGCCACATGTAAGCTGATGATGATGATGATGATCACTTCGTTTCCGCTAAATAGCATGCGAAACGTACTTTCTTTGGGTAATGAGGATATGTGCTACGACGGATTCAAAAAGTCTGAATATTAACTTGGCAATTTGGGTTAGTAGCGGAGAGTCATAATTTTCAGTGCTTGCTCATTCCTACTCCCAAGCCATGTTTTTTCGTGTCTGGTCAACCTTCGTGAATGTATGGATTGTCGACCAGAAGCTATTTATTTGTGCAACGCATAGAATTAGCATGCGTTTCAAAAGATAAATGGATTTATAAAAGATAAAACTAACCCTGTCTCGAGTCATTGCTCAAAATAAACAATTTAAGACGCGGATTCCATGCGATATTAGCAAGGAGGTTTGAATATAGCTTTTGAAATAACATTTTTCATAGTATGTTTGAAAATACCATAAATTCTTTTATAACGTTACTGTTTCTGGCTTACCAATCAAACGGTAAGCTGTAAAAATTTATGGAAGTCGCTGAAATCCATTACGGCTGAGAGTTCTGATGTCGTAACCCCGTATTGTGTATATAATGCTGCATGTGGATAATTCAACAAAAGAAAGACCTTCCCTTGAACCGTCTTATGATGATTAAACAAAGAATACGAATAATGTATGCAAATTTAGGGGTTTGAATCATTTAAAGGATTACACCTGATTAAATCTTTTGATGCAATTCTGTAGATGTGAAAATGTGGCTTTTCCCAAGTGTGAAGTTTGTGTTTTCGCTGTCTCCCTTGAAAGAAGATTGGAGAATCATTGTCTGTGCATACTGCCTGTGATGGTAAAGCTCAGGAGGAAGGAGAGAAACCACTCTTCTCCGTTGTTTGTTTCAAAGCATGTATGTGGATCACAATGGGGCTTGCACGAGGCTTAAAATTCCGGATGTACTTCTCATTAGATCTTTGGTTTCCATCAAGAACCTCATTTCATTATATGCATACTTAAAACAGAAAGCCTTTCACTTCATCCTTTCCATCTCCAACATGCAATCCTCCACTACTACTTGAGTGTTCACTCACACTGAAGCTGAGCAGCATGACTTTTCTTAGGAATGCCCAGATGCTTTTTTATGATAGTTCAGTTCTGACTTATTATCGCGTCTCACACATGGACAAGCATTAGTTATCGTTAGAGGCCAAGCCGACAACATTAACTAAGCACTAGAGCAGGAGTGCAACAGAACAGCAAAGGACGCTGTCTGTTTTGAAAATGTTCATACATCACATTGTACATTTTCAGACGAAGGTATATATCGAGTATACGCTCAGTAGCATCCTGCATGCTTGCACTACATTGGAATCTCATGCATGAATAGACAACGGAGAGAGATCTATTTAACTTCGGAAAATCGAGTGTGAACGCGAGCACTTATTAACAAACAAACAGATGAGTCAGATATAGAGAATTTTTGTGTAATAAAAGTTGTAAATAAGCATTCTCATGTCATCGGCAACTCTACGTGAGCTTTTTGTGTGGACGCTGATCTGGTGTACAGAATATTTGCTCGTTACACTTCCCGTTTCCGTCCATGCAAATCATAAATCAGTGTAGGTATGCAATCAATCATGTACATATGTACATGCGCTTATGCCAGTATCATTACGTTACGTACATAGTTTTAGTCATCCCTGAAACAACTAAACGGAAACACGGGCGAAATATGAGCCATACGATACATTCATATATGTGGCCATGAAGTGAGCACGTTGTGCTTCACAAATGTAGGCAACCACTTGAGCACAAGAAAGTATTTTCTGCTCTCCCATTTGATTTAAGTTACTGAATCAACCTGCTTTTATGCAACTGCAAACTTGTGTGTGCAGCCAACAAATAGAATCAACCATCCAGTAAGAATATATGTGTTTTGTATGTAAGATTGAAGATACAGAAAACTACTGCAGTTTTTATTGCCAGATTTAGATGAAGGTTAACATCGTCTGGGGAATGTGAGAAACGGAAATTGCTTTATGAATATAACTATGGAAAAGTTGGAGTTGCCAAAATACTCTCGTTGAATAGGGAAGCGGTTGGTGATTCCAACATGTCTTTGGAATTTAAAAGTAGCACTCGTTTCTTTACTTGTATTTGAAGATGCATTTAAAGATGCGCATCACAAATATTTTGATAGAGAGAATATAAGTTTTGGCAAAAAAACTGTTGAAAAGAACTGCATGAAGGGAGTTTCTGAAATTGCTTTCTTTTTTAAAAGAAAATATGTATGTACGTCAATTTATTGCAATTTTGTGGTGTATGAGTAAAATTCAAATATTTTGAGCAACTTCATTCATGATTCTGGTTGAAAGCTCGAAGATTGAATGGTCACAGCTGCGCCTGATAACCTTCGGAATCAGGGCTCAAATGGAATTTTCATTTCCTTCCCCTGAGCTAACTTAATTTATGTTTACCTTGCAGGTACCTACTCTAACCATTCATGCTGCTGCTTATAAACTATCTCTAATTCTCAAATGTTAGCAGGCATGACTTTAAACACTAGTGAGATCAATAACCTCTCGCTCTGTTGGTAGGAGATAACAAAAAATGCAAAACGGCAACTGATTGTTCATGTTTCTGTCAACTGCTTTGTAGTAGTGATGTTGTGGAATGTGGCCCAAGTTTCCCATTTCCATTTATGTCCAGCTCATACAAGGATTCTAATTTAATAGCTCTCCTGATGAGTAAACACTCCATAAAGCATTCGACGTTGATTTATACCCATAATTTTGTTTAGTTACAGGAAATACTTGTGTCTTGTTTGTATGATGTGCTTCTTTAAATTTTAAAGACAGTTTATTGACCAGCACTTGAACAGAATGCTTAACTCATCAGTTGTCAAAACATAATTCTTCACATTAAAATAAAAACGTACGTGAACGAATCTGTTGCTTACGCAGTGGCATAGCTAAGCATCACATGTCATAATTCAACTTTTATTACGCTTGTAACACATCATTCCACATTCCTAACGACTGTGTGCATCAAATAGAGGATGGTAAAGAAAGTGCAATCATAAAAATCAAGTTTTCACCTTAAAAATTAGATTTCCGTATTATTACCGAAAACGAAATGGAAATGTACGTACTTTTTGCACACATGCGGATCACGATGATTGAAGGTGGGAAAGGCCAAAGTGTAATGATGAAATTGACCTGACTTTTAGCGTTTTCAAGCGTCTTTACGCTTTTTCAACGTCAGTTTCAAATTGAAATGAGGTAATTGGAAGGAGAAAGGTGTACTTCTAGATTTAAATGGTGGAATGTAGGATGTTGGAACATTATTCCGCAATGTTTTCCTTGCTCATTCGTAAACCGGGAGAAATAACGAGTTGCAAGTAAACATGTAATTATTTTTGTACATTTACAATGCAACAGTATAAACTGAAAAAGTTAATGTTGTTAAAGATCCATACATCAGGCTATAAAGCATCAACAAACCTTTGCTAGCTTTTCAAGGCTTATTTTAAAAATCTCTTCCCATTC
Source organism: Orchesella cincta (assembly GCA_001718145.1). Classification (NCBI taxonomy): domain Eukaryota; kingdom Metazoa; phylum Arthropoda; class Collembola; order Entomobryomorpha; family Orchesellidae; genus Orchesella; species Orchesella cincta. Next base: position 210,634 of record LJIJ01000002.1, read on the forward strand.
AACTTTTAGTTGTGTATTTGTTTCAGACAGTTTTAGCAGATGGCTGGCATATTTGCGGTTAGAAAGTTTACACTAAAGCTCCAATTTTTTGGAGCAGAAATAGGAATGGAAAGTCACTCCATCATTTTTTGTGCTTTTTGCAATAATGTGTACATTCATAATATTTACAATTAGCTCTAGTGTTATTCCATCGGGAAACTAATAAAGCCTTAAAGACGACAGAGCAGCATACAAACACAAATGGAGCTAGTTGAGGTCGGTACACACGGTTGTAATTTGTATCCCCGACCTAATCGAGTTTTCCATTCTGTATCAGTCATAATTTTCTGCAACTTTGCTACCCCGCGACAGAGTGGATAAAAGGGAAAACTAATGGAATTCTAATAGGAAAAAACAGCATTTTTTCGTACTCTTGCATTGGTATGCTCCATTACTTTTTCCCCTTTTTTTGCTTTCCATTCTATCAGTTGAGTAGAGCGGAAAAATTTCCGATTGGTCATAGATTGTTATCACGTCTACTTAGATGAAGTGCTATAAAATATGTTCCTGATAGTGAGTGCAGCATGTCTGCTTGTCGTTGCAGAGTGTGCATGCCATTCTCCAACATTGACAACACTTCCTCGTGCAAAGAGTTGTAATGCTGATGCTGACGAGTTCAGTTTATGCCAGGGGAAAAAGTTAAAAAAGCTAGGTAGCATGCATGAAACTCGGATCGGGTATATGATAGCTTATGAGGACGGTGCGGTGATTATGATGATGAGATTGGCTTGAGCCTGAGTTTCCCTACACGTTTTGTTGGCCTCAAGTTTTGCACTTGGAATTTCTCCAGAACTCACAAGTCAGCGACGAAAAACAGTCACAGAAACTGCACTCATAGTGCTGCTCCAATGGACCAACACCAACTCACATACACATGCACGTCATGACAAAGAGAAAACAGAGGCTAATGCTCCTGCCACAAAAGCAACCAAACCAAGCCGAGTTTAGAAATAAGCTCATATTGCCAGCAAAAGCCAACTTTTCTCGCCATTTTATTCCACACAAATCGGTGTATGGCCTTGTAGAATCGTGGTGGTGAATGGTGATGTTTCTACATCCACTGGTTTCTGGGTTATTGGTCCTGTTAGCTCTTTTCAATTCATTTCATTCCATTTTCTTTGACAACCTGCTCATTTCATACCCTCTCTTTTGTCTCCTTTACTTTCCCATCTTCTTCTTCTTCGTCTCAGAATTCATGGGAAAAATAGTTTCAATGGGATCATAAACTATGGCTCAGACACCGAGAACAACATCACTGTTCTTGAATACATAATGACTGCTATCATAATTGCTTTCATGAACTTCCCGTATGAACTACACAGATAAGGGGAACTCGGCATGAAAACCTTGATTCCAAATTGCAGTCCTATACATTCTCAGTAAAGCATGCAGAATATGATACGGATGGCGTGGTCCAACATACCAACTTTACTTGGAAATGAATGTCAATGTACTATCACTTTCACGGAATCAAGACTCTCTGTCGAGAGTAATCAGGGAACCCATAAAATGCAAACCAATTCGCTCCAGTAAATATTGTTCTATATTCATGAGTCTGCAGAGAGAGAAAGGGGAAAGAAAGATGTGCTTTTCTGTATGTCATTACGCACTCCACACTCTTTCCAAAAGCTGGCTATTGGTTGATTTCACTCTGCTTTGTTGCGACTCAACAACTATTATTCTCATTGACACGCCACGGCATTCACACCAACCAGTGCTTGTTGCGGTTAGAGGTTTAATGTATATGGTTCCAGAATAATATGGGAACATTTTGAGTGGTGGCTCATTTCAAGCGAAAAGTATTATTAGGTGGGTATTGACGCTCGTTATTCATCATTGCCACTCTAAACGAGAAGCAATTGAGTACCACCTGTAGCACGCCTTTTTAACTGCTCGTATGATATTATCTCATTCGTTTCAGCTGTTCATTTATCCAGCCTTCGCTGGAAGTCATTATGTCATCAGTCATGATTTTTGAGTGGAATAGAGGTAATATTCACACGGGCACACATAGAGGTTAGGAACACCTATACATTTATTGGAGACACGACACGGTGTGTTATGTCTCATGCATTAAGTAAGTGAAGCATGTGTTTCTCTACCGTGTTGGGAGGAAGAAGCCAATATTGCCTATCAAGAAAATAACTATTAGCCTCGACTAGATGTCCATTTGTAGAGAAATGAGTGGAGAACAGGAGTAGAGTGAGGACTGCTACCAACAATTGAAGTTGGCAAGTGTAGGAAGCCTCTTGGAGAAGTGGCTGTTGTTTCAGCAGTTAGGAATCTTTGTCGGATTTTTAAGAGCTTCATATTATCTCAATGCTAAGCGAGCCATGTACATTTGTACGAGTACGAGCTATCTGCTCATGCATCGTCGCGAGTGAAGAGAACGAAGGGAAAAGCCATATATAAAAGCTGCACACACAAAGTGCTTTCACACAGCGACATGAAAGTTATTGTAGCAGAGTAAGCAGGCGTCATGTACGTTAGGTATAATAAGTGATAGTTTTGCAGCTGCTGCTTCCACAACTCCAACAACTAGTTTCCTATATGATGGTTCGCCTGGAAGCTAAAGTTTTCTGTCTGGCTCCGGCTCTCAGGCACTCATTTTTGGTCAGCTCGTCAGAGCGTGCACTGCACAAAAACGAGGAGCTGACGAGGCTGAAGCAATATAGCAGAAAAAGTTGAGTATCCAAAAAAACACTTTCACCATCAAAATATTATCGTGGATTCTTTTTTGTTGGGGATGGTATGAAATACATTATACATTAGAGATATCCCTCTTTATTACACATATTATGGACTGAAGGCTAGTCTCCAGTAACTGGATAAAAATTTCGTAGAGCCCACAAAACCTTTGTTGTTTTTACCCATTTTACCTCACAAACACACACACTACATTTACCCGTGTTTTTGGCAGAGCTAAAAGGTAGTTAGGCCTGTTTATGTAGTATTAAATACATGTTAGGAACAGAGGCTTCTACAGGGTTTTCGTCACGAGCTCGTTTACTTGATACATGCGTCACATTTATTAGCGCGGTTGGTGGCATGTAATGCCACAAGTTAGGGCTAAGTTTCAACCTTTTTAACTAAGTTACTTTAATGTTTAAGGTAACATATTATTTTTTGTACAGTGATCAACAACTTTTAGTTCCCCTTTCTAGTTCTAATAATAAAAAGATGGCAAACTCTCAACTCTCAAGGTTAAATACTTATTTATTATACTTGTAAGCTAATTTTGTGTGAAGATTCCTTTCCACACTTCTGAGAGTTTATGATCTGTTGTTGAGTTTGACTTTGACTGACAAGTTAAGATCCCACACATATTGTGCGAGAAAGATGGACCGAGTATAGCCAAATAATCAAAGTGTCTGTCTGTTAAGACTGAAATTGGTGGAATCATATCTGTCCAGACACACACGTTATTTTCTGGAAACGTTTTGAGATTTTATCGTTAGTAGGTGAAAAATACAATGTTGCATTCTTATCGCAAACAAACACTGTGGTATTGATCCGGTAAAGGTATGCAGAAACTAACCTGTGATAGATTTCCCGGAAAAAATGCAACAATTGAAATGGTGCCTGGTTTGTGATAAAACTTGCAAGTTCTATAAACTATAAATTTCCAAAGATTCACTTAAAGTGCGATGTGTAGTCCACAACTTTTCAAAGGGATTAGAAAGTGACTAATTGGAAATGTGTGACGGGAAGGGTTCTCCAAGCTTTGATGGGTTAAGAACCCTTGCCTTGCATCATCAATCAGCATTACTCAATGAAGTGACACTTGGTGGTCGGCAAGCAATGTCTAAGCATATGACGCCTCAACATTCCCGTTACCCTACGCATCAATCCTCCAATCAACACCCACAAAATGAAGAGCATGAGACAACCATTTCGATTCCAACCGTGTCTAGGAACAGTGTGAATAGGTCACCGACTCCAGAAGTAGTTTGTAATGCAATCAGTAGTAAATGTAGTAGTAACGGTGGCTCCACAGAAAAGCTACCAATATCTCGTTCCTGCTCCGTTAAAAATACCGTCACAGAGAGCGAAGAAGATCAGAACGAGAAAGCATTGTCCGCGGCAATCGCGGCTGTTGTGGCTGCTCTTCATAAAGATGTAAGTTTTTTTCACTGGGTACATACTTTGTATGCTTATTGTAATAGAGATATGAGGGATTGACTGTAAGCTTTTAGATGAGTGCAGTGTATTTCAAAAAAAAAATATGCTTTCTCTGAAAATCAATTTTGTAGGTAGTATGGAAACCTTTGCGGTTGTCGGTATAAGTAAATTATATTATTAGTAGTATGCTCTAATATAGATGCTATTCCGTGAGGAAAGCCTTAAAGTTCATGTTGTTTCACCCTCAGCTCAGTTATAGTTTATTGTACCCATCCAAAATATTTCGGGTATTGGTCATCTTATATAATTTACAGTCAAATAGAATAGTATACATTACTTTTTTTAAACAACTCAGGAAATAAGATACTGTTGCTCTTCTACGAAGTTCATGAAAAGGTAAGAGTTCGAATCGATTGTGTTCCCAATTTATTACCACGTTCCAGAAAATCTGAAGAATACACTCATAGGCGAAGGGAACCATGGGCTGTCCTATCATTTCATTGAATAAATAATTCCATCTCTGTTGCTAGAATGAGCTGCTTTGGGAATCACTTTTGACAGCCGTTATCAGTTTCAAAGGGAAGCAGTAATCCTAGACCTTCGCATTGCTGCTCTCAAGGCACTTTTATAATTTGATCGATGCTTTGAAAATCTGGCAGGCAAACTAAATGAGTCTCAAAGGACTCGCCATGAATTTTATAGGTGTTTCAGGCAGCCTGAGCGAAAATGAATTTGGTTGTTTTGCATACAATTTAGTTTTTCCTATCCCGCTATTTGTACACAGTGCACAACGGTTTAGAGCTGACAAATTTCAATCACTTGAAGCAATACATGTTATTTGGAAAACTTATAGAGTCGACGACGTGAACAAATTGAGAGCTCGTATTCAAGAATTTTTGATACTTGGAATTTTTGTTCCGGTAAACATAAACAGGTCTTATATTTCGAAGCCCAAAATAATGATGCTTGAAACGTTGTATAAAAGATATCTACATATCGTCTTTGTATTACACTTTCTCATCCCAACTACATAGTATTTCTTTGGTTCTTTGATGTCCTCATCTGCATGCGTCCTTGAAATTTTTGATGACGATAATCTATGGAAGTACATTCTTGAATGGGTGTACAGTGGTTATTTTTGCTGGTTGGGGAATGCCTCTGCATGTTTCATTGGGGCTAATGTAAGACTCGTACTTGAACATTATTGAGCACGTGTCGCACCATTTTGAGTGTCAACCCGTTCGCATTTACTCTCAGGATGTATAACTATGCACATAAATATTCATGCTCCGAGTTTTCGGACGCAACCTTACTCCTAATGGCTGACTGCTTTCTCCACCAAAATAGATGACTGTTCTTGGAACTTTCTTGTTCTACGCGTTGTAAATATAATGCGCAATTTTTGCTCCATGTGCAGATTCCATTATTTTTCAAATCAAATTATAACCTGATACCAGTTCTACTTGAACCCATCTGGAACATTTAGAATGTGATAATATAGCTACGTAGGCGTTGTATGATTGGGGACACATCTATTGTGGTCCTTGACATCCAGGTTGGTACCAGAAGGCTAGAAAGGTTGAAGCGATTAACTGTTTAATTGACACGTCACTTTTCTTTTCTCTATATTATATCTAAAGTAATAAGTTCACAGGTTCTAGATTCTTCATGTTGGGGAAACATAAACGTCATTTTATAATTAAACTGCTCAATTAAACTGTCAAAATTATGGAACTAGATATCAGTCTAACTATACGTGTCTGCACAAGCCACTTTCACTTACATCGTATTAACTTAACCTCTCTACTGGTGCCATGCGTTCCTTAGTTTCATTCGCGTTAACACAATTGCAGCTAGGTTTCTCATATAGCCCATACTGGACGCTGCTTTTGTGTATGTTATTATAAAAGTACCCAACCACTATTCTTGCATACGTGAAATAGTTCTTCATTCATCTTTGTTTGCTTTTCGACCTAGTATTAAGTGCTGAGTAAATCTAGCAAGTTTGAAGGTGTGTTGTCATGTACAATTGACATTTATGTGAACGATAGAAGGATTTTTTTCATTCATGCTTCGTTGTGACTAGCTATGTACTGCTTTTTCGATTCAGGTTCGTAATGCGCCAACTTGAGTAATGCGAAAATTGTAGGTGCTACATGGTGAAACTTTTGTCAATACTTTATTGAGGGAAACGGTTATTTGCATAAAAAATACACTTGTCGTATCGCCCCAGCAGTGCTGAAAATGATGAAGAGCCGGCATGCTATATCATTACGTAAATTTATTGACAAGAAGGATTTATGTATCACCGAAACCATTCACGAAGAAAGTCTCTGCAGGGCAAAGTTATTGAGAAGTTTTACCATAAAGTATCTAGGCTCAACTGGCGCATAAAGGTCAAATGGTAATGGTAGAACGTCGTTGTTGGAACGGAGAAAGTTTTCACTTGAAGAGGTGATCAAGTGTGTATCTGTTTAGGATTTGTTGATTGGTGGCACGACACTTTGTATCCATTGGTGGATGGTTATGGTGTTCTAAACATTCATGTAAAGTGAGAGAGATCACCTTGTGATTTTTTGGATTTGTACCTAATGGGATACCAGTTTCGTATACAAATTTTGACGTTTTCATAGAAAGTTGAGTAAGGAAATCACAAGGTTCCTTGTATTATACCCATGTTACATTTTAAGATCACTTTACTTTAAGATCTTCTGTTTTAACAAGTAAGTGGGGCTTCTACAACCGCCATTTTAAACCACATGTTCAAACATTGTAGTGCAACTGAGCTTAAATTATACCGTCTGTCTGGTTTCATTTGAGCCTATTACTCTTGTAAACTAGATTGTAAAAATAGATGAAACAACACCGAGATCTCAGTTTCTACGCTATCGTTTTGACTAAAATTCTATCCAACCTTTCCGTCATATTCCCCTACAACAACAAAAAGATTCGGTTTCAAAATCCCTGTTGAACTGGTAGGATTTACTCCTCGATTTTCCGTACATGAATTATATCTGGTATCAATAAAAGGTAATTTGAAACTTTGGATACCATTTCTCCAAAAACTGGTTTGCAAACCGAATATTTCCATCCTAATAGTTAGTACACGTGCAAAAAATTTCCCAGTTGGGTCAAGTAAGACGTCAGAGTGTGCACGTACTCTAAATAATGATATACATAAAAATATAACTACATATCTAAGTATATGTAACCGTAGACTGACATCGTTACGAACCGAAACAAAAATGATTTGGGAGACATCGAATCTGAAAGCATCATCAGTGGTACATCCTGACCAGAACTATACCTATTTACATATTTATTCCCGTAATTATGATAATAGTTGATATATGCTACGTTATCAGCAAAGTTCAAACCGTAAGTCAACCCAGGCTAGGTTTGCTACTAAAAGACATTCATTGTACTTCAAGATAAAACGTATTGCAACTTTTTTCATGTAAAGAGTCAGCCAGTCAGGAGCCGAAATAAGTTTGGCATTGGTTGTTGAGACAAACAATTTCCTAGTTCCGATGGTATTTTTGTTTTCTGAACGAACCAACTTCCACTTTCTTTCAGATAAACTAGAAATTTATTTAGTTTATGTACTTATTAGTAGGTATAGGATATAAAGGAAAAGTATATTTTAGTGATTTTCTTTTGTTTTTACAGGATGCAAGCCCTAGAGGACATGTCCTTGCTGAAATCGTGGAAACGGAGAAGTCTTACGTGGATTCTCTTCGTATATTAGTCAAGGTAGCGAAACTTCTTTTTATTTGCAACTTTCTTTTCAACCTATTTACTCTCTTGTTTGTCGACCATACCAATTATCCATAGTTGATTAGGCATCTAGTCAGTCAGCAGCTTATCAACGCAGTACGTTACGTAATATAGCTTACTATGCGGGATGCCCCATTTTATTCTGCAAAACTTAGCTCAAAAATATTATGGCAAAAAAAGAAGGAGACTCCTTAACTGATGAATTTAATGTGCGTGTTAAGAATCTCTAGCTGACTTTTCTGTTTAACACATGATTCCTGAGTCAGGAATCCTGACTATACTGTCATCTTGAGTGTCAACATGGGGCACTGTGAGAATTGTCAATTGAAAAGTCACTATCCGATTTTAACACGTTCGTAGGCTCATACACGAGCCGATCTGCTCGAGTATTTACAATTGGTCTAAAACACAATGATTTATTAGCTAATAAAACCCTGAATTATAATTGTTGATTGATTTCCAGAAATACATGGAACCTCTTAAAGCGTCGGACATGGTCGACAATGGTTTGGTGGATGAAATATTTTTTCAGGTGAGTGGCAATGCAACAGCCCTAGCAGCACAGCAGATAGTAAAAAATTTTTGTTACTAGTTATTTCAATAGATGAATCTTGAAAATCGTCGTCTATCTATATTACATCGTTTAGATTCCTTCTATTCTCCGTCATCATGAACAACTACTAGATGATTTACAACGGACGGTCACTGATGATAATCAATGTATTGGTCATGTGCTTCTCGAAACGGTAAGATGCAAATGCTACTCTTTTGAAACAACAGCAAAATATATAGTACTGTACAACAGGAATTTTAGACGTGTTTATATACCGTTGTCGACATACTTAATATTTAAACATTGCATCTTTCAGTTTCGAAAGACCACCTTGTTGGATTGCTATTCCCGCTTTGTAAACAATTGGAAGAATGCAAAGGGATCGCTGAAAATGGCAATAGCATCCAAGCCCCTCTTGGCCAGATTCTTGGAAGCTCAAGCTAGACAGCACAAAGGGAAACTTTCTGTGGATTCATTACTAATTATGCCAATACAGCGAATTCCTCGTTATGAGCTTCTTGTGAAGGTAAATTTTCTCAAGGTGGATGAAGTATTGACATTGATGAAAGCTCAAAATGATTATCATGGGCATTATGTTTGCATCCAACAAAGGACCATATGAAAGTCTACTTGTAAATACAGCCCACGGAGTCATTAAGTTTAGATTTTCCCGAGTTCCAAATCTTCTATGCATTTTGGAACTTGAAAGTAATTCAATTCTACAAATTAGCCGTAAAATGATGAATACTCGGAAAATACATCATTATAATAGAATCTATCTTGTTCAAGTTGCATAAGGCTGTCATTGCGGCAGTCAGAATTCTTTTATTTCAAATCAAATTAGCTTTAGTTTCCCAGAACCCATAAGTCTGAAAGCTTTAATCGGCATGAAGGACACGTAGGAGTAGACATCTCATTCAGCACAATATCCGCTTCCTTTCAACATTATTATATCACTTGTCATCAAAGGCAGTGCTGCGAATTTGATTCCGTAATTACCAAAGGATTAAAGGTGAAAGTGGGTGCAATCCTACAGAAGTTTTTAATACATGAGATATACATTCCTAATTAGCTGACTGCTGAGATAAACAGTTTTCCGAAGAAGCGCATTCTGTTTTGACCTCCAAAGGGCTTCCGTCCATTTGAACAGTACTTTTTGGGAAAGTCGCTCATTATTCTTGAAATTGCTTTGAACTCAAAACAGTGTGGGTTCAATAATTCTCCGTAATGTATTAGTGAAACAACTGTTTTGAGAAGCCTAATTATACTAAGTTGTTTTTTGCAACATTTTCCAATAGGAGCTCCTAAAGCACACTGAGCCGACGCATGAAGACCACTCAAGACTAATGCTGGCATTGGAGAGAATTAAAAAATTTGCAGTTCACATAGACTGTGCGTCAGTAGATCCAAATGGAAGCCGGGAAATCGAGATAGAAGGCTGGGGTTCCGGTCTGGGTCATTTAGTCAGACAAGATGTCGTCACGCTCTGCTCTAGCTCCAATGTGAAGAAGGAGCGAGCTTTGTTTCTCTTCGCTGACTCACTCGTGATTGCATCCATAAAGAGGAAGAGCATGAGAAAAACGCCGTAAGTTTGGCTTTACATCAAGCTCAATAAGTAATACTTGTACACAGGACTTGTCTCAAACTAACAGTTTGAGCAAGCTTGGTTTTTACACAACGACATTTCGCCAAAGCTCACTTGATCCGGAGGAGATGCCAAGCGAGCTCAACTTGGGCAAGTTCATGATTGCCAGCGAATATTATGTATGCCAGCCCATTGAGGATGGTTGATGAATGCATTATGTTGAGACTTGGTACATGCTACGCAGAAATGAAATATAATGCTGGCTTTGCAACTATGTAAAAAAAAGGGAGAAAGATGGTTGGTGGGACAGGATATCTTGTGAAATCTGCAACTAATGAAAGATGGAAATGATTGATTTTCTCTGCTCTAGTCAAGGACACAGCTCTGGGAATAGTCTTGACGGGTGCAAGTTTAAACTATTGATGAAAGTTCAGTTGACGGATGTTCACATCATGAGTGAGGAACATGAGGGCTGCTGTAGTGGGAAAACGAGTGTTGGCTCCCACAGCGAGGAACTAGATGACTTGAGAACTATTCATAAAATGATGGATTTGGCTACCTTACTCAAATGTCCTCACGTTGCTCTTGATGACATGCTAAAGGAGCTAGCGTCGGGACTGAAGCATCATTGTGATAACAACGCGGATGTGCTTGATATTGAAATAAAATCTGCTGATAATAGGTAAATGAAATAAACAGGCGCTTCCAAATTTTATTACATCACAAGAGCTCTCTCGCTGACTCTATCCAACCAATTTTGTTCCCCTCCTTTGTTCATATTCTCTTGTTTTGTCGTTCGGGTGAATGGTTGGCAAATAATAAATTAGTTTCATAAGCATTAGCCATGCGAGAACCGTTTTGTAACTCTTTTGTATCTATGCTCACGCTGATGACCTTACTTTGGCAACCTTGAATGTGTTGATGTATATAGATATAAATGCTGATACTAATACTTATGTATGTATTGGCAGCGACAATCCGGAGGCGTTAAAAATTCTGTTTGGCTCATCGGACAAGAAGAACTCATGGGTAGAATCGTTTCAGGATACATTAGGAAAATTCAGTAAGTGTTTTGATTGGCTATGGAAATGATGACAGTTGCAATTTGTGAAGATGACTATCTGTATCCATTCGTGAGGAAAATATTGACTTTATTACTAAAAATAATTTCCCATTTTTCAATACCTGAACGAACCAGTTTCCTGTAACAGTTTGGTAATATGTTTCCTAAATAAGAGGAGGAAAATGATTCAGTTATTTCCAATAAATAAAGTATACTCCCATCACTGCAGCGTCTCAAAAAGCTATATCAATTTCCGCTAATGCATGTAAACTGTCAACTGGAAGTAATGCCATTTCGCTTACCAATTACTTATTTACGTCGTGAGAATACATGATGTGATGTAACACATCCCGATTCTTGTTTTCGCAATACAGTTCGCTACGGTTTTGGAAAGTTGCCACAAGTCCAGTTTGTTCAAGCTCTCCCCATTCGGAAAACTCGTGCTGGCCTTCAGCTCTCTTGTGCAGCCCCAGTTACTCTATACAACAAAGCCAGTAAAGCATTAGAGATGACGGACCTCTGGGTAGCGAATTCTGATGGTTATGTTGGTCAAATTTGCATTTTGACCCTTCATCCGGAACCAGCGATCACGTCCTGCAATGGAGTCTGCAACTCGAGGATAACTTGCATTGTTTCTGTTCCACCCCCATGCTATACCCACCTGGCGGGGACGGCGTACCATTCAGACTCTTTTCCAGCTTCTCATGACCCTTCCCATCACCCACATCCCCATCTTCACTCTTTAGGTTATGAAAGTGAAGATGATTTTCATCGGCCAAAACTCGGTTTGAAAATTAACTACTTTTCAATTTGCGTACTGAACTAATAAAATCCACTTTTGCTTGAAGATTATGTCTGAATTGCATAGGACACAAAGCTTCCGGAGAACACTGGAGCGTTTGGCTTGGCACTGAAGACGGAAGCCTTCATGTGTATGATTGCAATGACAGCGTCCGCGTCAAGAAAAATCGTCACAAGGTTCAGCATAAGGCACCCTTGAATTGCATGGTGTAAGTTTAAAGATATTCAAGAATTTATGACAGGAAAATTTGAACTTAAGGGCATGATTAATATTTAAAGTCGATGTCTTTCTACTTTAGTTATTTTGAGAGACGAGTTTTCGTCGCACTTGGTAATGGAGATGTTGCTGTCTACGTTCGTAACCCAAGTATGTTCACTAAATGTTTATATAAAGTTTATATTAGTTCTCGGTTGTTTGGTAGCTTAATAATATACAATGAAAACTGATTTCAGATGGGAAGGGTTGGTTGGTAAATGAAGCCACTTGGGTAACAATCGGATCTGCAATGAATCCTGTTACGAAAATGATTTGCGTTCATGCCTACATTTGGTGTGCTTGTGGCTCACAAATCAAAGTTTATGGAGAGAACGGAGGTATGTTGGAGCTACTTCAAACAATTCAGGTTGTCATCGACGGAAACCAAATGCCACGCGGGATTTCAGCGATGGTGGCTGCAGATCAACAAGTATGGATTGCAGTGCAAGGATCTAGTATAATCAAATGTTATAGTACGGTCACCTACGAGTGTTTATCGGAAACGAATGTGGCACCTGAAGTGGCAAAAATTCTCGCTGGTAAGAAAATTTCGCATGCTTATTTCACCTGAGCGTACAGACTTCACATGATATTCCACTAAATATATGTTTTCTTAATAATTCAGGTTGTGACGACATAATAAGACAGCACAAAAGTGCATGTCTCCGAGTAACAGCGCTTCTGGTAGCCCCAGACAAATCATTATGGATTGGAACAAGCGCTGGTGTGCTGCTGACGATAAACTCATCCGGACAAAACCCGAAAATAGCACCACTTTGTCATGGACATACTGGGCAAGTGAGATTTTTGACGTGTTGTGTGACAAGGGACAGTTGGACGGTTATTAGTGGTGGAGACGGCTACGAGGAATTTCGTGCTGTTCCATCATTTCTGAGCAACAGTGGTGCATCTTTTTCCAGTATGGTAACTGGCTTTATTAGCGACAGCTCTGGTGATTTGTCTGGGAGAGAGGACTCCACGAATCACTTGCTCATATGGAAGATTCCCAAACTTATATAGAACGAAAAGTATTATAGGTATTGGAAGTATAAGTACATACCTCCGCATTAAATACTTGCAACCTGTAGAATACTGTACCTGGAAATAAAGTAAATAATGCAACGTTGTCGAATGGAATGCGTCTATAAATATTATTGTACCATGAAATTAATAACTGTGTCGTACGATTGAAAATAAATATAATCATTAAAAATAAATTATCCATGAATAAGACTTATGCATTCATAACTCCGACTCAATGCATCGTTTCTCTTTTGCATACATTAAGATGACTCATAAACTTAAACACATTTTACCAACCAAGCTATACTTTTTTTCTGGAAGTAATAAAGATTTGGCTTGCGTAATAAGGGATTTTTTACTGCGCTGTAATCTAAACATTAGAAAAGAGTAGCATTGCTCTGTTTTTGTATGGATGGAAGAACTTTGCTAAATGTATAATAATACAGACCCAAAAATAAGATTAGGTCATCGCTCTTCATTTTTTCGTCATTTGAATTCTTTATTTAAAAAATTCATTTTCATCGGTAACCTAGCCTCTTTGAGTTCAGTATGATTTTTATTACATTTTTTATTTACATATTTAAGCATGGCTTATTTCAGTGCATATTAGCTTTCCGAACATGGTCAAAGATTGAACTTTGATGAAAATTCATATAAATTGTGTATTGAAGGAATTGCAAGCTGAAAAATAAGCATTGCCCTTTTAATGGTTGATGGTGATGCAATAAAACTAAACAAGGAACTGCGACGTCTCATCAAGTGAGAACGAATGTACAAAATATTCCTTCCTATTATTTACTACTTGTCATTAGAAATAATGTTAATAAATGTGCACACGAATATATCTTCTGAGTTGTTGATAACGTGAGTGCAATTTCACTAGAGCTTTATTCGATCTCACAAAGCATAAGCAGACAACAAGAGTTTGGTGGAGAGGGGAAGTAGGAGACAGTGTCACCTTTCAGAAAAGCCTTATCAGTTTTGGTGGAGTACCGAGACATTTTTATGTAAAAGTATAAACAGGGCAATTAAGAGAGTAAAAAGGCAGTAATGTCTCGGACTAGCAGCTTCTTTTTCATCGTTCACTCCGAGTAGCCCAATAACAAGGTTGTCACTAAAAGAATAAAAGTACTGGAGCGCTGCTCATATCTACAATATATGACAACGGTGCCTACTATGTATATGTATATTACGAACGTTACATACTCTTACACAATGTGTATTCTGAATACATACGTAGTGCTTCACTGTGTATCTACTGAAAGGATATCGTAGTCGTCATCGTCATCCATGATACGATCCTCTCGTAGGTAGATGACAGAAGCTAGGAAGCGTCTTTCTCAGATTCGTGTCGTATCATGCCATTGGGAAGGGGAACTGGGCTTTGGGTTCATTTTCTGGAGAGATAGCATTCAGTAAGGTAGCAAAGCAGAAAACTCCTGGGTGTTTAACTTAACTTCTCAACAGTTCTTCTTCTAATACTTTTACGAAAACTTTGACTTCATAAAATTGCAAAAAAAATACTTTTTTAAATAAAAATTGGATTATCAATTATACGATTTTCTCGTGAGGTTTTAAAATTAAATTTTTCTTCGTAGACACCAAGCACGTCAGAGTATTAGGTAGGGATTTTCGAGTAGAAACTCTTGTTGCTGCTGCTACCCGTACATTCAGTTTATCTAAGACCCGGAAACTGCTACAGTTCCTATTTTCCGTCGACATGCAGAACGCGACAACCCATAAAACAGTTTTTAAACCTACTTTGTCTTTTGACTGTGGGGTGTGTGAAATCAACCTAGACAATCCATCTCCTTACGAGCATGTGCAGAAGAAGGAGAAACAAGTTGTTAATCATCTTTCTTCTAATGGTGAGTTGATATTTATAGTTTTTCATTCCCCAGTTTTATATGGAATATTATTTACCAGCATAGCTATTTACTAAATTCACCATAGTTTCACCACCGTAGTTATGTATAGCAATGTGTAACTTGCAATGAAACATTCGAATCTATCGATAGTTGAAAAGTGTAAGCGACTAATCATTAACTTTTAACTGTAGATGGTACTGATAACAAGTTAGGAGGGGGAGTTTTAAATGGAGGGAACGGGATGAGTCCACACTCATCATCAGCCATAGCTCCAGCCCAAATTTACACTTTCTATGCACGTAATCATCCGGATTATTCAGAAGCTGCAGCTGCAGCCGCATTGGAAACGGAAGCTGAGAGTGAGCGTGAACCCACGTTGAATACACAACCAATGGACTACCAACGACATTGTGATGACGTATCTGCTAAAGCAGAAGCTCAGGTATATAACAACCTCCTTAAATAATTATTTTTTATTATCTAGGACAAATTGGTGCATGTATTTGAGTTTTAAAGCGTTCACTTCTATTGTTTCTTCAGTTCCAAAAGAAGAAATCGTTCACTGACACCATTGTTGAACCAGGGAGCTACGTGGATCCAACAGCAATTGCAGCACTTCGATGCGGCCATATGTTTCATGCTGTTTGCTTGCAAACAAAACTGTCATCACAGAGGTTCGTGCTTTACTTTAAATAAATATGATTATGGTATTCTGTCATCTGATTAGAGGGGTTTTGAAATTAAGATGTTGTACTTTATCCTGTTTTAGTGTCGCAATAGCAAAATTCCTCAACTGTCCCAAATGCCATTATGTTATGGGAATTAATGGAATCATTCGAGCTTATCCAACTAAAATGGATATTGGCGACTTGCAGGTTGGACCGACAGCTAAGTTTTTAAATGGTGACTGTCCATGTGAGAATCCAGCTTGCAAAAATTATTGGGACCAATCACGACACATATCGTAAGTTCTGCCTTTATACTGGAACATGTCATTACTACAAACATCATTATTTCGATTTAGACAAATGATTAATTTTTCGTTTTCTCACTTTTGTTATGTAGTGCTGAGGAGCATATAATTGATACTACAGAAAGTGAGATATACAGGAAAATCGTCAAAACGAGGAAACTCATTAATGCGTCTAAACCGGCAATTGAGACCCAAAGATATTTCTTGTCTGTTGTAAATAAAAAGATACAAAAATATCAAAAAATGATTGATGATCAAAACTTAGCAGCTGAGGGTGGTGACCAGTAAGTAATGTTACTGTGTACTATTATGATCATATTTTAACCCTTTTCCTATTGCTACTGTTGCTTTCTGTGAATTTCAGTTCCCCATCATTTATATTAAAAATTTAATTAGTGTTTAAAAAGTACATTATTAGTTCCTTACTTCTGTTCCCTTCACATTCTTAAGGTAATTGATTTCATTACTAATGTTTTGAAGTAAAAAGTGCAAGGGTTGTCAAATACATGTTGTTTACATTTTTATAAATTTAATATTCTTTGACAAACAAATATAACATCCAGAATAATATGCTATTTTATGTGTTAAATCGTATTTCTGAATGGTAGGTACAATTTCCAATTTTTTGGTCCATTGTTTCGTTAGTTGATAGTTTAATAAATCATGTTTTAGAGTAAAAATGTTTTTCATGCATTGTCAAATAGGAAGGAAGCGCATTTCCGCTTGTACTCTGACAACCTTTCCTTTCGTCAAAATCTGTGCCAAGGCTGCACTTCTAGAGACACTAATTAAAAAATTGTCTGGTTTAACCGAACCGGTTACTACGTGTTGTTGTTTTATAGGGTGTTTCAAGCAAGTAAATAGAAATTCTTTGTTACCTACATGAAATCTAATTAATGAAAATTCGTTTCCTATATTCCTTCGTGAACTGATAACCAACTAACTGTAAATAGTGATTATTCAATAAATAAAACTTTAAAGACAAGGGCTCGTCGTAGTGGACATGTAGACTGTGTCCTTCAGCCTGGTTGGGTAATTTTAACTGGAGTTTTCACAAAAACCGAAAAGATGTAAACACCTAAATCGAATTTATAAGCCCTGTATTCTATTTTAATAGTTGTTCAGTAAGTTCCAAAACTTTGTTTGCAGTTTTGAATTATAATAAAGCATATTGTTGAATTAAGTTAAAAATGCGGCGATAAATTCGTATTGCAACATAAGCTATTTCTCGCTAACTTGTCTGTAAGGTTTGTTGTTTGCGGCATGAAGTTCTCTTTAAATTTAAGAAATCACAACTACAGCATATAGGTTAATGCGAGACAAATCGGATAGCCGGAACATGATGTTTCAATGTATACATTTACTGCAAACGAAAAACTGTAAAATAGATCAAACCAATCTAAAAAATGTTAATCCCTAGAAGGCTGTCAGGTGCGGTGCCATTTAGAAATGACAATCAATTTTCATGGTTAAAGGAATCTCTTACATGGAAAAGTACAGAGCAGAAGTTGTTTTCTGCAATTGATACGCTGATTAAGCTGTCTTGACAAGTAGATCCGTTTGCATGTTTGCGTCTAGTATTCTCGTTAGCTAATCTGTAAGAGCCCTATCTAATTTTTTATTGCACATTCGTTATTTCCAACGACTGGTCATGAAAAATTTCAAGGAGAACACATTCATTACCTAACCATTTAGGCAAGTATGTATGAATTCGAAACATTTGTATTTTTAATTCACACTGTATCCTCTGCAATGAGATTTTGAGTCTAACGTGAGAACCAACGTTTTTTTTTACAAATGAGAAAAAAACCAACCATTATACTCAACTGAGTTTCGAGTGAGTCTCTCATCCGAGTGAGTGAGATGAGATGATAAAAGTTAAGTCGCTGTTAGAACCACATTTCAGTTGCTGATCGAAAGTTCAAGCGGAAGCATATTTTTGTTGTAAAGTCGGCAGATATGAATGATTAGGATTACTCCTTTTTGCAATATAAAGTTCGAGAAGGAAAGCTATACCTTGTGCAGTGTGGAACAGTGCGGGAGTGTCATCTACACGGAGCTCTGTATCTGCTGCTCTTGTTCTTTGGTCTTGTGATTTTCTCTTTCTCTTCTTCCTCTACATTCTACATTACTAGCTGAGTGCAGTTCGGTTCAATATGCAATAAGTTGCTGTCAACGTAGTCTGTGAGATATGTACTGTCCTGTAATTAATCACGTTCCGAAAAGACAAGACGCTCGGATGTTGCTCACTTTGACAGTGGACTTTGTTTAGAGTGCATTAGAGGTGCATACATCATACTCACTCGTTGTCAGCTAAATTTTTCACTCGTTTGGGTTAACACATGAGCGCTGTACACTAAAGAATGTTTGTTACTGCACAAAAACAATTTTAAAAATCAGTGAGATTCGATCAGCGATTTATTTGCTATTCATTGTTACATTTTGATAACCAATTTTTCTTACTTCCTTTAAGACATTCTTGTTGACAAGACAGTGCTTGTGTGAAGATAATCAAAAAAAATTGACTGCTTTTACCATCCCGATCTCAAAATATTCTAAAGGATGGTTCCGAAAGAAGTGGGAAAGGTATCAAATAAAAAATCTTATCATCATGCATATAGCTGCTTCGTAACGAATATGAAATTTGTTGTTGATTTAGCCCTTGATTCGAATATGTTATTGTTATTTGTATTATTGTAGGATGCCAGGTGCCTGGAAACACTAGCCCTTCAGCGTATGCACACTTCTCCAACAACACGAAGAAGGCAAGGGCCAATCACTAGACAGCCTTCTGCCACCGAAGAAATTCGTCTTGCATGTGTCAAAGGAGACCATGTCGTAGTTCAGAGCTTAATTGAAAGTATGCGTTTGGTTTATTACTCTACGTATGCACAAAAGTGAAGGGATCATTGACAGTTTAACAAACAAGTAGGTACTAATCGTCCTCTTTCAAATGATTAACTGTCAGATGGGCGAGTGAACATCAACAGCCTTTTAGACGACGGTTGGAGCCCGTTGATGATTGCTGCGAGCGCAGCACGGCCCCTAGTTGTCGACTATTTATTGTCTAAGGACGCCGACCCAAATTTGTTGCGAAAAGGTATGCCACAAGACTAATTGGATAGCTAGTCGGCACCGCATCAACCTGTTGCAGAGTTGTGTCATTGCATATTTTAAAAACTCAACAGACAACTTCACCGCATTGATGGCTGCAACTGGGTCATCCCAGCTCCGAACTGATGACATCGTTTCATGCGTAACTGCCTTGATGAAAGCTGGATCCCATGTGAATGCAAAAGATAACAATGGGATGACGCCATTGGGATTCGCCGTTAAAGAAAACAGATATGAAGTTGCCAACCACCTAATTGACGCAGGAGCCAATCTTGATTCACTGGATAGGAATGGGAGAAATGTGAGTAAATATTTACGATTCCAAAAGAACTGAGCCAAATCGTGGCAAATGTTAAC
Source organism: Orchesella cincta (assembly GCA_001718145.1). Classification (NCBI taxonomy): domain Eukaryota; kingdom Metazoa; phylum Arthropoda; class Collembola; order Entomobryomorpha; family Orchesellidae; genus Orchesella; species Orchesella cincta. The sequence continues at coordinate 230,165 of LJIJ01000002.1, forward strand.
AACCAAAAGAACCCAACCATGCAGTAAAATAGTTGTGATGTGATGGTCTTTTTGGATTGGATAGTGTTTATTTTATGCAGCTGAAAAAGGGTACGGACACATGGCTCGACTATTATTAGAGAATGGGGCAAATATTGACATAGTCGACAAGAGTGGATGGATGATTTGTGAAACGGCAGTGGAGAAAGGGCATTTCAAGGTATTTGAAAATGTTAAAAAATGTTGCGAAAATAGCTTTCAAATAACTTTCTAACACTATCACCAGAGCAACAAACAGAAATGTTTATGTTATGCATTACATACACAACTTGAAGCTTGGAGAATTACTTTTCCGTGTTCGAGAATCTTGTTGGAGGCCAGGGAGAAATCCCGCTTTAATGACTGAATTTAATGATGTCCCTGAACCTTTAATAACCGACGGAGGAGATACTGACACGTTCGTAAAAACCATCATATAGCATACTAAGCCTAGTCATTATCTCTAGCATCTATGTAGCAATAATGGCAGTTTCCCAAATAATTTTGGCAATCCATTTTTTTATATCCTGTTCTTTCTCATTCGTAATGAAAAACAGTGGGGAAGGGATTGTCAACATTCTTACGAACATTCAGACACAGGTGAAGTGCTTGTCAAACACGGTCAACTCCGTGAGAATACGTATGGTCCAAGACGTCATCACAAAGGAGTATGAAGTAGAGCCAGGGAAAATGGACGATCTTGTCGTGTTTGCAAGGTCGATGGGAAAAAGCTGCGCTATTCTTTCAAATGAAGTTAGTTCTCTCAATATTCTTGTGGTAAGTTGGAAACTTGGAACCTCCTAGTCATTCCATCCGCTTCAGTTTATGAAATGGTTAATGTCTTCCGCGAAATCATGTGTGCTACAAGTGCACCGCTTTACAATGCATTAAGCCAAGCTGATAATTAGGTAGCTTAGGCTTTTTGACAAATGGGTACAGTGTTAATGTTGCATGACAAAGAAATTTAAATGCGTGATTCGTTCTGGTAGAACGGGGAGACGAAACGCGGTTTGAATCTGAATGACTCGAGGAAAGCGATATCATCACCGGAGTACGCAAGTGACAAGGTGCAACGGAGCAGATGGGATGTGCTCTTGGCAGGTGCTGCTGGTGTCATGCTCCTCTGCTATTTTCTCCCTCACCTTAGAGGAAAATTAGCAACTATGAGACTTTGGCAGTTGTGACCGTAAATCTGTTCACTCATTCGGCTAATGAGTTCTACATCTGAATTGAGCTAAGTACCTAAAATGTATGTGAAAGACTAATTCGCAAACAGAATCCTTAATGAAATGATGGACACTTACTGATACATCTTGCTTAAAAGAACTTCCTTTCAATCACGCATTTTAATTGTTTAAAAGTATGAAGGTCAAAATAAATGGGAACCATGTTATTGGAATACTTTCTGTGTTGTTTTGTTTGATAAAATTCAGTTTCTCTGTCAACAACCAAGCATGTAGACAGGCAAAAGCATACAAAATTAAGCACTTTAATTAGCTACAACTACTACTTATTACGACGGAAGCACTATATTAGCATAGCGACACTACGATTAAATGAAGCCATAAAATTTAGTCACCCTTTTGCAGTAGCGTAACAATAACTTTAATTGTCATTTCTTTATCCTTTACAACGAAGCTGACGCAAAGCAAACAAGTAGGCAGTGCAGTGGTGAGAAATTCAATGAATGTGCAGTTTACATAGGAAACTGCGTAGCTGTTTGCTGTTCTTAATTTCCTGGTATATGAAAACGCTATAAAGTTACTTCTTAAGACTAGAAATGTTTTATGAATAAAAAGTCTATAGCCTGATGTTGCCAGTTATAAAACTGACGATTCTTTACTTGCTTTTTAATCATTCGTTTTGATATCGAAAATCACTTGCAGACATAGTGTTTTTGTAGCTTTGAAAAAATCAGCTAATATAATGTTATCTACTGATTGAATATGAAGACTTGATTTAAAGACTTTTCCATTATGCTGCATATTTGAAGATGGAATATAAAAATGTTGTTCATACCGGAGTTTGTGAGCTTGGAAATTCACCTGTGAATTTGTAAACCTTCTTTTTCTTAGGTCAACCTACAAATTCAAGAAGTTTTGAATCAAGCATTTTCACATTCATTTCGTTCTTTTCCACTGTGGTTAGCAAACTGTATACCTGGATTTTTGGCAAAAAGTGCCCTAAGCAGTTAATTCTTCAACATGCTACAGAATCCACTAACTGAAGTAAAACTTACAGTTTCTACACACATATTACGTTGATTGTCTACTATTTCTCTGACGCGGTGCATTTCTTCAAAATGTAACCACATTACTCGAAGCCAACCAAATGCTTGACCTCATCCTGTTGCGAGATATATTTCAATATCAAGAGTGCATACAAAAGCCATTCTTTCAAATCCGTATGTGTCCGTATATATAAAAGAAATTGAATGGAACTTTTGCATCCATACTGTGCAAATATGGTTACGCAAACTTGGCTCAACATTGGAAGAAATTCGCAAAACCATGACTGCAAGAAAACACTTTAATCTTGGTTAACCATTTCCACATAATTAGCACTAGTTACATGAAATATGAACGTTTTAACTGGTAACTTTTTATGAGTGTGAAGGGGCACTGAATCGGATAATCATTTTAACTTTTACGTTCATAGTGAAGACGCTAAACATAAATGCAAAACTAATTCACAGATTGCGTATATTTACATCCGAAATGGCTACTTTTAGATTTGACAACACAGCAAGACTAATTCGTCGGTTTTCTTCTATAAAAGTTAACTTTGATAAAGAACAGGAAGAAACTGTTTCTAAGTTCCAAAAAGAAAATTTGCCGGCTGCTCTTGCAGCATCAAAATGTTTTAATGACAAAAACGAAATTCGGAAGAAATTGCAGGATTACATTGCATGCTACAGCGTAAGTTACTTCCTTTAAACCAAATTTACAGTGTTGCATATGAATTTAAATTTTTTTAAATGTAGGTAGCGGAATTGTACGAGACAATAATAGTATCTGCTATTTTACCTGCGATGAAGTCACGAGATCATTTAGATTCGGCAGATTTAATTCAACATTTAAAGCAGGTGTTTAAGGTGAACGAACAACAGCATAATGAGCTAATGAATACTGCAAAAGCAAAGCAGGTACAAAAGCAATTACTTTTTTAAAAAGGTTTGCAAAAACTAGGATTTTTGTAACAATATATTTTTTTCTCTTGTTTTTAGCTACCTCAGAGAAGGCTGAATATGCAAGTTATGGAAGCAAAAAATCTCCCTGTAACGGACTCAAATGGTATATAACCAATTTTGTTGCATAGCTTCAATTTTTTCACATTAATTTGAAGTGTAAGCTATTCTGGTTGCCGTAAATTATGCTTAAGTACTCAATTTAGGATGCAGTGATCCCTATTGTGTAGTTTTCGTAAGTAGCCGCGAGGTAGCACGGAAAACGGAAATCAAATTTGAAACTCTGAATCCCGTTTGGGGAAAAAAATTTGCCTTGTAAGAATACTGTTTTGGAATATTTTTAATCATTTAATAGCGGATTCAGTATCTATGTTGGCTTAATAATTACAGCGAAGTGAGTGACCCTAGTGAAGACGTGCTTGTACTTGAAGTCATGTAAGTCGATAGTCAATTAAATCTATAATTAATGTTGGATAATGTAGTTGTTAAAAATTTACCATAATTGATCTAAACCAGGGACCACAATGGGGATGAGTCAATCGGTAAAAAAATTAAGAAAATTAAGGAAGTCCGGTCGGCTAAAACTTGCTTAATACTCATGAAAGAATTTGCACACTTAAGATCACAGCAAGAATTAATAGGATCTCTTCGTATTCCCATTTCTGTAAGTCTTAAACCAAACATTGTGGCTTTTGGAACCTCACATTTGATGCGTATAAAGATAGTTATTATTTTTAAATTCAACAGGAAATCTCATCAGAAACTGTTGAAAGATGGTTTCAGTTAACCAATCGTAAACAAAAAGGCGACATTTACTTAAGGATGGTGCTAGGATACAACAAATGCAGAAACACGGCCTCGGAAGAGTTTCTGCAAATTATTCATTTCCTGTTGGTTCATGAGCTTGAGGACGACGCTTCTCTTGATAATCCGTTTAACTGGGATGACAACTACATAAAGTGGTCAAATTACATACTAAGGCAGTTTAAATGGCAGGCAGTCGTAAAACCGAAAGATGTTGTCCTAGCCAAGTGGAGAGCTTACACCAAAATGAACGATATTTTTCCTTTGAAATCAAATATGCTTTATTTGCTGCTAAACGCAGTTTTGGAGAGAATGTTACATGATAAATATGACAGTAGAGATGTACGTAAAAATTCTATGTAACAACAAATTTTTATTGACTGAAAGATTGTAGACTTTATTGTTTTTCAGATCTCGTTATTTTGGGAAAGCAATTCCATTTTTGTGAACACGGTCATAAACTTTCTTGCCAGTATTCATGATGTTTTACCATGTTCAGTCACAGTTGTGAATATAAATCACATGATTAGGTGATTAATTAACAAATATAAAGTATAAAATTGGATTACAGTGCACCAACTAACAGAGTTAAAATTTTACAGATCCGTGGGACTGCTTGCCAACTTTCTTAGCGATTCCTCCACCTCCACCCTGCATGGAAACGAGGAGCTAACTACGTCAATTATCAGTGATCGTGTTGTTGCTAGTCTTCGTGACGGAGCAAATAAATTGTACGTTGTTCTCATCAAACTGTTGATTGATAAAAGTACGATTAACAAACTAGCTCATTAATTATGTTTAATTTTAGTTATGCAAAAGTATTCGCTGACTCAAGCTCAGAGTCAACACATGAACACACTGAGTCCGACCCGATGGCGTTGTATGCTGCTTTGGAGAAGCTGCTGCAGGTGGGTCAAATTCTGCATGAGGATTTGAAGCTTGGCCTAACAACAATACATACTACTTTAAAAGAGTAATTTTTCAACAGAGCATATTTTCAATGAGTTACAGTACATATTTATCAGCTTAACAAAAAAATGCTTTCTTCTTTACTGTTTCCACTCTTAGAACTTTAAATATTGACTACATGGGGATAGTTTATCAGCAGTATGACGAACAGGTATATACTTTTGAACTTAAACATGGACAAATTAGTATCAGAATTAATTCAAATTTCCTAACAAATGAATTGAACAGTTTGGGACAGCGGTGAAAGCCATTTTGAAGAAATATAACAGAATGTTACATCGAACTGACCTATATTCTAGTGATACAACCACGGAAGCAAATATTATAGCAGAGAAAATGGTGGAGTCCGTATATAAGCTGTATCTAACAGTAAAAAATTTGGCAAAGTTAGTCGTTATAAAACTTAAGGAATATTATTCAAATGCTATCATTACTAATACCAAACACTAATTTGTAGACTAGCTCCAGCGGAAAATTCGAGCGAAACTCGCAAAATTTCATTGATGCATGACTATCATGACTGGTTCTTTCCCAGTGTCGATAAATGGATAGACACTCTGAGAAGGCGAATCATTAATGGCATTAAGTATTCAATTAAATTATTAGAGGAAAATCGGACTTCGTCAACAGACTCTACAGATTCTGAGCAGTCCTTGCATAAACCGGACGGAAATGTTACAAAGAAACTTACAATTAGTACTTGTGCTTGGGATGCAGTATTAAGGTTCCAAGATGTAATGAGTAGTTAATATAGTACGCAATGAAATGTGTAAGGTTGTTACGCATCTAGAATTGCCATGTTATATTCTTTTTTAAATTTTGTAACAGATTTATAAGCTGTGGACCGATTTGGATTGGCACCATGCACAACAGTCCTACATCATTGTCAAAAAAATTATTGAGGTAATAAGGCACTTATACGGATGTTTTATTATGTGATAACAAAAGCAGAACATAAACAAGTCCTTATCGTGTTTCATAGGAGGTGTATCGATATCTTAGCTGCTATTCGGAGCAGTTACTTGAAACAATTTGTAAAAAGGAGCCCAAGGTAGATGTAGATGAAGCAATCATAATTGAATACATTTACGAGGTAGCAAAAATAGCTTTTGCATTTGAATATGTGTAATTTTTTAAAGCGAATTAATACTTACTAGTACTGCTTTGTATTTTAAAGGCGTGCAAGGCAATAAACAGCATAAATTATGTGAGAGAGCAGGTAGAGCTTCAAGAACTGGAGATAAATATTCCGGGTATTATAGAAAACATGAGAAAACTTGATCTGCGCTCAGACGTTGGCGTTATCGACGTACATTTTTCCATGACAAAGCAGGAAGAGTTGAAGCGAGCTGATGACGTTATCCAAGGATTCATAAATAGTTTAGTTAAAACGGTAATTTCAAATAACTACAAGATGGGTGCATATTTCTAAATAAAATTAGTAACGTTCTTATTCATTTCAAAATTATGAACAGGTTTTACAAAGATACCTTCACCTTCTTCAGGACGTCATTTCTGCTGAAGGATGTACAACTATGTCTCGTAGGATAAGGCGCTATTCCGCGAATCGATTTCGAGTACTTCAATTTACAGGCCGTTGTTGGATTTTATTATACGAAAATTTAGAAGAGAAAAACTTTCTGTGCGTTATGATTAAAATTTGGCCGAAAGTGATGGACGGATTCAAAAAAAACCTTCGGCGTGGTATTGAGGTTAAAACTTCAAAATTAAACGAATTAATTATTTACTTTTAGTGTCACTTGCGATGTGGAACTAATTTTTATTTTATGGTTTCTAGATGGGAAAATCTTCTCGCTGGTTTTTTCAAACTTACAAAGATTTATTGTTTCACCTATCCACACATTGGTCTGAAAAAGTGAAAAGCAAAATACGAAAAGAGCACCCCGAAGTATTTGTACAAAATGACCTGCTTGAAACCAGACTTTTCTTCTTGGACATGTCATTGGTACAATTGAAAATTTACTACTATGACTGTCGACATACGCGACAGCAGTTAACACCGGTGGACCATAGTCAGCACGGGATTTTAACAGTAAGAGCGTGCCTCGTGGAAAAAGAAGAATGCATAATAGTTGAAGTTATCAATGCCCAAAATCTCAAGCCATATGACTGCAACGGTATGAAAATAAAATTTATTTGTAACTCATTCTAACTAATCTAGTTTAGATTTTATCGAAGTAAATGAAATTAAAACAGGCTATTCAGACCCATTGGTAGAGATCAGCCTCATGCCCAAGGAAAGTTATGCAAATTCCGTAAATTTAACCACGAAATGGTATAGGAAAACTTTATATCCGCAGTTTGACGAGAAGCATACAATGTACGTAATAACTTAATCGAAGTGAAAGCCACATATTAAACTATGTAATTCTATGATTTTAAGCTAACCGTCAATTCTTTCATTTTATTCCTTTTAGAAAGATAACTACAGATGAAATGTCAAAGGAAGGGTTTCTAGTGTTAACACTATCTGACCATAATTACGTTAAGAGCAATAACTTCATGGGAGAAGTTTTTCTGCCAGTAAAAGGTTTAACGAGACTGGAGGAGTCAGACGACGTAAGCACTTTGGAACAAATCCAAATTAGCCTTACTAAACCAACCAACAAGGATGAGGAACTACTGCTAAGGTTTAGTGAAAGAGTTTGGGAAAAGGAGGCAGTAAGCTTCGCTAAGAATGAAAAGCATAAAATTGAATTAAATCAAAACTAAATTGTTGAAGTTTACTCATGTTCTATATACGTTTATGTTTGTAAAAAATGTATGAAAAAATTTAATTCATCTACATACTTTATTGATAAATATTATTTTTAATCGCCGGTATTGGTAAACAATGTGATTTCCTTGTGTATATTTTGCTTGTATATATTATGTGGTAAACATCTTAATAAAAATAAAAATTACGGAACCATATTTTAATCCATGATTTCCAAAATACCGAAGGTCTCACTTCAACTGAGGTTATTCATTGTTGACTCAAAATCTGTTTACTTCAAAATATGCCTACTTAATGAAATATACTTTCTTACGTGCACAAGGCAGCATAATATATAGAAACTTTTTGCAAAGTATTTGTATTCGTGAACTTCCTCTAGCCTAATACACAGCACAACTTTTGTTAGATATAAATCCTTAACCACAAATTTTACCTCATCCTGCAGCGATTGGTTCTTTGCGTTACTACATCCTTTCTCTAGGTACCTTACAAAACGACGTTCACATAAAATTGTTATTATAGTTTGAATAATATGTGTGTCTGTGCGCTAACCAAATGATGTTACTGTCACATAATCCGATAAACTACTAATTATGGTGATACATTGCTCGCTGCAAACTAGAACGGGAATCTAATATTCAAATTTAAATATTATAGGTAAAAACTTTGTATTTATAACCTGTTTGGCTTATTTTTGCAGGACATAAAAAAAGAGCGTTGAGCAAATGTAAAATTTTTGTAATAAAATAAGACATTATTATTATTATTGTATTGAGCCATTATTTGGTTTTGCATTCTATACTAATGGGTTGACATTTATAAGAAAAATGTCTTGTAAGTTGTAGCTGTATTACTAACGATACTCAAATATATAAAACTAAAGCAGAAAACAGCAGCTTCGGACAATTTCATAAGCCGTTTACTAATTTAGCGAGCTAATTACGTATGCGTAATTAATACAAGGCGTTGCTTTCCAATTTCAGTTTTTTGGTTAACCATTTCCTCGTAGCCGCCCTTGCAAAACTTGGACTGATTCTTGAAACCTGAATAAATGTTTCTATTTCACACAAGTCTGAGATGTCATTGTATTGTACGAGTGAGTAGATGTTTTCTGTTTCATGCTAATTCACAATATCAATTAGTAACCCTAAGGTGAGCGTAAAACACCCGTGTTTAAGCTATGGCTACTAAAAACAAAAATAGTGACGACAGTGCATTGAAAATCTTTCGGAGATTTTCGTCAATTAAAGTTGACCTCGAAAAGGAAAAGCGTAAAACCATATCACGGTACCAACAACAGGGATTGCGGGTATCCATCCAGGCACCAAAAGGTGTTCATGACAAGAAAGAAGTTCGAAAGAGGTTGAGAGTGTCCGTTGAGCGTTACAGTGTAAGTTCGCTTTTAAATTTCTTACGTTGATTTAAACTACACTTCTTTATACATGTACTCTTTTCTGCAAATACTTAGATGCCAGAGTTGTATGTGAAAATGATATGTGCTCTATTTCCAACTGTAAAATCAAGAGAAAACCCCGACTCAAATGCTTTAATTCAGCATTTAAAGCATGTGTTTAGACTAAATGATTTGGAACATGCGCAATTAATTGAAATTGCGAGAACGACAAAAGTAAGCTTTTGAATTATATTCGAGGAAAGTTGGTCTGTAACAAAACATCCCTCATTAAATCACCTTTGCCCTGTAATACATATGAAACTTGTCCATTATATCCAACATCATGTAGCTTCCCCAGAGAATAGTTAATTTGGAAATTGTTGAAGCAAAAAACATTCCAGCAAAGGATACAAATGGTTCGTAGACATAACATCAGATACCCGACACTGCCTTAACTTGTTTAATTAAAATCAATTTTTTTACAATATTCAGGTCTCAGCGATCCTTTTTGTGTCGTTTTTGTGAACAGTCGAGATGTGGCACAGAGGACAAAAGTTATGTATAATACATTGAATCCCATTTGGAGGCAATATTTCACATTGTAAGAGCACTTTTACTATTTTAAGTATGCAATAATATAATGCAAAAGGAAATCATTGTTGCGGAATAGTTGACCATGTTGATTCTTTAAATACTCTGTGAATTTGCAGTAAAGTGAATGACCCCAGTCGTGATGTACTCATCCTTGAAGTAATGTAAGGAAATACCTGTAAATATTCATGAGCGTTTATAATTTCGTTGACGATGTTGTGGTGTAAACCAACAGATTGATATGAACTTTGATAAATAGTATTGTTGTTGAATGCTTTTATTTTAGGGATTACAATGAAGAAGATGAACCCATTCGTGATAGGTTGAAAAGAATTAAGGATGTTAAATCAGCCAGTACGTTTGGGATTCTTGTAAAAGAGCTTGTGAATGCGAGGTCAATGCAAGAGCTTATTGGATCAGTCCGAATCCCCGTTTCAGTAGGTTACTTCAGTTTATCAGCGACATTAATTAGTTTACACAACTACATACATTGTATTCCTTAACGTTTACAGGAAATCTCATCAGAAACCGTAGAAAAATGGTTTAGATTAAAAAATCATGAGGAAAGGGGAGAGATTTACTTGAGAATGGCTCTTGGCTACGTCAAAAGCAAGGACACTGCCACTGAGGAATTTTTACAAATTATTCATTTCCTGCTGGTTCATGAGTTGGACAAAGACGCCTCCCTCGAAACCCCGTTTTATTGGGATGAGCATTACGCAATGTGGTCAAAGTACATATTGAGACAGTTTAAATGGCAAGGTGGTTTGAAACCTAAAGATATTGTTTTGGCAAAATGGAGAGCGTATACAACAGTCAACGCTATATTTCCACTCAATGCCAACATGACTTGCTTACTGCTTGACGCAGTATTGGAAAGGATGATCAGCGGAGACTACGACAGTCGTGAGGTAGACCGATCTTAAAATCAGCATACTGACTGTATCAGCCATTTAATATATATCCTTCTGATTTGGATTAGATTCAAAGGTTTTGGGAGTGCACAAACAACTTCCTTAACACAATCATAAACTTTTTGGCAGATCTTCACGATGTGCTCCCGTGTCCAGTCACTGTTTTACATACCTACCACATGCTCAAGTATGACAAAATAACTTTGAGCCTATAAGTTATTGACTTGACGTCCTTTTAAAAACTTTGTTTAAAAAAGGTCAATGGAGCTAATCAACCAATTTCTTTCTCAACCTAACCAACCACTTCAAGGAAAGTCACCGTTTACAAAACCCATGATCGTTGACCGAATCACCAAGGCTGTGCGGGATGGAGCTGATAAATTGTACTTAAACTTAAAGTTAAAAAGGTTAAAGGACAGCTATACATATAGAGTTGTTTAAATTAAGAGTTGAATAATGTTTTAGTTGGGTTAAGGTAATATCTGATGCAACTCATGACAATATTTCCACCGACCAGAATGCATTGTACCTTGCTTTGGAGCGGTTGTTGAGAATGGCTCAAATTCTACATGAGGACTTGAGACTTGGCATTGCAACAATACACACAGATTTTAAGGGGTATATTGACATTTCCTAATGCTGTTTTGAAATTCAATTTTGAGTGCATTAAATAGCTTGTATTTAATGTATTGCTTTTACTCATAGGATTCTGAGCATTGATTACCTTTGGATAACTTTTCAAGTTTACGATGTTCAGGTATATAATGATTTTAAAAAGGAATTTTTTAAATGATTTAAAGTAAACAGATTTGATAGGATGCAAATGCTTTCCTTGAAAACAGTTTGGCAAAATGGTGAAATACATAATGGAGGAGTATACTAGCATGCTGCTGGATCCTAGCGAAACTGAGGTTGACATTGAAACTACAATGGATGAGAGCAATGACGCAGTCAGAACTGGCTTGACTGTATTCAAACTTTATTTAGCAGTTAAAAATTTAGCAGAGTATGCATCGTAAAAACTTATCATTACTATGTTTAAATCTTTATTAAAGTGATTGTCACATAGAAGAAATTTAACATTGTAGACTTGCTCCAGAAAACTACACGGAGGATTCAAAGTCTGAATTCTCATTGAAACTAGGATATCACGATTGGTTCTTCCACAGTGTAGCAACTTGGATTGACATCCTGCGATGTAAAATCACCAAGTGGGTGAAAAATTCAATCAATATTGCAGAGTCTAATCGAATGATTTCAAGCGACTGTGTAGATTCCAAACTGAGTAAAACCGATAAACAACAGACCAAAGAAATCCCAATTAGTTCTTCAGCGGTGGATACAGCACAAATGTTTCTCGAGGTATTTAATTACAGAAATTAGGAAAATGACTTATATTATTTAGTGAACATTTTAATTGCGTTGTCGGCAATGCTTTTTCAGATTCATAAGCTTTGGATTTCCTTGGGGTGGCAAAATGCGCAGCAATCTTATATCATAGTCAGGAAAATCCTTGAGGTGAAAGCACATATTATAAAATGCATGAAACGTGTAGAATGTCTTTAAAACATTAAACTCAATTAATTAAAAATATTTGTTCTTTTGTTGTTTTAATAGGAGGTGAATGGCTATCTCATCTATTACGCTGCTCAGATTTTTGAAACCATTAGTAAAAATGAGTTGAAATACGATGTAATGAAGGAGGAAGACATATATTCCTGTATTCATCAGGTAGCCATATTTTTAGCGCTTTCTTTCATTGTAGGTCTTTAAAAAGGTAATATTATGTCTCTAATTTCATGATTTACAATACTTGGTTGGTTGTAGGTTTGCACAGCAATAAACAACATAAATTATGTAAAGGAACAAGTCGAAGTTTTAACACAACAGTTGAATATTCCGGACATTATTGAAAAAATAAGGAAGTTGAAACTGAGCCCAGATGTTGATGAGTATGAAGCCAAAATATTCATGATAAAGAGTGAGATGCAAGAACGAGCTGGAAATGTCATTGGAAAAATCATGAGCAGTTGTGTATCTGTTGTAAGTTTACAAATAAATTGTCAACAGCGTCAACAACCGCAATGCTATACAAAGATACTTTTTAATTTTGTCCAGGTATTACCAAAGTACATGCGAATTCTCCAGGACGTCTCCACAGAAGTGTTTTCTAATAGAGCCAGTTTTCAAAAGCGCCACTCTGCAAGACAGTTTCGAGTACTCATGAGCTTTACGGACGGTATTTTAACATTATTCAACCAAAACCTCGAAAATCAAAACTTTATTCAAGTCCTTACAGAATTTTGGATAAAAGCAGTGGAGGGGATTGACCAGAAGCTTAGAATTGGTCTTGAGGTTTTAATAAACAAAACTTTTTAAATTCTGAGCAATTATAAGTCACGATTCCTATTTTAAAATATGCGTTATATACTATTATCTATAATGGATTTAGATGGGAAAAACAAGTGAATACTTTAAACGGTACAGTGACTTATTGTATCATCTGTACAACTTATTTTGGCCACGTGAGCTGGAATTCGAGACAAGAAATGAAAATGCTCTCATATTTGAACAATATGAGGAGTTGAAAACAAAGCTGCAGTACTTGGAAATGCCCTTTGAACAACTGAAACTTAATTACTACGATAGCAGATATAAACGACAGACATTAACTGCTGTGTCAAGTGGTGAATATGGAGTCGTCACAATTAAAGCATGTCTGGCGGAAAAAGAACAAGCCATAATTGTTGAAATTCTGAATGCCAGAAATCTCAAAGGATGTGATTCAACAGGTATGACGTTTCTAATTAAAACAAAGTTTGTTAACGAATGAAATGTAATGCTTCTTTAAAACAACAAATAGGTCTATCTGACCCATATGTCGTGGTGACAGTTGTTCCAAAGGATTACTATCCAAATGTTGTTACCTACCAAACAAAATCTCACAAACAAACGCTGTTTCCAATCTTTGATGAAACTTTTAAAATGTACTGGGCACTAAGTTTTACGTACATATCTACTCCTCTGACTACATTTAGAAACTTACAATGAACTTATCGCTCATTCTTACATTTTCAGAAAAATTTCCACCGATGAAATTAAAAAAGGGGGCTTTTTGATGCTAACCTTATTTGACTATGATTATGTTGGACGCGATGATCTACTGGGCGAAGCTTTTTTGCCGGTGTCTGCATTGAAAAAAATCCCGAGCTCAAACGAGGTTGTGGCTCTACAACAAGTTCATCTTGTTCTTTCTAAACCAACTAAAGTTGATGATGAAGACATTCTGGTCAAATTTAATGAAAGAACTTGGGACCGAGAAGCAGCAAAATTTGCCAAAACTGAAAGAGAAAAAATTGAACCGTGAGTCTCATCACCCTATTTCTAAGGATAAGTAACAAACTACATGTAATATAGTCATTACAGATTAACTTCGTTTGTAGCAGTAGCACACCATTAAATAATAAAAAAATAATACACATTGTTTTGACTAAAATTGACTTGTAAAAAATAAAGTTCTGAAATTTATTGAGATGTTTCTGATCCACACTCGTTTGCTTTCATTTAATGGAAAAAATGCATGAATACTGGCACTAGAGAAGGAAGACAAAGCCAAATTTGTGAAGCGTACAAACTCTTGGAAACGGAGTCAAATTACATCTTCAGAGAACCCCCGTAACTCTTTCCAGAAGTTTGACTTTACATGCGATAGGGAGCGGGTGTGGATAGTTTTTTCGCAACTGATTTAGACACAAAGACAGTGAATGAGTTACAACAAACAGGTACAGCTTTATTATTTGGTAAATTGTTATGGATGTTTAGGTAAGAACAAAGTTTAAAATGGAATAGATAGCATCACATGTCATGTCATGATTGGATTTTTTTGGTAATTTTGAGGCATTATGAATATTAACTTAGTTTATAAAACCCGGTTTGATTGAATATATTATGCTAAACACCTTATTTGCATACTTAAAACCTGCTGATTTGGCACACTTCAAATCTTACTCGTACTTTTGCACTCTAAAACTACCAACATTGCTTACTTCGTCAATTTAATTTTAATTACAAAGGTATGATAACATATTTTAAAATTTCACTCTTCATTTTCTCTGTTGAAGCATTTCCCTTCGTTTCTGCTTCAACATTCTTCCCAGCGTGCCTTTGTTGGCGTCATCTTCATCAGAGTCATCATCCCCATCATCGGAGAAGTTAAAATGTCTGGTCACAATGTCATCCTCGGAATCCTCATCATATCTTGACTTGCGGTTTTTGTTTTCCTCCTTAAACGTAGTCTTTAGAACTGGAACTTTCACTGTTTTACTGCTGCTTTTCTCCGGGGATGGAGATTTAGAGCTTGCATCGGATGCAGACCTACTCACACCATGGTCAGAATTAGATGCTCCCATTGAAGTCGACGCAAATGAACCATTGGGCTGTTCAGCCTTTGCTCTGGCTTTAGCTAGTATGGCACGTAGCTCTGAGCTTCGTGCTGTTTTGTACTGTGATTGAATGAAAGCAACATATTTCAAAATTAGTGCTCCACCTTCACCCATTCAATCTTTGTCTAGTCTTCAAATTTAATTAGGGTTTCTTACTCCAGACGTATTTCTCGAAATCGTGATCTGCGAGTTCAGTCGAAGACCCTCTTCCTTTCCACAGTATTCCTCAAGCTGGGACCGGTTCAGCTTGAACAGCTCTCCTCCATTTAAACCTGCGAGCTGCTTTTGAATTCGAGTAGAAAATCCTTTGACCTTTAGCCACTCTTGGACTTCAGTTGGTGTAGAGTTTTGAACAATGTAAACTTCGGGTGTTCTTGGAATTGCAATATGACGTTTCTCACGGTAAATCGTGAGCACATTTTTTAGCTCCATTTGCATCATCTCATCTTCTAGTGCTGTAGAAAACAATTTAGTAATATCATTAGTCAGTCAATATCATCATCATCATCATCACTGAAGTACACACTTATGCATTGCATAGAACTAGCTGTAGTATTAATCACCAGAATTTAATTTCACGTAAGCTTGCCTAGCAAATGAAACATGGCTCGCTGAAACCTCGCACCATATCATTACATAAATATTAATTGCATAAACTGCCTTTTGTGTTCGTCTTGCTTATATTCATGAGTGACATGAATACCAACACCTTCAACCACCAGTAAGGAACAAGAGGGATACGATTTGGTTCCACCCTATGTGATCTCACTAATTGTGTCAACAAATTAAATTTCTATATCAGCCATCTGTTCTTATTGTGGAGTTCTAAAAATGCCTCCGTTTAGTGAATGAAAGTTTCTTGCTTCCTGAGCTAGTTGGATAATGGGGTTTTAATTTCTTTCCGCAGCTTTATGAGCATTGACCGTGTGTGTGATGTAGCAAAGGGCGTACATGTAGTTTTACTTGCTTAATTTCGTATTCAAAAGAGAGATAGGTATCAGGTTTTTGAAAATTCCTTTGGAGTTCCCTTTATATGCGACTCAGACTTTCTAATAACTAAAGAAGCACGTCACTGCCCCTTTTATTCCGCGTTCTCTCAGTGAAACAGCGTAGACTCCGCTCCTAAATAATATTCATATCATTGGGGAACCTGCACTACACGCTGGACTAGTTGAACCAACCTGGTTGCATTTAGATTGGCAAGAGCCACTTTGTGTGACCTGTATTGAAATTGGATTAAACGTAAGATAATTACTCTTTTTGACTCGTGCAAATTGCAGAGTTCGCTTTCTGCTTTGCTCCCAGTCTCCGGGGTCGATGTGTTTGTAATAAAATAACCTTATTATTATTATAGGGGCCAACTTTCTTATTTTAGTCAAGTACCCATGTGTAACTCAAGAGTCGGGAAGTGGAACGTGAGCCAAGAAAATGAATTTTATTTTCAAAACCCTCGCGCTCCCCTTCAGACTGTTTAGGGGGCTAACATAAACCACCTCATTTTGCTGGGTTTGGGATTTTTGAACCACCAGGTTAAAAATTAGATCAGCTTCGAAACGAGTTTGGAAACGGAGTAAGGAAAGTTGGCATAATAGCATTAATGCCCCTTCTTAAAATTGGTAAGGATTTTGATGTCTTCGTTCATATAACTTACTGACTTGCGAGCTGCTGCATACATAACTACAGGCATTCCTACGTATTTTATAGAAAGGGTAACATTCCTCCTTGCTCGACTGTTTGTATGAAAACATGTTAAATAATGGAAGGAAGCATGTGGTCAATGTGGTGTGGCAGAAAGATGGAATGGGGAGTTCATGTTACTTTAAGGAAATTCCTATTCAGTATCGGTAGTTCATTTAACTTTCAAGTCGATCCTAAGGAAGACGCTAGACAACACAATAAGGAGACTGCCAACCGTAGAGCTCAGCTCAGCCCTGTTCCCAGTCAGTTTAAATTCTTAAAGGGAAAGAAAAGAAAGTTCAAGCTGTTGTCGTCATTGATACTAATGACTACACGCAGAGATACAAGTGGAATAAAGAAAGGGGAAGGAGCAGAGCGGAGAGAAAAAGAAACCAATGTAATAGAGAACCTGACTTTGCTTCTATGACAGGTTGTGTTTGAGAACTACCATCTGTGAATACAAATTACGGAAAAGACAACAGACAAAAATAAACTGGGAGCGCACAGCGAGTACGCAAGTAGCGAAACGGTAACTTGTAAAGCAATAAATCTTTGACCATGTTGCAATATTATTGGGCGTTGACACTCTTCTTCAAGACCGTTGGGATTGGGATGGCTTGGCTTGTTAGTCGCCGCTCTGCAAAGTCTTTGTCTGTTTTTAAAATGGGAGCAGAGAAAGTATGAATGACACATTATATTTTTTACCATTACAAAGTCGGCTCTACAAGTTGACAGTCAAGACATATTTCGTCTTAAATCACAATCAGTGCAAAGAAAAACATTTACTTAAATCCAATTACAACCAGAATGGAGTCTGAGTTTGGTATGCTGCATCGAAAATTATTATAAATTCTATAGCTTTCCAAAAAAAAACCTACATGCATCAGGGAGCGGTTGAGTTGTCCATAACTCTCAAGTTATCTTGAGAACGGACGGATGCACGCGGTCGTTTCAATGAACAGTTATATACCGTGTTCCGCTACGTAATAACAAGAAAAAAGTGTATACACATTCTTTGGTCTTTTTTTTGTTCGGTTTTAATATTCCCCGAACCTCATTCGCCCGCCTGTCCAACACTCCTCTCTCTCCACTCAACTTCCTTTCTTCCTTCCTCTCCGGACTTCGCACTCAGAGGAGAGATGCTGACCTGACGCAAAACGAAAGGCCGAACGACAAAATACGATGGAGAAAAGAAATATAGAGCTCAACGGCTTTGTACAACAGTTGTTGTTGTTGTTTTGTTAGTAGTACTGCTGCTCGTCCTGAAACCCTAGTACATTTTGTCTTTTTCCCATTTCGAACTATTTCTACAATAGCTAGCTGAACTGTGTTGGCATGCATTTTTATATAAACCATTTTTGGAATGGTTTGTTCAGGTTCTCGAAAAAAAAAGTTTTGGTAGATGGCTACCACGAACCAAGGTAAAAAATGGAATGGAATGAGAAAAAATCGAATAAGATGAGATGCCACAAAAATTCTTTTTATTACATATCCTCCACCAAAGCTACGTAAAGAATGTAAAACTATGTGTGGTCATTGGTTAGCAATTACCAGCTCTACCTTTATAGCTTACGAAACAATCTGCTGTGTTTGTGGAATCTGCATTACTCTTCTCCTTCTCTCAACTACAGAGCTAGCGTTCCAGCAGTCAGTGGAAATGACAGAAAGTTTAACAATTTGAATCAACAAAAATTACTTGCTTCAACTGCAGTAAAAATGAAAAACTTTTTATTGGGAAATTGTTCGTTCATTTTCAGGATGTATGTGTATTTTATTGCGGGATTTCGATTTTTGTACACTTTTCATTTGTCATTTAGTACCATGGAAAGGGAAAGCGAGGATTTCCGTAAAACATCCCACACAACGAGGTACCATGCGTAGCTTTACCCTTGCCCTTAAAGACCTACATTCATGAAGCTTTCTCACATATCTAGACAAATACTCATCCTCTCCTTGTAACCGTGGAGTTGATGCAATTTTCTTGCTGAATCGAAGGATATAAGATTAGTGAAATGGTGTGGATACATGAAATTCATGTCATAAACTTCCGGTATTCATGATAAAAGGAGAAGGTTCACGTTGAATGGAAATGGTGAGGATATGAGGTAACAAAACAGGAGCGGGTCTAAAACCAGTTGCTTCTGCTGAGTCAGAATGTCGAATTATTATTATGATAATAAATAAAGTTGGAGTTGGGAACATATAAATAACATCTTAACCAAATGTTTCTCTTGATAAAATGACTCTGGGAAAATGAGAAACCTGTTTGTAACATCCAAATGGAATTGAGCCATATTATTAACTCACTCGCTCAATCAATCTCCGAGGAGTGGTGGAACTTATACATAGATTGTGGATCTGGGACACAGATATAATTTATGCATTGCATTGTGTTTCAGGTGATGAAATGTACTTTGTTTTATTTAACATGTATATTGTAGTTTACCCTTACTGCGCTTTTTCTCCTTCTTCTTTGGAGAATGTAGAGCTTATAGAAGTACTTGGAGACGACCAGTTGTCTATTAAAGTGTGGGTTACTTGAGTAAATTGAGTATGTACAGTATTTACATGATTAATATAAGATGTCTACTTGTGGTTAATAAAGAACTCCACACGCTACCGTATAACGGACTGGTTTCAACTAAGCAAAACGAAAACATGCAGGCAGGCTTAAACTGTTACACATTAAATTGCGGCCAACAAAAGCATCAGAACAAAATGAAAAGCATAATATAAGCACGCCCTGAGGTTGACAATTGTTTAATAAATCATGGTATTTTCAGTTTAATAATATTATCAGTCCAAGTGTAAAAACATAGATTGTTTTGTAACGTGTAGAAGTCCGTTGTTGACGGGATTGTTGTCGGCACAACAAAGTTCTTAAAACTTCAGCCCAGTATTCCCCCAATGATGAAACGTTAAGAAATTTACTAGAGTATATAAGCAAAGTAGCAATAAAATCAATTCAAGAGATCATCGAGCCCCCTGGTTTTTAAAATAGTGTGCAGTGGAAACAAAGGGATTTGTGCAAAGTCAAAATGCTTCTCTGTGCTCTGCTGATGTTTACAAAAGTAGGTCTAGCCTAACGTTTCCTTTCACACACAGTGTTTGTTTCAGATAAAACCCAACGGAGCCCAGGAGTTGATATAGCGCTTCGGAAACGAGAAAACCAACAAGGAACGCACACACGATTCCATTTTGTTGGAGAAAGTGTAGGGCAGCAAGCGTAAAAATAAAGAGAAAACAATGGGGAAAGTGTGGTAAGTGTGTAAGTCTTGTTGTTGATCTTTGAATCTCTTTATGTTTTCAACTGTCACTTTTTTCTCTTGCATTCACGTTTCTTTCTGGTCTTTAGGGAGATTTTCCTGCATTACCATCTCTACACAAAATGCATAAACACACTATATAATGCATTACACACACAGTACTGCTGGGTCTGAGCCCATTGTGAATTGGGCGTGCTGCTCTCTTTTGTTCCTTCAAATACAATAACAACAATTGCAAATATTGTTGAGCTCCATATTCAAAAGCTTTTTTAGTGAAGTGAATGGACTCTGCGAGAGCGTTTCGCGTAACAAGAGAAGCTCTCCTGAGAACTGACACTCTAATACGGAATATGTATGCATGATTTAAGTACTCAAGGCATTTCTTTCAACAATGAGATGTTGCCGGAGGACAGAGAGAAAGCTAGTTTTTTCGTAAGTACTACAGAACCCACCATTATAACTTCCTTGGACAAGCAGAATACTTCTTTCTTAGGTTTTGCCAAGATTGCAAGATTCGTTAAACAACGAAAGAAAAAAGAAGACGAGTTTGTTATGTATAGAGAGATACAACTCATATGTATTAGTAGAATATACGCAGGTATAAGTAAAATGTGTTTTATGTTCGTAACGTAACAGTTACATCAACTATATGACTAAATATTATTTCGTGTGGGATGGAATAGTACACTTAACGTTCTTGCGTTTAACGTTAAATCTTCAAGCTTTGAATTTGATGCTGATGTACTCACTGCTTTGGGTAAGCTGCTGCAGTTATATTAGCATGGGGGATGTATCAGATGTGTGTAGTTCTTATGTATCTAAAACAAAACAAATACTAACCGTTCTTACAACCAACAACTAGTTCTAGCCTTGTAACATCCATTCTATTCGCATGTTTCAAAAGAAGTCACGTCCAGATTCATATATAATTCAGTACTTAATATCAAAGTGAAGAGAAAAGTGAGAGCAAAAACGCAAGAAAAGAACAGTAGGAAACCAAGAGGAAGGCTTGAGAGAAAGAATGAAACGAGGGAAAAGAGACGGATTCGTTTGTATTACAAATTACAGTTGGGATTTAGTCTGACCCGAAGTTCCATATTCACAAGACCAAGAAATATCGTGAAACTGTCTATAGACGACATGCATTCATTTTAAAAGATGTACCACACACACTACAAACAACCTTCTCCGACTGGATCAGTTGAGTTGGAGCTAAAACCCAGAGAGTAAGGAGATTTTTGGGAGAAGTTTGGAAGAAAAAAATGAATGAGAGAAGGCCAGTTTTCATAAAAAGTATAGAGAGGGAAAGAAAGGAAGTTGAAAGTCAAAAATGAAGAATTCAGTTTTGAGTCTTTTGTGTATTCACTCTCTCCTTTATTTCTCTTGGCTTTAATATTTTGAATCATGGAGCATCATAACGAGATGATTTTTTCTCTGCCTTTCTCTCTTTCACTCTCCAACGCATTTTATTTCGCTCCTTGTTTTCTGTAGCCAGTGGTTGGTAATCACAATCAGTACGAAGTCTTGTAGTTGCTGAGCAAGTGGCACAACTGAGATTCACTTGCGACGTGTGAATGACTATCTGCATATATGCTTTCCCAACTACTACTAAGGATTCATGTAACTGTGTAAGAACGTTCGTACAGAACAGAGAGAAAGCATTATGAACTAATACGCGTGAGAGAAAAATGGAATATGCATATAGTAATAGTTACGTTTGCATCTGACTTTATTTCCCACATCAATTTGTCTTTCGTTTTATCCTAACCTTGGAATCCAGCCTGCTTTTGCGTTACGACTTACTGTCTTTTCTTGCTTCCAATAAAGTGGAAGCATTGAGCTAGAGGAAAACGAGAGTTATGTAAAATGAAAGTACATTTTCATGTTTCTCTACTATCTACGAATCTCGGCTGGAGGCATGCATCAGCTTAAAAATGTCTACAAAACAAAAAGAGTGCAAATAAATGAAAAAACTTGTTTTTTACATAAAGTACTTCATATTCATATTCACACTGGGTGTAATGCGTTGTGTGGTCGGGAACGTAAAAATCTAAAAGTTTGTCACAAAATGCGATGACTACACCCTTCCACCTCCCATTTAAAAGTGAACGAGGTAAAAAAAACAATCATTTACTCCATTGAATCGAAACCATTGGGTTTAGTTAGAAAAGAAGTTTCATGTCTATAAACTGGATCATCCTTTTTGCTGGGCTGCATCCAAACTAACGCATTATTTTTAACAGCGACGTCTAAAATGGGACAAAAACACTTTGTTGAAGAAAGGCTTGTGGTCGGGAATGAAAGCTATGCTGTGTACAGCACAACTACAAAAAGTTCATTTTACTTCTTGTGTTTTCCTTATACTACAACGCCAGCCGCCTAAACAACAACTGCATGCATGCACGCATCTTTATTGCTAATGGTAGCTGGTAGATTAATTCCTAAAAAATTCCAATTATTTAGGGGGACAGCCAAGCTTTAAAGTAAATTACTGGAAAATGAGAAAAGATGAAAAAGCATGCTTCGTTTGAAACCCTTGTTTTGCTCTACATTCAAATCGTAAAATATATCCATCCCTACAACTTCATAGAATAACGTTTGCTTCAGGAATGAAAAGTAATATTTCTGTTTCTGAGAATTTTTTTTGACAAGTAGTTGATACAGAACTTATTATTGCAACTCCAACGACACACCAAGACATAAAGTTGCTTTTCCTGAAAATGTCCAAGAAACTATAAACATGCCCTTCTGTCTAACTCAAGAAAAAGTCTGTGTGGGCAATATTCTTCTCGTTTTCAATGGAATGCCTGAATGAATGCCTTCTCAGTCCTACCTACTCTCATCTCACTGTCAGCAACACAAAAAAATAAGTCAGCCAGCAACAGCCTCTCTCGTTGTTATGTTCATTGCCTTTTTCTTCTTGTTCATTTCTCTCTCATAATAACTACACATGCTTCATCCGTACAAAATGCTCTCCTACTAACCATCCATGCTCGTATGCATATATATACACGTTTTGGTTACGCAATACAGAAATAATAGTCTCAAATGGTTACACAAAAAGGGGTGAAGAGAAAAGATGAATGTGCTCTTCTGACTTTCCGTTTTTACTCTGCGTTTAGCTCTGTTGACTTGACGCCTTTCTTGAGACTCGTCCGAATAGCGTAGTTTTGTTGGGTGCTTGTTTGAACAGCTTATAGTTTCCATATTTTTTAGGGAAAAAAACTTGGAAAACTAGAATTTTATAAGCAGAATATGAATATGCATGCATATGCACACAATATTGTGCAAAAAACGCCCTACTTAATATGCAACTTTATGATCATAATGATTATACACAGAACTTCCTGAATAATGTCCTCCACACAATGAGCTCGAGTGTAATTTATCACTGAGGAAAAATGCAGAGAATCTAATTTTACGCTGATTTCATTGTCCTGACAATGAACTACTTGATGCTGATACACAACTGCAAATTCGACTATTCTCCAACAGACAAAAAACTCTTATTTTATTATGCAAATTTCTTGACGCATGCATGATTGCTATCTTTATTACCCAACTGCCACAAAGTGAATTTGAAACACTAAACAAATATCAGATGTATATCGCGAGTGTCATTTTAAATTAAGCAGTTCCAAGCAACCGGCTTTCAAGTCTAAATGAAATAAATGACATAATGGTGACAGTCTGTCTGGCTGAAATACTATTAATAAAATGGCTACTGAAAATAACTTTCCATTGTTGAAAAAATGTTTCGCCCAGTAGGACAAAAACGCAAAACGGGGCATTTTGATAGATTGTAGAGAAAAGGGACACGGTGAATGCAACTGTGGTTTTTTTGCTTGTCTGTAGCATGTCTCCATAATCTAATAGAAAACTGCTTTGCCTTATAGCTCCAGATAAGTTATTGTGTTGGACTAAATTGACAAATAAATAAACACAAACCATGTTGTGCTCTGCTCAATGCATTTTTCCCTTTTGGGCATCAATTGAATGACACCGAGAAATTTTTGGTGCTTTCTCGGGGAGCTAGACAGCTGCTGCTACATGGTGCTGCTCACTGATTAAATTTAATTCATACCGTCGTCGCCTCACATTCATCGAATTTCCTTTGTTCGATTTCCCTTCAATGGGAGGAGAAAAAAGGAAAAGGCTCCCATGAAACAAGATTTGTGAGTGGCTATCATCTAGCACAATATAATATTTCCATAGCCGATGTCCGCAATAAATATCGGCTAGTGGACTCATTGAATTTTTGTTCAGTGTCCAGTTGTTACACAACACTAGTTCTTTTCTAAAGGTAACCTGTGATGGGAATGTGGGCTGCGATGCTAGACGTTATGCAATTATTTCCCTTTGTAAAGGTTTCAATCTATTTTTCCAAAATGACCAATAAAAAGTGTGACAATATGGTTGTTGGGAAAGGTTGCGCCAATGCGTTCCTGGAAATGATTGCAAAATTCTAGGAACCCAATTTGACTTACCGAAAACTCAATTCCATGTATTTCTCAGCTCAAGCTCAAGGTTTCCATAATTTGTTTATTACCTCATGAACCAGTTCCAGATTTTAAGAGCAGACTTGCAAAACCATTCTTTATTTTCTATTATCTTTATTACTGTTTATAGGTACCGTTGCAGATCTCAAGAATGAAGACACGATAAATTCAATTCGATGGGGAAATTAATTGATTGGCAACCTAGACCAACACAACTCAAGCCAAAAACATGCCCCCAAACGCTTTCTAATATCCGGCACCAGTCTCCACACTAGTTTAGCTGGTATGATGAATTGCTATAAGTGGGATATAAAGAAGAGTTTGAGAGAGCGCCGTTATGACATGATATTCTTTATTTTAGTGCCCTGTCATGATCTTTATGATGTTTCAAGTCGATGTGGTCGTTATATATTATGCCCAAAAAGCAAATGAGGTTCCACTACCGCTTCAATCTCGTTTTATGACGGAACCTGTCATCTCAACTATCACCAGCCCATATAGAATACCCTTAGCTTGTGTGAAACTACATGTTAGGACCGTCACCACTACTTTACTAGAGTTGTCTTGTATCACCATACTAAATATAGAATGGGCAATGCAACATCCCAACATCATTATCCCCATCACCACTTTGTTCATCTTGAGCTGTACAAAAGAACAAATTTTGCGCGTTGACAAACAGTTTTCACCATCATCCAAAAATCTAACCCATATAATTTATACCCCATCATTTCATTGGTGAACAGTTGGTAAACATTCTAATATCTTTTGGAAGCTGAATGAGAGCAGAAAGGGAGTTGATAGAATTTTTTTTGTTCCTTTTATCTTTTTTCTGGTTCTCATTTGGTTTGTTTCAAAAAAGGGATCGCAATAAGAATGACAAGAATGTCGGCAGTTACCCAACTTAATATTATCACCAACAACCATTATGGAAAGGAGGAAACAAGAAAGAGGGTAGAATGCTCGTTTGTGTTTGTATGAACTAAATTCAGGAGAAAGTGGTGAAAGCAAACGCGAACCCAGCACAAAAAGAGCAAATTCTATACAACTCAAGTGCAACTAAGCAAAACATGCAAAAACACAAAGCAAAACAATGACAACTGTACTCCATCTGCCTGACGTTGGCGAGGAATAAATAAGGCAAAGAATGAAGAAACTTTGTCTTCCAAATATCATTACAACAGAGATAGGCGAGAACAAACAAACTTTTCCCTTCACATTTTCACCACTCCAACATTCCCAAACCATTATAGTTTATTATTTTCATAATACGGGGACACTCACCAAACATAATTGTCTACTCCTTTTTTTCAACACCAGTGAAACAACTTTTTTTTGCGGAAACTACTGCTCTTCATGACTTCAACTTCAGGAATAATGACCTTGCTACACTTAAGCTCTTTGGCCATAGATATTAGAACAAGGGCCTTTGTAATTAATAAGAAAAAGCACATATTTTATTTTTAAGCATACTTAAGCTCTGAAATGCAAGCGAGAGTGGGTAGATAATCTATTAAAATACTTTAAACAAAAGTAACGACAGGAGAATCCGTGCTGGGGAAAACATTCTGCATTCGAGGGCAACATAGTAGTTCGATGAAGCTGTGAATTAATGAATGAGTCATTGCCAAACAAGGAAATAGTTTATGTAGCCGTGAGCTATTATTATTTACTGAAAGTCACTCGTTCAAACTTTTTTTCGATAGATACATACAACTTACAATTAGACACTTGACAATTTTCACAAACACAACCGAGTCTAAAAGTTATTCTCTATACGGGAGATTTGGTTTGGTAAAATACAATGGAAAGCTAATTTGACCACGACGAACAGACACAGATTTGATTTCACAGTTTACAGAAAATTTAAATGGTTCAGTTTAAATCATTTACATTACAGGGATTTAGCCAAATGACAGTCATTTCACATTTAAATAAAAGCCGAAATAAAATAAGGGACTGGCAACTACAATTCGAATAGTTTTATGATCATCATTCATACACAATAATTATGCACTACACGTACATACTTTTACTTAATGTAAATTATCCATGATAAATCTCGCATTTCATATTAAAATTATCTCAATCAGGCTAGGCATCTACGCAATAATATCTTATAACTTTAAGTAACATGGCAGTCTTAAATTGTGCACTACCTAAACTTACAAATATTGTTACAATTTTTCTCTCAATATTTCTACTCTTTACTTGTTTCTTTTACTTACTTACTTACATGGGGACTTGTACAATCGACAAATCAACTTTTTTGCAGGGTACATCTTACTTGACGTCAATTCCTATTGAGTACATTGGTTGTTGAAAAAAAAAACCTATTCTAGAACGTTAGCAGCTACGTGTGTATATCTAATATATTAAGTATTATAGTCTTGCATGATTGCACAAGTGCAGTAGTTCAGAATGTAAACACAATAAAGTTTTTGACATGACATCGAGATTCATCCCATATTTATGCATGGCTGCACTGCCGTTAAGAAAAAACTGGAAGGGCGGAGCAAGAAAAAGATCTTCCTCTTTCGCTTTCTCTCTCTCTGCTCTTTTTGTTAAGTTTTGCATGAGCGGATAAATCTATTCCTTCCATTTTCTTATGCAATGTGTGTAATATGGACGTGTGCATGGGGAATTTGTAAATAGAAAAACTAGCTCAACAGTTTTACTTTTACGTTGAGTTTTCAAGGAGATATTGGGAGAAATATTATATAACATGTGGGATCTCAATGTACATACTAACTACTCCAAAATGGTCTATTGCACCTATCAACATGTTATGCTCTTTACTTTCCCACATACTACTTTTTATACATTTCCTTTTCTCTTATTATTCTCTTAGTAGACGGGAAGAAAAGTCGAACTTGTTATGCTTGGCTGGTTGATTGATTGATTCATTGGTTTTTTACCCGGGTCGGTAGTGGAAGATGAATTGAAGACGCTGTTGCTTCGGCTTACTTTCTTTCTTCCCAACACTCCCGCAGGTATACTTACTCCTGATATAATTCATCTTTATAAAATCATGCTGCCTACACAAGGGGCCTCTTTTGCGATACGGTTCACTGAGCTAATATTATTATTTCGTAAAATGTAAATTCGTTTCTTCTAGCATGAAAAGAAAGAAAGAAGAGATTACATCAACATAATATCTGGAAAAAGATTCTGTACAGGACAGTGTGTCATCTTGGTTCGAACATACTAAAAAAAATTGCAAGACGTATATTCTGAGCTAAGTACAAGCCATAAATATGCTTCATATCGCTAGCGCTGAACTACAGCCTAAGAGAGAAGCTACGCTATATAATGATTGGCATTTTGAAGATTTCCACTAACCAAACAAATGTGTTGGTATTGGTATTATCGAGGTATAAGATGTAAGATCATATATATTTAATATTTTTATGTGAAGGGAATATATTACACAAGCTGTTCCTCACATAGTAAATCTAATGTTATGCGCTCATCTTCCTAGGGATACGTCCTTATTCATAAAATATGTCGAGCCCCTCACATCCACTTACCCGCAACGGCCTATTCATAGCAATTTTTCTTTTGTTACACTAAATAGAATCGCTAAGACAAAAAAAGTTGACAGCCAATATTGAGACTGCAACTATACAAGAAAGACTCGAACGTAACTTACATACATTTGGCGAAGCTGATACATTTATATGCTTTCACATACATGAATACGTATAATCATACTTATAACATTAGGCTACACATAATAATTACTACTTCTTACAGACTGACATTTCTTATTGTTAGCATAAAACTAGGTGATAACATAAATTATTTCCGAAGCGATGTAGAATTTGACCTTGAGTCGACTTTTTTTTCAATTTGTCATATCAGATCCGTACTCCTTACAACTACGGTGTTTAAGTATATTGCTTTTTTGAATGGGATCGTGATCGTGTGCCACCTTTCAAAAAGTCTTGTGAATGAATCGTTATCTCAGCATTGTTCAAATTTACGAGGAGGAGTGTGCACAGGGATGGTGCGTTCGAGCAACGTGTTTAATATCCCGAGTAGCCTTTGAAACAAAACAAAAAAGACAGCACAAACATAAAAATTAAGCGATACAAAAGGTACAAAACAAAGGATGTTGTTATAAATGCATACATAACATAATAAGTAGGTAGGTACGCAAACACAGCATTTTGAACTAACGTTTTGATGAGCAAGTAAAAAAGGAAGCCATCATGTGATCGTACAATAATGTGTAGCCTTATAATGTCTTACTTGTGAAGGAACAAAAAATGATTAATGATACAAAATAAACGGTAAACTGTGCCATGACAATAGGGAGTGAAAATTAGGTTGCCAAAACAACGATACAAAAGTGATAACAATCAAGGCGTACAAGCTTTAAGACGATTAACATGATTGGCATTAATATTAATGTGATTTCTCTGTTTGCAAGATTTCAAAGAATGATTGCGGCAAAACGAGTAAGGCTTGAATAGGTACATATATGTATGTTATGTGAGCAGGGAGCATACACTGGAACAAAACTCACCTGATCTGTCTCCATGATAGGCACCTGCTTCCTATTGTAACAAGAAAGAAAAAGGAAAAACGTTAGCAAAAAGATAGAAATATTAGCTCCTCCACAGAGATGAGGAGCATGCATTCGTTTGACAATAAATTAAAGGGAGGCAAGATAGAAGTGCGAACTTTACGCTTCCTCGCTTTTGATATTTTCTGAACTGACTTTACCTGAGGATATTCACTCAAGAGCGAGACTATTGTGTGTGGAACATGAGCAACTTGTCCTTTCCAGTTGCAGGCTTTCCACCATTTTTTCGAATCATCCAACACCTGATGAAATGAACAAAAAATCCCATTGTCAAAATGACATCAACAAATGCATTTCATCCACCACCACACACCATCATACCTCGTTTTAGCATATATATATAAAATTTCAATGTGATAGACTGGCAGTAAGGGTATAAAAATGTGTAGGTTGAGCAGGCAAATGCTGGAAGAAGGTTGAGTTGCGTAGCTGTTAGACGATATGCGCATATGAAAGTATGAGACGGAGAGATAAAGTTGCAAACAACTCTTCCTGTCAAATAGATTTTTTCGTCATCTCTTTCCCGTTCCCTTCTCCGTCTTTGGACAAACCTCAATCCATAGGCTGACATTTCCCACTTTTTTCTCACGCTTTCTCTTGAAACGGAACCTGTGTTGGATCATTTAGCCATTTCATCTCGCGGCAGATATTTTTTTGTCATCGACCAACAACTCTCAGAGCAAAACTGAAGTTGCCAATTTCTATCCGGGATTGAATGAAATAATAATATGCACAGAATCTAGTTAAATTTAACCATGTTTTTTGAGAATCCTGTCACGGCATTTCTTTCAACCCTTTTCCACGGTTATCGAAAAGAGAAAGTCAGGGAAATGCTACTCGTGCTTATTGCTAACTATATTCCTCCATACACTGAGCGCATACCAACTACATTTGTGTGGAGAATTTCTTCGTGGGGAAAAGCAACTTGATATACTTACTTTTCAAATTGAAAACGCATTCACATTTTTCGCTTAACCGTATCAACTTCAATCTCTTCCGTTAGTCTCTTTCACCATTCAAATCATGAAGACATTTGGCCTTTGGGTTTTACACGCGAGC
This sequence comes from Orchesella cincta, assembly GCA_001718145.1. Taxonomy (NCBI): domain Eukaryota; kingdom Metazoa; phylum Arthropoda; class Collembola; order Entomobryomorpha; family Orchesellidae; genus Orchesella; species Orchesella cincta. The sequence goes on from LJIJ01000002.1 coordinate 260,312, forward strand.
AAAAGACTGAGCTATGGGAGTGAATGAGAGTGTGACGGACTAAAAATAAAGCACAAGAGTTTTCACGCTACTTACATTCCTCTGCACACTCCCAGCATGGCGTGGCCCACACAACAACGAAGCTCTACATTTGTTTTGTGTATGAAAGTAGATTAAAATTCAGAATAAACAAAATGGCTCGCATTTGTTCATCATACACACCTTTCCTCATCTCCTCACTTTATTTTGCATTCATAGAGTCCGCATATTTAGTCTCATTTGTGTGCTGGGCTCACTCACTACTACTCACTTTTCCCTTGTGAAGTGAACTATAAAAACTTTGCCTAGTTTTACGTATGATAATCATCTTTACAGACTCTATCCTGGCACTGTACATACTTATAGGTACAGCTTATACTATCACGGTGGTGGTGTGAACTCTGTTTCCTCTCCCAGTGAAAAGGATGATGCCAATAAATATAAACCTTGCCATGCGGGAAGGGATATACTTTTCTCAACCGCATAAAAGTTCACTTTCTCTTTGTGTAAGGGAAAGATGTTATACTATTTCCATAAGCTTGCGTGTTTCCTTCACTGTATTATCAGTGGGGGAACTCTGGTTATGCATCAAACTGCTAAGCGCCGTTGTAGTTAGTAGTCAGTCTGGTATTTGTGTAAGCAAAAGCAGAGTTGCCTGAAGATGAGGAAAATTCTTTCAAATGATCCTCTCTCATTTTATTTTTGGCTTAATAATGAATGCAAATGATGCACGCGGTTCTGATACTTAACAACACACACCAAGAACTCAAGCCTTCTGAACAATTGTGTGTACCTATAGCTTTAGTCTATATATTGCACTGCTGCATTATGCGAAAAAGACTCTGGCTGTTACAGTTCAACTGGCTGACTACAAAACTAGTTTGGCTCTGTCTGGATATGAAAAGCGACTCGCATAATTTTCACACTAGAATCTCCCATTCACATAATAATAAGCATTCTTATAAAACGACTTTGCTTGCAGTCATGTACTCTACATTATCCTGGTTGATATACGTGGGACAACTGCTCCAAGTTATGAGTCGACAAACTGGAACAGAACACAAATTTTTATCTGGAATGCTTCCCCTATTAATGTATGCACGTATTGTTGATATGCAAATATTATATGAAGTGAACAAGAACTACCATAAATTTTCATCTCGCATATCTTTTATATGGAGTGGAGCAAATGTCAATTTAACTTTGGAACTTTGTAACGCCAACTAAATATTACAAAATTAACTTTCTCTCCATAAATTTTCAGAGCTATAATGTGGTCAAATAATTCGATCAATTATACTGCGTCTCTTTTACCCCACTTGGAACAGCTTGGCGAGATCTACATGTTTCTGATAGATTTCATTTGAGATTACTAAGTTCTGCACATAAAATTATTTTGATGCGATTCTAAAACTATTATTTACACGATATTCTTATAAGTGATTTTGGTGATGACCACAACGAAATTATTACCGTAACTGCTTTCCCAGAATGGGTCATATAATCTGTGAAACCGGCTTTACCTGAATGCTCATGAAAGTGTAGATTTTCATTAGAGGCAAAATGCCACAGTTGAGTGATACTAAAGAAACAACTGAAAGTTTTAGGTTAAGATCAAAAGGAAAATTCAAAATGACCTCCAGGTGTTTTCATAACAAGAACAAGTTAAAACAAAGGGCATATTTTCCAGAACGTATCTTCTTCATCATATTCACACGACAGATCTCCCACTGGGCTTTGTACAATTATTTGGTATTTTAAAACATATTCATTGCTACCAATTTTATAGTTGCTTTCTCAACTTTACGCCTGATTATGTAGGGGAATTACTGTGCGTTTCAATGCTTATATATAACAACTACACGTATATTTCTGGTCTTTGTATCATTCGACAGAAATGAATGGAAATGCTTGACTTCTTTCTCCGATTGTCCTCTCCCTTTTCAATCCCACTAATGATTACTAGTACAATACTAAGATTATTCTAACCCGGAGGAACAACAACGCAATTACAAGAAAAACTGAGTTTTGTGAGCAGAATGAAGAGCTTTGACAATACAACATAGTCAAGCATCTAACATGAAACACCCACTCACAATATACTATTCCCAACAAAAGCTCAACATCATAAGTACCTATTATACACAGCAGCAAGTTGTTATAACGACATTGTTAAATCTTCATATTACATAATCACGGGTAATGATAATAGAGGGGAAGCCAGAAGCAAATTATTCCATTTTGTCTTTGTCGTTAGCATTATTCTTAAGAGATTGAGAGCATGGCGCAGTACAAGTTGTTTCGTTTTTGTGTACAACAAAACAGTTGAAAAAGTACACAAACCAAATCCCTTTATATAATGAAACCCCGCTGGCACTCAAAGAGTTTGAGAAGTTGTAGTCGTAATTGTTGCGTTGCGTGTATCAGTACGAGCAGCGATCTAAAAAGTTGGAAACAACTGTTGACCTGGAGCTGATCTGTCGACGTGAAGAATGATGCTAATCTTTCCCACTGAACCTAATTTATATCATATCATCAGCTTAATCGCTTGCCTTATATTCCCCGTAAGTAGGAGTCCACTAAAAAGGTTTTAAAGTTTGACAAAATCCGACTCTGAGGGGCTAGCTCAATTTCTATGATTAAATTCGCGTTACCTTAGGCTATACGTTTGTGTAACCTACGAAGTATGAAGGTACCCAGAAGTATATATGAGCAAGTATGATCTCGGATCTTTCCCTTGTAAAACAACTTCAATCGCACCATATAACCGTGACCACCATAAGCATTAAATGACTTTCGTTGATAATAAAGCCTGCAGAATGAGGTCTTTTGGGAAAGGTGTTTGAATCATTTACTGCTTTTCACCCATTCCAGTGAAGGCTTGCTACGTCAATAAAAATAGAGAGGGACATAATTGCCATCACCAAGACGGAAATTCCCAAAGTGATGGTGGGACTAGCGTTGAAAAAGATGATGGAGTCTAAAGTGATGAGTACATAAAGAAAGAAGGGAAGGTGAGTGTGGAGTAATCGCCACCAGGCATTTCAAACTTTTCAAAGACCGCTTATAATACTTCTAACAAGAAAAGATAGCAGCTTACAGTCTTCTCAGCAACTGGGCCAACTTGATTCTTAGTTTTTGAGTTTGTAAAAGCATAAAACAAAAAGTTTGAACTCAAGGCTCAAGTTCTCCTACTGACCGAGTTCTCATCAAACCATAATATTCTTTGTAAAACTTGGCAATTTATTCATTGCTCCTTTTACTGGAGCAATTTGCACTGCAACCAGAGAACGCTGCTTTGGTTACTCGCCTAGAATTAACTCAAACACGAAATTACCTTCAAATTTAATTGCATATAAAACCCCAGTTTTGAAAGGAAAACAACTGCTTCATCATCCCTTGAACTTGACTACGGTGACACCCATACCAACATGATTAACAACTTTATGAAAGTTATTTATCGCACTGGCTACACTCTTATGAGAAGTAGGGAAAGTTGTCATATTTGAGTGAATATTCATCATTGACGTGAGTCGCAGTGCCGTTCTAAATGGCATGGAGAATGGGAAAGAGGCTGCGTGCGATAATGTATTTTTAAACTTCATTTTCTACACACTTACATCACATCCCAACACAACAGAGTGTGATAACAATGTAATGTTGGGGAAACAGGAGAATATGCAAAGTATATTATGACAAGTAGTTGTCAAGCTCATTTGTAAATCGTTTCTCTTCAAGCTTGAAGCCTCCCTGTGTTTATCTTTTTTTCTCACTGACTCTTCTCTCTTCTTCCATCGTTTACAACATGCCACTTTAAAAAAAGCATCATTAATCTTTCTCGCTCCGCATCATCTATAATCTTTGCAGCTGCTGCATGTGCGACTCTGCCCTGTCGCAACAGAGCCTTTGTTTGAAATATACAAAACGAGCATTACGAACTTTCATGTTGATAAAACAATGAATACAACAAAGACAAAAAAACCTTGTTGCTCACTACACCAAGTCCACGCGTTGCTTTCTAAATTTAACTTTGCACTACTGCGTAGATTTGGAGCGGTGAAATGTAAGTAAAATGTAATGTAAGTCATAATGGTTTCTTGGAAAAATTCCTACTTTGGGACAGTACATCATGGGAGATATCACTTGAGTATATAAAAAGGAGAAACTCCGATCGGATATAGAATAAGCTACACTTACAGATCAAAGAGATAGAGGAAAGGAAACGAGGGAGACAAAATAAACGAGACATGTCTTTCCAAGGAATGTCTTCAAAGAGACAGATATACTCCTTGCTCCCTTTTTGTGAGATACTTTCACTCTCTCAAAAAAGATCGCACACACCTGCACCAAAGCCCCGACTGAGAATAATAGGGAAATTGGGATGATGCCGCGTATTGTATTAAGATTTTTTTAAGTCACTTGGGAGAGAAATGCTTGGCTTTTATCCCCTACATTTCCATTGAACTGCTACCTCAACTTTTCATCGTAGAAACACACAAATGCCCTTAATGCACTTGTGAGGTTACCTTTATTGTCCTCGTGATTTGATGAACCAAACCTGTTTCAAAGGGGAAAGTGCATACTATTCGGATAAAGCATGGTGGTACTGGTGGTTAGAATGCGGACAAATGTCATTGCTTTCACGGTTCATATTAAATATAATATTTTTCATGCTTACCTCTAGATACTCTCCACGGACGACAGTAAGTTCTTTGTGATTGTTAGCAGTTCTTGGATGAGTGACCATCACCACGCGTCCACCACGACCGCGAATAGAATCCACAAATGCTCGCTGACCGGATGCAAAATCATCTGGCATTATTTCGACTGGGGAAATGGAACGCTCTCTGTCCACTCTTCGCGCTTCAGCCTGCAAACACCAAGTAGAATATTGACATGAGTATTTTTTATTCTATTCTTGTACAAATATTATCTGCGTTTGTGATAGAAGCATCATTATCAGGATGAAGGTTCCTACTTTGGTTGAATGTGGGTAGCAAGGATACTTTAGTAGCTTTATAATTACAATAGTGATAATCCACAAATGCGTCGCAACTCGCAACTAGATACATTGTCAAAGTCTGTATTAGCTTAGTGGTTTCCTAATAATCAAGATTTTAGATTTTAGCAACAGCGGAAATTAAACCCGCAAAATGAAATCCGTCCGTTTATCACTTCCGTACAAAAAGCTTTCCCAAATCAATACCTACTTATCACAATTTATGAGATCCGTACAATGTCACAATTTCCTGCCGACGATCATCAACCGATGCGAATCATCATCATCATCAAACCAGCTAGAAAATTATTACTATACTATTTGTTATTTACATATTGTACTAAAATATAAATTTAAACCCATCTCATGTAGAATTTCTGCTTTGAAAAATAACAGTATCTTGTCTCTACTTCATACTTTTCGACTCAAATTAATTCGGCCAACAGTTCACTTAAATAACTATTCCAAGTGAGTAACTTCACTTTCATTTACTAATAGAAAGCATAAGGGCTGACGAGTTTCTCTAGGAAGCAGCAACTCAATTTGTTTAGTCATGGGCCCAAAATTCTACTGAAACTTATGATATGATTATGACAGAAATGTATATCTCTAAGCTCTTTTGTTGGGATAAGAAGATTTCATGGCTCCGCACTGCCTGTTCGCAACCTTTAAAAATCCGTTTGTTCAAAGAAAAATGGTTTTATTTCTTTAACAGGATTAACTTCGAAAGTGCTTTCCATCCAGTCTTGCCTCAGAGTCAAAATCTGCGTTTAATAACATTTAAAGTTTTGTTCTGACTAAGATAGAGCAGCATTTTTAGTTTTTGGTGTCTGAATACACCAATAATTTTGAGACTCCATATACATTTGCCCCGTTTCCCAATGTTTTTATGTACAGCCCTGTTTCATACGCACTAATGCTATTGCTCCTACTTTTTCTCATAAACTCATCAGGGAGTTTCTGGCGGAACCGTGAGGCTTGATCTCACATTTAGCCGTGCTTGCTTCCATCCATGGATGACTGGAAAGTAGATGAGGGCATGGAGAACGCCTGCCTTAAAATTACTTTGCAAGACAATGATATTACACTGCTTTTCTCTAAGTTTTGACACGTATTTCATACACTACTGCTTATTACCCAGGCTTAGAACATATATGATTGTTTTTCTTCACGTTTTGCATTGTTGTTTATGCAAAAAACATTTGGGGAATAGCACACATATATTATGTTACTTATCCTATAACTATGTCGATAAATATGCATATGGAACGCATAGATGTTTCCATGTATCCAGCAAAGATTTTCCAGAATCAATTTCAAAAACCTTGCTCATATTTCGCTAAGCTTACTATGCGTATCACCATCACCGCTTATACTCCTTTTTATGTTCTGCTCCAGATCACTGCGCTGATACCAAACGGAGGATATGGTTTCTTTTGTTGCCATAATACTATGTTACACGAACGAACGTCGCAGTTTAGTCTGCTTTTTGGTGAAAAATATAAAAAAAATCCACGGATCTATATAACTCTGAACTATGTAAGATTTTGATTAACTTTCAATTTCTGTGTACAACGTTAAGTCCTTTTTTTAGTCTATAAGCTTTCCCTACTTTCTCTTCTCCATCCCTTCACATTTTTCCCACTCTTTTTCCCGTTTTTTGTATCTCATCTAACTCATCTAGTATATAACTCTATCTTTTTCTGCTTTCCTTGCCTGCCCTACTCTCTTTCCAGTTCTTTCCTCTCCTCTCACCCTCCCGCCTCTTTTTTCATCCTGACTGAAAATTACAATTTTATTCCTATCCGGTCATTAGTCATTGTGCCAACGTAGTCGCTAGCCATGGAAAGAACGACATGATGGTAGCTAAAGCGTCTTCCCTGTTAATGCTTGAAGCAACTGGCATTCATTGTAATGACAGTTAAGTAAGTGCTCATTTCTTCTACCGTCAAGCCGCGGAACCTGCTTCATTTTTTAGCTAATTTCCACGGGGCAAAGAGATATACTGGGGCTCAGCTCCCGCTTTTCTTTGTTCCAGCAAGAAAACGTGTGCCTTGCTGATCTATCTCATGGTATTACCATCCCAACTACTACAATTCTTTACTCGACCAAAAACAGAGAGCTTATTCCTCCAGAGCGTGTTTTTTAGAGAGTCGATATACACCACATTGTGGGTACATATATGGTGTAGGTATATAGTCTTTGTGACAAAAGGGGCGGACGATGAAACAAAGCATTCATTTTATGCAGAATCTTATATGGGTACTTTCTAAGGACAATGAAAAAGACAGCAACATTATAAGCAATGAAGCATGCTAAAGCCGACCTCTTGACTCACATCACTGAGGAATGTTATACTGGGGGTTGGTTGGTTGTGCTGTGCAACAGAAACCTAACAACATACTATGATTACAAGCTGGCTGAGAGACAGGGACGGTGGCAAAACTACAATTGTTTCTCGGCAGTTTGACCATGTAACGTGGCAAATATGTGGAGAGGAAATTGAAATTCACTGCCCCCTTTACAAGACACTCTATATGCAAATGCAACTACGACATAATTCACGTGGCGAAGCAAACAATGCAAAATTTACAATTACAAACTGTAAAAAACGAAGTGAGGCAGTACAGTACTGCCAGTAGAAAACAAGACAGATGCTATGCTCCTGCACATTTTTTCTTTATTCAGCTGACTTTCTGTGACATTTAAGCTCGGCTTTATCGTGAAGGACACTGACTTCATTCTGCATAAAATAGACCTCAGCTTTTTTTGCAAATGGATGATTGTATCACGGTGACTGTCTTGCCTCGCCTGCCTCCTCACTACAACTCAATACCTTCCCCGAAACCAGAAAGTAGTTGATATACATTGGGATTTGACACTGAGAAGAATGACTGAGCACTAAGTCATGTAAGGATGTACGTGGCCGCGAGAGAAGCTTCCTGGAATGAAACCGTTAACTTGTTTCAGACGGAAAGACGTTAGGGTTGACTAACAGGAGTTGAAAAATAGGAGAAGCAAGGGATCTTACCCATGGGTATAATTAGAAGTGTACCTACACACTCTTTCCGTAATAAAAAAGCGAAAGTAGTATTGGCTGTTACTTATTGCCGTCGGCTTTAAGTCAAAGCACAACGAGGCTCCCTCGTGATTTACAAGTTACAGACTGAGTTATTTTCTTCAAAGGGCACAGGGCATTCGAACATGAGCACTATTAGCAACGTCTACGCAATGCGAGAAAAGAGTGGTTCGAAACACCAGGTAGTTTCTTTCTCCCAATGTCTTGAAGAAAGTAAGGGGGAAATTGCTAAAGTTGTTGAAAATCACAATCTTTTACACTTGGATGACAACTATGATGTTTTAAAATTGGAATGATAGGAGAGGAGCCTTGTCAATTGTATGGATGAGTATTATTTCCTGCTCCTACTTGGCTTATATTTGGGCAAAATGGTTTTCATTTTCTTTCTTCAAATTGCAAATTTTAAGTGAAATAGCATGTAGAGGCGTTGCAAAGGTGTTGACTCTGATTTTGGGAAAGTGGAAATGAACTCTCTGTACTTTTAAATGTCATTTCTTGTGAGAGATGCAGTGAATAAAGGAGGAATGCTGGCTATCTAGGGATAAGATCTGCCAAAATAATAAGACCCCAGAAAATAAAGAAACAATGCGGGAGAGGCTTAATTCCGCCTTAGGTTTCTCTCTTAGTAAAATCTAAAGACAATGGGAGAATAGGTAGGAGGTGTATCTACATAATGTAAATACACAGTACACACACAAAGCCACACATATTATGTGACTTTTTGGCAACCCAAGTTTTTAAAGCTTTACTGCATCGCTGATTTTTGTTAGAAAATGTAGGAATTTTGGAGCATATTTTTTTACACGGTTGGAAAAGTTCATGAGCTGGCAAATGACTGCTGCTGGTATTACATGTACACATATCGTCGTTGAAGATTTTGTGTGGGACAACTGCAAAAGTGGCTGACTTTCGACTGGGACATCTGAAAAGTTGGCATATTTTCGACTGATACAACTGCGTTGGCAGAATGACTTTTTGAACCGGCTATCTACTAATTTGGGACAAACTGAGCTTGATGATTCATTAAATTCTCTGTAAAATTCTGCGCAATTTGATATAAGCATGTCAATGGGTCTTTAGTCATTCTAATGAAAAAACGATCGAAGCATTTTCGTACATAAACTTTTTGTTGTGATCATAATGTGTGGTTTCTTTATGAAACAAGAGTCCATTCCTTATATATTAAGTCTTATTTGAAGCATTTTTTTCGCTTTAATTTCAAATTTATATAAAAATAAATAGTTGTGGTTAAGGAAGTTGGTGTTGATCAAATAATTTAAATTATCTAATATTAAGGTATGTTGTGTTTTTCGCTTCTCCTGTGAAATCATGTTTATGCAGATAGCCGTTTCAAAAAGTCATTCTGCCAATGCAGTTGTATCAGTCAAAAATATGCCAACTTTTCAGATGTCCCAGTCGAAAGTCAGCCACTTTTGCAGTTGTCCCACACAAAATCTTCAACGACGATATGTAGCTCATTGTATTGCATGCTTTGTTCGGAAGACGACTACAACCTCCAACGTCTCTTTCATCTGAGAGTACATAAGTAAGTAACAAGTATTTATGATCTCACAAAAGGAAATTTTATTGTTTAATTCAAACGTACTGTCGCTAAGAATATTTTATAAGGTTCTCAACCAAGACTAAGATGCAGGCAGACCCAAGTAAGCATGACAAGATTTTCCGTACATTTTCACCAGGTTTTATATTTAAATTGAAAATAATTCAACCTCCGTTTGCAGAAGGCTGTCAGATCAAATCCTATTCTGGGCTTGTGATTTCAAAGCGCTCTTCCAGTGCTCATTATATAATGACAGGATTTCACCAAGAAAAGCTCGCATTACCATTTACTTCACTACAAGTCCAACAAGCGAAATGTGAAATGCATTGCCTCGCAAACGAGGAAAGTATGATGCGTTTCATGATGATCATCAAACCCCGTCGTAAAAAGGAAAGCATAAAACTCAACAGACAAAATAAATCTGAACCGGTAATCCTTCTCCCCAGATAGTTCATACTATTCTGTTTGATTGCGTGTGCGATGCAGAACTACTACTTGAAGACGATGTAAGATCTTACGAAGGATTATTTCAACGATAAAAACATACTTATAGACGCTACAGCATAAGTAACGAGCTAAGCCTACCTGACCCATTCAGAGTTCACTAAAATTATTTCAAGTGCCGTATTATTTTCTGTTTACTGATTGTTCAAAAATAAAAAGGGGAAAATTTATTACTTAGGAAACCCCAAAGGCGAGAAAAGCAATGGTAATATCACTATGAAAATGAGCATAACCTAAACCCACATGATCTAATATTTTTAAGGCTATTAAATTTCTTGGAAATGCTTATTGTTTAGACGCTTTGAACAGCTTGAAAATTTTGAGAAAATACCTTCAGCTTCAAATAAAATTAGTTTCAGCTCCCATTCAACCACTCTAAATTCCATCTGCATCTTTACCCTTTTAGACAATAAGCCTCAAAGAGAAGAACTTTGATGAGATGAGACGGTCAAGAAAGGTTTTTAGAAGTACTCGTGGTTTCAACTGGAAAACCTAATGTGCATAATATGCTGTAGTGCTACAACGATTTTTAACAAAGGACTTGGTTTCCAGAAACTCGAAGCTCTCAAGCCAAAAAAAAAGTGAAGTGAAGAGTCTTATGACTAGAATAATTCTCTGGTTTCCCTCTTCTCCACTTTGTTTCCATTCCATCGGAATGCATCCCTGTGTAATATGGTTCTACGAAGGAAACTAAGAGTGAAGAAGCAAAAAATAGTAACATGTACATATCACTGACCTCATGTTGAGCAGCTTGAATAATCCTTTCTTGCATCCTTCGTTGTGCTTCAGAAGCTACTGCGGCTCCCAAATTATTCGAATCCGGGATTGTTGGTGACCATCCATCCATGAATACAGGCTGGTACTGAGGAACATAACCTTTCCATTGCTCTCTACAAAAGAAAACAAGGAGGCAGTATTAAGAAAAAAAATTCTAAAATACACAAACACAAAAGCAAGATAAAAGAGAAAAGAATAATTCCACAACGATTACTTTTCATATCCACCATCCACGAACAGGTTTTTTTGTCATAAAATTTCAATATGCATCATCTCCTCACTCAAAAAACTGCTCGCTCAGTCAGTTCAACGAAACCAATATTAGTTTTCTTGGAGAGGTTCCCAGTTAAGTTTCTGTTTTTAACTTTCTTGATTTATATACATTTTTTGGGTTACTTTCAGCTTTCCCCAATGAGATTTCAATAGCTGAGCAAGCCCATACATAAATTCCCTTAGACTGCTGCTACTACTATTATAGTATGTGCCATGGAAGTATATAGTACCAGATTATCTACGTCAGGTCGGATTATGCTCAACTACAACTCAGCGTATTTGTTGAGTCAGACCAAGTATACATACCTGTGAGTAAATGTTGAGACATTTTGCTCTGATATGATGTTGAAATATTATTATTCCTGTAGTCATCATGGAAAATATAGTTTTTCCATGGTTCAGTTTGTTTTTATGCAGAATTGACAAAAAACCACAACTTTTTTATATTCCTTTTCCTCTCTGCTATGGCTAAACTACAACAATGAAAAAGAAACAACATTTGAATTCAGTTTATTATATGTTTCCTCTAACAGCTATCATCAGGCGTGTGGTTAAACAGAGGGAAGTAGACTCAGAATGCATATAGGACCGAGGAAGGTTACACACAACTTGCACGATTTCCTACTTTCTCTCCATCTCCATTCTATCTCTCTCTTGAGCAATGAAGCATATAGTTGGATCAAGTAATATGCACAAACTTTCTATTGCTTTTTTCTTTCGACCGTACAACAGAGACCATTATCGTTAGAGTAGGTGAAAAATTCTTTATTGGTATCAGTCAAGTAGCTTTTCGATGAAAAGTTGTTATATTACACTTTTGCAACTGCATACTATTTCTTTGATTTTATTCCGGGGTTTCTGTTGGGGAAGCATATTGGCGTGCAAACTTTTTCCTCTCACTCTCCTTAACATGCGGTGCGGCGCTTTCGTACAGAATTTGGACGTTCACGAGGGAGAAAACTGAGCTCACATTGCAGAAAGAATGCAAAATACATAAGCAGTTTTACTTGGTGAAAAAACAGACGTAGTCATAATATCCCCCAAAAAATGCTTATTTGAGGTTTGCAGTGCTACCAATACGCAGGTAACAATAATTTTTAAAAAACTCAACTAAATGTCAAGAATAAATTAAATGTGTTGCGGTGATGCAATTTGGAGAAATAGAAAGAAACTACGCCATGTTTGACAGCGGACATTACTGAAGACAGACACGTCTTAAAACTTTTTTTTTCTGGAAACTAAAGTTTCACCAACTAGAAACTTTGGGAAAATGCTTGAATGCACACATTTTTCCTTGGCAAATATTGAAAAAAATTGCTCAGGGTAGTTTAGTTCCGCTAGTTTAAGCTAAAACTGTAGGGATGGAAAATGAAAACTCATGGAATCTGCACAAACTATCAGAGTGAAAGTTTGAACCATTTTTTTTGTTCCAATCTAAAGAATTCATTGTCTCGTACTGCCCCGTTGCCCATTGTTTTACTGAAATTATTCTTTGGAAACAATGGCATTTCATTCACTGAAATAGGTCAAACGATTCTTGTGTTGATGTGAAAAATGCCATTTCATTTTTATTTGAGAACAGATATAAAAGTTTAAGTATAAATACTAAAGAGTACCTGCTTATATTATGGTTTCAAAGTCTTTTCTCCACCCCACCAATCCATATTAGAATAAATGAAAGACTTTGAGTGCTCACTTCCAATGAATGCGCACATGGTTTTGACAGTGTTGATGTGATACTGCTCGCTTCTCATTTTTCTTTGATTTATTTATTGTAAATCATCCTCCTCATATCTTGCATACCCAACAAAAATTGATATCAGCTCAAAGCACACGAGAATGGGGAAACAATGGCTTTGTGCAGAGCTTAAACCGATGAGTTGAAAAGCATTAAACAATATTTCGTAGGGATCAAAAGCACTGTAAAATATTTCTCATCCTGAGCCATTACAACACGTTACGGTACACATTGGAGTTAAGTGAGGCTCTCCAATTTTGTTTTGTTGACAATAATCTGAGGAAAACTCATTCTGCCTTTATTGCCTTACTGCTATCATTACATGTCCCATAAGTTATGAAGGTTGCATGATTGTTTGTTACTACTTTAAGATCAACCCAGCAGTCCCACATAGTTTTTACTCGATCGAGTTCCCCCAAGTTAGTTCGTGCTGAAAGTTTCCACTGTACGAAATGGGACTCTCTTCTTTTTTGCATGTTTTAATATCCAGCAAAGACTCACATAGCAGAGTAAGTAACCTGGAAGAACATGAGATCTGCATTACGCTACACTTCATGTTTTCTGTGAGGTGTGGCATTCCTCGTGTGTATTTCCAAAACTCTTTGTGTGACATTCGCTTCTCTGAAAATAAAGGTAAACTGCACATTTTATGACACTTGTGCTCACAACTAATCCTATTTTGTTTCGTCCCTTGTAGTGCTATTAATGAAACTAGAAAAATAACAATTCAAACTGGATGCTTTGCTATAATTCTGAGGGATTCATACGTAACCAAGTCCACGTCTCGGGTCACATCATGCATGTGTGAGTGTGAGTATTTTCTCCCCATTGCCTAGGAGGCAGAGGGAAATACAAGGAACAAACTGTGCTGGGATGACGAGTGTCATAAAAATAACAGAACATGAACCACATGTTGTACTGAATAAAAAAGTATAAGGGAGCTGTGCTAGTTGATGCTGAATCGCTTCATCCTTTTCCCTTGCGTCTCTGTTTTTTGTTACTTTTTTAAATGGAAAAACTGCTCCACACAAAATGAAGTTTATATCTACCTATTACAGGCTGAGGAAACAACTTTCATTTTTTGTTTGTCGTAATTTATGATCCAGAAGGTATGTGATGTGATATACCAGTCAGTGGTGGTGGTGCTGACGGTGGTGGCGATGCGATGGTGCTTGCAGTATTCTTTATAGGAAAATGCTTTCTCTTCTTCGTCTACTTCTTCATCTTCAATTCAACAAACATCGGCTAAGAAACATGGGAAATTGTAAAACTAGTGGTGTTATGCAGTCGGTTAGTGGTTAGTAACAGTGGTGGGGATCTTAGCGGGTGGTTAGGTTTATTTCGACAACCATCAGACGTTTTCAATTCTTTGAGAAAAAATTCTACATCTGGAAAGTGAATAAAAATACGTCGACTCTCGGGTGGGAGACACAGTGGGAGAGATCCTGTCTCTCAATCATCCTACTAATCCACTACCCATAAAAACACCAGTCAGCCACGCAGCGAATTTGTGTTGCACCTAATATACAATAAAAACTACTAGCTCGTAACGTTCAAATATATTAACGCGATTCTATTTTTGCAAGACAGTTAATCTATAAAATATTCACATGACTCCTGAAAAAATATTCCTCCATAAACAACAAAACTGCTTTTTATACATGCCAAACCTAAACTTGTAAAGAATAAATGGATCTATAGCTCGTTTGTATCTAACAACATAACACTTTTTTTGCCATCGCTCCTCTAGATGAAATTTTCATTGTGCGAGCTACTGGCAGGAGGAAAACGTCATCATTATTTTGTACATAAAAGCATCATTCGTGAGGTTGTAAAGCGGAGGCTCATGCACATACAGAGAGGATATAAATTAAATTATGGTGATAAGGATTTATACAAATTCTCAAATTTAATTTGACAGCAACTGCTGTGCTGTGCGTCATGTTTATGCATCCCTGTTTTCCTCTCTCTCTTTACTCTCATTTTTATTTAAGCAATACGACGAAGGAATCAGCACAAATTGCAGACTGTCTATTCCTTTCCCTTCTGGAAAAAATCAAGGGATTAATATTTAAATGCAAACGATTGACTTGAGATTGATTGCCAGTTTTTGTGAACTTGAAGAAAGCACTTGGGAACGTAGCTATGCACTGCTTCAACCGTTTATTTTCCAGTATTTTCGTAAATTATTTTGGGCAGCTTCTAAAATCCTAAAAGTTTTTGGATCGTATGCTCCAAATGAAATATTGGAAAGTCCATTTAGTTTATAAATAAATAAAAATATGTTAGCTTAATGTACTTTACAATTTCACTGTAAATTCATTTAAGAATTTGGAAAACTGCAAACAAGCTTTCACTTTAGCATTATTGTGATCGGAAGCAAAGTTGGTGGAACGTCACCAGCTTATCTTCCGTCGATTATGCTTGCCAACGAAAAAGTTACCGTTTTTGTTTGCCCTAAAACTATCGTCCTTTCAGCTAGTTTATCCTGTCAAAAACATTAAACAACGTCACTTTCTCAATCTATATAAAAGTGAACAGGACGCTACACAATGGCAGAGTGAAGTAGTCATTGTACCACACTCTAGAGTAAAATTGAAAGCATCCTGCAGTTTATTTTTTGCCAGCCCTTAAATACTGAAGGAGAACTCTTGGGACTTCAGCTTTACTTCAAGTATCCAATCTGTACACACTCAATAAAAGCAAATAAAGTGGTACACAAAGTTAATATTTTTTGTTGGGGAAGGTGATTAAGAAAATACATGGTGATATGGTTTTGTCGGTTGTAAATCTACATAATAAATTATCATGTCCCCGAGGTATACTTTCTTTACATTGTCTTTCTTTAAGTCGAGTCGACATTTTGATCGCGTGGATATTGATATACATTTGGTGCACACACGCATTTAAGTTATTGTACTCTATTAAATAGACAACCCCTTTTCACGTTACAAGCGGAGACGGTACATAACGGAAACTTGTATTTGGCCAGCAGATAAATAAGGAGCCAGTTTGACTTATTATGGTTGAAAACTTGTCTTCTTGATACAGTATCTAAGAATTTAACACAGTCATCCGTTCCTGGAGTCTGTGAATAGAATATGTATACAGGCCACAGAATGAAATCATATAAAAAAGTGCGCTATTTTAGTGGCGTATATGGCAGAGTGACTCACACAAGAAATCAGGAATCATGAGAACTGGTGCAACTTTTTGTGGTGAAAGTTTGATAATTAATCTTTGATACTTCTTATTTCAGATGAAAACGATATTTGAGTGGATCACCATTCATCACCTCACCTCAAACACAGAGCTGGAAGGAATTACAGTCTCTAATAAGTTAACTTCCTCTCCGTCTCTTAAGCTTTGGAACAGTCCACTAGAAAGGTCGGTTATGACTGCTTACGAAAATCTGAGCTTTCATTATTGATAAAGAAACTGTTAATTAAACTACTAAATAACTTTCCGTCTCCCTGGTTGCCATTCGCCAGCCATGTCAGTGTCTGAAATTTCATTTAGCATTCATTCGGGGCAATCTGAAAAGTGACACAAGTTTTGGATTTTGATGCCCAATCAAAAACCGAATTGGAAAGTGGGAATTAATATTTGTCATTTACAGTTTCAAGTGGGAAAGTTTATTTAACTGCTTTTTTGTGAGTCTAGACGGAACCCCACCAAAAAATCTGAAACCTTATAAATCCGAATTTATAATGTAAGAAAGTACGTGACAGACGGCGATACTGCTACCACTACGTGGAGCCATTGCAAACCAGAAAATTAGGCCAGTGAAAATCCCAATGATTCTCATCAAACTTTCTGTTTTGTTAAAGTTTATGCATCAAAATTTTGACCTCTTCTTGAGCAGCACTCAAAGTTTTGCGTCAAATAAATATATGGAGACCAAAAGGAACCATAGAAGCTTCATCTTTCTACTTTATGTGACGTGGTGTACATTATCCATATTCTTCCAACCTTCTCGTGCTCTCTCTCTCCCTATCCGTATGCTGAAGGGTAAAATGATGGCTAATTAAATAAATTTCTGAGAACCAGCACCCAAATTTATGTAGGTAAATTGTACGACTATGTATGCTACATTCATACATGTTCACTACCAAATGAATTTTCTACACAGCACCAGCAGCATAGCATTAAGATAATTTTCTTTGTTTCATTTTAATCTTGAAGAACCCGAGTCGCCCTATTTGTATATAATTGACCCAAATGTCTTCATGTGTACAAACAACAAATGTTATTGCCACAAACTGTATTTTTGTTCAAAACTAGAGTCATTTTCCTTGTTATGAAATTTTCTTCTCAGCGCGTTTCTGTAAAGCATCAACCTCCTCTCGTGAAACTACAAAAGTTGCAACAACCCAAACGCCATTTATAAGTATCCATGACTTACAACGGAAGATAGGCTGTAAAATTATACTAATATATATGAACATAGTTAAACACATTACATCTTACAAACACTACACAAAAGGAAAAGTCTAGCAGTGCAGAACTATTAAAAGTGGTAATAGCAGTTTCCTGGAAAAAAAATCTACGTAGTTAGCATTCATACAGTGGAAAAAGTTATTCACAAATTACTCGCATCCTGTCTGCCTTGTGGTATGCTTCCCATTGAAAAGTTAAAAAGATGCAAACAGCAATCAAAAGATTTTCCTCTGGCTACTTCATAAGAATGTGGGGATATGAAACACATGCCTCTCCTGTTTCCTTGTAGAAGGTTAAACTTCATCACCCTCATCTTCTATTATAACATAGATTATTAAGGTGTAGTACGGGCTACTGAATCAAATTACCTTGTCCCAATATTACCGTTGAAACTTTAAACGAGAATATCCTTTATCATTATGAATCTCTCTAATTTTTACAGGTGAAGAAACCCAACATCTTACAAAAGTAGTAAACACAAAGCACGGGTGATATCCATTACACGATGAAACGATAATGGTGTATACTTATATCCTTGATATGTTTTCATGTGTGTTGAGCAGCCAACAAAACATAACTACAAAGAAAAACGCCGTTTTCCAAAAGGAATGGTAGAGTTACAAGCAAGCTCATTTCTTGGTATCCCAGAGGGTACCCTTGTAGCGGGCTTAGAAGTACGTTTATCATCAAACATATTTCAACACTACTTTCTTCCTCGTGTTTATGTGGGGAAGCTTGAGTCGCAACGCGAGTTCTGCATTTCCCCTTTCTGACATAAACACAAACATTAACTCTTTCCCTAATTGTGATTCTAATTTACTGATGCTAGGAGAGAAATATCCCCATTAAAACCTAATGATATTATGCTGGCTATAAAGTTGCATACAAACAAAGGAAACCAGATGGCTAGATGTATGCTGGGATTGTAATATGAGTCAGCAAGAATGGGCGAAACTAGGAGAACAATACGGAAATAAAAATGTCTTAAGCAAGTTTAAACATTTATACAACATAATATGATATCTGCTTTCTCTGGCTATGCTACATTGTTGAAATACAAGGAACGGTTTCTCCGAAATCAACGGAATGCTTTTGCATTTACTTTAAATGAAAATGAACCTTTGATTTTTCTAGTCACATCTTAAAGTGATTTGCGTAATCAGTTGAGAGTATGTTAAGATAGCCAGTAGACTTCAATCTTTTTAATGCGTCCTACCGTCCGACCAAGAACTGTGAGATCAAGAAGAATAACAACAACAACATATTAATCACCACACAAATTCTCTAGAAGACTTTGTATGAACTTCTTATAAGGATTTAGCGATGTTGAACTGACGCAGGTCAGCAAATACATTTCCTTGTTGAGTGTATTCTAAATTGTGTGCCAAGCTCGTAAAGTGTGATACATATACATACGACTGCCGTTTATCTAACATCCTCATGAGGAAATGAGAATGAAGTAAAGGTGAAATTATCAGAGTTATTATGACCTCCTTTATGTTTCCCCCATTTATAAATTACTCCAACATAGATGCACAAACAAGCACGTCTTGGTAGCTTGCTGAGAACGTAAAGGTTTCACCATGTTGGTGTTAATGTCATCATTGAATCCACATTCCACACTTCATTATTGCTAGGAAATGGTAGCGCTAATGTCAAAAGTTGTCATGTAATTCGACTTAAACCAGAAAATGACCATAATCATCAGAATGGACTCAAAATCACCACAATCATGGAGCATCGAATGTTCCCATATTTAGTCCACGGCATTTCCATCAAGCAGGCCAAGAAATTTAGTTTTACAGCTCGTTATTCCCTCTACATAGGTTGTTAACTCAAACTACCTATATACGCCTCTACACCATATTATTCAGTTTTATCATGAATGATGAATAACGACGCCTTTGTATGAATACACAAAACAATTTTCTCTTTGTATCACACACACCATGCAAGTTAACGGCATTTTCAGAGGGGACACAAAAACCTCCGTAGATAGATGACACAAACATGTAAACAACAGCCTTGTCTGGGGAGAAAGGAACAAGGGCAATCTGCGTGAATCGGGATAAAATACCTATAGAATATATATGCATGTATACATTATCGCCACAAATAAAAAAAGGGTTGGTTTAAAAGCTTTTTGAGGAAATTTAAACCATTTGCTTTGTACCCCCAACATCATTGGCATTACTCCATACATACATAAATATAAAGTACTTTCCATCTGTATATTATGGGACTGTACTCTCTACAAGTTCGGAGGAATCAAACATCATCATATACTATACTTTTTACCACCTTCAACTTTACAAGTTTGCATTCCCAGTTTTTTGCCAAAAAGAAAGAAAGTAGGAAACCATAAAATGAAACGAGCCATCTTTTTTCGTATACACAAGAAGAAAAAGAGAAGTAGCAAGCCTCTTGTTTAGCACTCTTTGAACTATGAATTCTAGTAACAGAACTGTGCCTTCATGATTCTTTCATGAACGGCAGAGAAAGTAGTATCACAAGTACCGCCAAACATGTATGTTTGCTCCTCATCTTTTCTGAATGTCTCGAAGGTTGGGACACATACCCAAAATTATAGCAACAGCTGGTGATTTTCCCTCAAAAACTTTTTTTATACTGTGCTCCATGTCGTACAACGTTTCCGGGGTGGCTTCCATTTTCATATGCATAATGTGAAGAAAGCAAGACAAAAGAAAATAATGCAATAGATCCCTGGAACTTTCTCTTGCGCGGAAAAAAATATGACGGTGTACCTACATAACAAGGTTTGAGTTGAGTTTTCAAAACATGTTCCAACTTTAACTCATCTCCCATAATAATAGTGAGTAGATAGTATGTAGCAAAAGTCTAGAGTCTTGCGTTACCCAAAAGAATCAGTATATGAGTGGCGTCCAGCATGCGTTTTGTTCCGCAGTACCAATCCTTCCAGTGAGTGTCTTTTTTCTCTTGTATTGTACTGATGGATTTTTTGCTTGTTAGACCAAACCTCACGTACATATGAGCGTGTATCTATGCGACACACAGTTTGGGGATCATTGGATCGCTTGCATGCATAATGTTTTTCGCATTCTTGTGATACATGAATAACGTGATGCATTTTTCTTGGAAAAACATGTTGTAAGACAGTTTTCTTTTAATCCGTAAAACTTTTATAATAAGAAGCCCACCAGCTCCATTTCAGAGCAAGAGATGTATGAAGGAGGATGATCATGATAATTCTGATGCTTACTAAAATCTAACCTTGTGAATTTTTTATGTAATAAACCAGGCATTTCCCATTCCCTGTATTTTTCCCTAGTGGCCCTCTGTCCGCTCCCGTCTCACTCTCCTTTCATGTTCTTCTGGTTGGGGTTTAACAAAAAATAAAACAGATGTAAAATGTGCAAATGCGGTGGAAAAATCATAAAACTTACCCTACCCACAGATAAGAAAATTCTTGCAGTCACCTCCCCTCCATTCGCAATTTTTTATTTGGGAGAAACCGCTAAAAACTTGGTTCGTCCAACCCCATAGTGTCAGTTTTATGGTTTCGGAGGAGATATATCCCATAAATATGCAACGTATTTGATGCACCTATGTACATCGTCACAATGGGTTACAGGGTTTATAGTTAACCCATCTGTTAAAGGTTGACTACCAACATGCAAACTTGCATTCTTTCTTATGCAGCAGTAAAAAAAGACTGGATATATTTAATGGTGAGGATCCACTTATGAATGTCCCTAGAACTTGCTCCATTGTTCATGTATATTAGGTGTTTATATATGCAAAATAGTTGAGCTCCAGCTTCCCGTACCCAACCTGGACAATCTCACATCCTCAAGTGAGATCCTCTACTTTTGCATAAATGTTATGTAGTTGATCATGGAAACGACGCTGTTGATTCACAATAGCGATATAGTAATGCAGAATTTACTCACACAGAAAACATGCCCGCTTAGCTATTGCATACGGGATACGAACGGTGTTGTGAAAATGGTTAGAAAAATGCCACCAGGCTTTTGAGCAGACCTCACTTTTGTTAAACCCAGATCAGACCACATATCACAAGATTCATCCTAAATTTCCTCTTCCTTTCTACATGAAACGGCAATATTATACAAATCGTTGTCATATATGAAAATGCAAGCCAACAGGATAAATGTCGGAGCATTGCGTGTGTTTACCGTAAAAAATTTATGGGAGCTCTGGTTACTCTTTTCCGGGAAAAAATTGGTAAAAATCAAAAAGCTCAGTTAGAAACTTTTAAACATAAAAACGAGTTTGATCATAAAAATGAACTAGCAAACTCTATGGTCATTTTATGTTATGACCGCATACCTACCAACATACATGCTTTGACACAACAAGTTTGGTTAACAAGAATTGAACAGTCGTGGAAAGAGCAATACAATGGCAATCATCTTTCCCCCTTTTCAGCAAAGAAAATAATAAAAAAATATGCGGACATTGCCATAAAAATATTTTTATGTATTGTGAAAATAGGTATAGGAAACGAGGATAACAAGAGAACGAGACATCTGGACTGGATCAAATTATGCGATATTCAAATATCAAGAGGAAACCCAATACGTTAACGACACACAGATGAAAAGATCAAGAGACCATCTCAGTCTTCCTCTGATAGCCCCTGTACATACAATATACGATTTAGTGACACTTTCTCCCAACGGTTTACGTCAGCTTTCTTTTTGAAATACATTGTTCCACACAACAGCGTTTTTTCCTTTCAAGAGACCCCTTTCGTAGGCTCGACATCTTGTGATAATATTTATCGCAGATGGTGCAACACACTAAAGTTCGAGTGCAATAATAAAAAATCTCACTGCTATTGTATTCCTAGATAATAGGCATAACCAATGAGTTTATTCATGGACAGAATCATTCGCGGTGAAAACCTTGATTTTTTTCCCAGATCAATAATGGACAGACCACCCTTTTTTATAAAACACAATTTTTGGGTCTCAAAGCGAATCCGAAATGGTTTTCAGTTCCGCACTCGATTCTTATGCGATTCGCTTCCCCTTTCTTTAAAACGAGGAAAAAAATAAGATTGGGAAAAAATTGCTAACAAATCACAACACAAAGGACCCAACATCCTACTGACTCGTGCATAACTCAGAACTCAATTCCACTCAATCATTCCCTTCGTTCCGACTGAAAAACTTACCATGGTAGCTACACATATACCAGGATTATGTAGCCTGTAAGAAACACATAAGTACCTTCGTCGCTTAAAACGCAAAGAGGATTTCTTTGTATTCGTTCCAACATAAAAATTATTACACAGCCTCTTATGTATTGTTAGGCATACTTATGAACAAGGTTTAGCATTGAGAGAAGTTGTAAGTTCCACCTTCAATTTTTACCCTGACACAGTACTAGCTTAACTACGTAAACAACTCCAAGTACTCTTGCCATGTAGAGCAATCATCGTTATATTCATGCCATACATTAAAAAATAGCTCAAAGCATGCTTTTAAGATTAACTAGGACTACCTATTATACATGTTTGAAACAAGTGCCCTATTGGCACAATATTGCAAACCAAAAACGTTTCCATAGACGGAAATGTCATTGTGGTCAAACACTGATGGGTTTTGTGTTTGAATAAAGGTATTACATGGTAAATCAGAGTAAGCTGTTCAGCAGAGGAAGGAAATCCCCCCTGGAGATTTGATACAACATCCACTCCAATTTTTAATAAAATATGCTTCTCAGCTCCCTATAACTGATAAACTGTCCGTATAAATTCCGACAATATTGGTGACTTGCAAATGTTTTTTCAGGAAAACAGTAAGGGGTCGCAATCAAGTCAAAAATAATGCGGCAACTTTGATATTTAATAGTTATCTACTTGGAGACTGAAGTAAGGGGTAATGTTTCTATATTTAGTGGGATGAAAGTATTTATATGCCATGTAGGGTTCGGTGAGTAGGTTTTTAGAATAATAAATATACTTCCTGCAGGCAACTTTTCTGTTGATAGCGTGTCACTCACTGGAGCCTGTATTACCTTGAACTATGTGTGTATGTGGTGGCGTAATTCGGAGAAAGAGGCAACAAAATAGCAAAACGTTTCTCAAGTCTTCCGTCAATAAAATCCGTTGAAAAAACTACATTTTCAGTTTACAACATAACAGAGTAGTATAGCAGACGCTAACTTATATAATGCTCAAGATCTTCTGGTCTTGACAAGCATTTCCCATTAGCTCAACTTGATATTTAAAGACACTACCGGCTGTACATCCCTCCAAATGGATTTCATTTTGACGCTACAAAGAAAATCTATTATCATTGCTGGTGCTAGCATTAAGAAGCCTTCACAGGCTTTGGCTTTTTGCACATGTTCATAAACATGGCACCACAGTCGTGGCAAGAAAGCAGAAAATAGCTTGAGGTCCTGCGACAAGTTCCTTACTTGTCACCTGTCAAATACTCTTTGAAGGAATGCAGCAGCTCTCAATGCTTGATCATCTCATACCATTTCTCACAGTACTATAAAACTTGAGGTAGCTAAAACCCAGCCAACGAGTTAAGTAGGTATCCTAAGCTACAAAAAAGCATGACTGCTAATACTGAGTGGACGATCCCCATTTTTTGACTTAACAATATGAAAACTCATGTTATTGAATGGTATTGACGATGTAATTACTAATGTTAATTATGTTTTTTAGAAGATTGATATCTTTTTTTGTCTTCGACAAAACGCTTAAACGTATATCTCATGTAAACTTGTGTTTACGTTGAAACTCTCATATGAATACGTTGTGGAAGTATGCTAAAAAGCTCAAACGTGTAATACCTTGGAAGAAGCCATGCGTCACCCAAGGAATGCCACAACTCGGTCTCCTTAGATGTCAAGCAGTTGTTAAGGAGTTCAATAGCTCCACGGCTTAGAAGAGGAGCAACAACGCGAGTAGCAAGTCCAGCAGCATGTGCGTCTCTGGAGGCATCCACAATTAGGGCCAAGGGTGTGAACAGAAAGTGAACCAGCTCTGGGGCATTTGGATCGTGAATGTGGGTTTTCAGTCGAGCCTGGAAAAACAAAAACAAATTGTAAGAATATCATATTAGCATAGAACACGAAATACATATGGACATTTTGTTATTTATCCTTATTTTTATTAGTAAACATAATTATTTATTGATTTTCCTCCAGAACTAGTATCGTACACATATAGCATATCGTACCGGACTTCCTTCTTCCTACCCATCAATACTCATAATCATGATCATAAAAATCATGGCCGTATTACCAATATCTTACTCATATTCATGCTCACGATCAGTAATTGAAGCTTGATGAATGAATACCTACGCATTGTACTGATTACAATCAAATTCTCAATGGAATATAGCAGCATGCAAGGCTCATAATAATCAAATCATCTTTATATACACCTACGGAAATCAATATAAACTTTTTCAGGAGTTGGGTAGCTCAATTGCATTGATGAAAATAAATAGGTTGCCGTATCATTGCATTTCGACGAACAGGAGGAATTCCCATGGTAATAAAAGCCCACATGAAAGGAAATGATGGGAAAGATTTCATCTGGTTCATTCTCAAAGTACCTTTGTGCAAAGAAACTCCAACACTCTTCGTCAGTCGATTAGAAATGCCTCCAAGTGCATATGATGTTTATAGTGGGCGAAAGCAACAAAAATTCAGTTTCCCCTTGATTTTCGTTTTAATTACAAATTTTGAAATTTTCCTCAGTTTACATTGCCCAATATATGTACATCTAGTTGCTATATTCCGCTGAGGCACATAATATTTAATGTCCTTATTGAATCACCCTAACCCATTCCATATTTTATTTATCCTTTCCATACTTTTCTCCTTCCGTGATCAAAAATCATTACCGATTTTTCTGCATGTTTATCGGCACAAACGTCAGCTAATGTCTTGCATGCAATATTATGGTTATTCACACACCCTTTTCAAAAACCGGTCCTTTTCGTTGCAACTTGATGATGCTCTGGCCACTGCTTGTGCTACCTACCTACACTACTGCTTTCTCCACGGGGATAAATCTAAAGTACGCTCTCTGGAAGATGTTATTACATTCCGGGTAGTGAATACAATGATATAGAAAAAATGTTCAATACTCTTCCACAAAATCATCATCATCATCATTCACATTAGCTGGTGGGAGTAGAGTTGGAAGCATGATATGACGGGGTATAAAAAATGTTTCCCTTTAATAAAGTAAGATGAATGTTTTTGATATCGGATCTATTTAAAATCGATGATGCTTCAAACCAACAGCTGGATCGAACTCCGAGCCTAGATATCCTCCCCAGTACCATGAAAATCTCAATGCAACACATCAATAATTGTTAGCATCTCATGATACAGACAGCACCGAAATAGGAAACAGAAGCTCACAACCTCCATATTATATATTATGTAGGTACGGAGTTATAAGTACGTATGTAAGTAAAACATTTCTGGAGAAAGATGGGAAACATGAAACATATCAAATTTATGTGCATTTGTGCTCTATCATATTAAGTAAACATTGCGAGTGGAAATATGATAAAGGACGTTTCACTAAACCGTGATATTCTTCTCCAGCTTGAAACTGCATGTTATTTATTACATTGTAGAAAAATAGAGAAAAAATGAATACAATGGAAAAAATCTGTTCTTGATTGTGCTCCCTGAGAAAAAAAGTGTTTTTGTTGGTAAATGCTGTGAAATGGGAACCTAATTTTAAAAACTACATATATGATGATATGATCAAGGTAATGTAATGGCTAAGACGGAATCTTCATTTATTACGTCGTCGTGTTTTACATGGTGCAGAAGGCTATTTTATGCTACAACTATCATAAATTTTGTGCAACTCCATCAAATCAAATTTTATGTTCCACATGCCCCGCATAAACCCAGACACCACGTGAAGAATGCTGAGTGTGTGGTCGGCCCTTTCACTTTTTTCAACAGCTTCCCACACATTAAGTATGTTAAGTTTTGGAGGTAAGTACTCAACTCAGAGCTCAGCCAAGTCTCTTTTTTCCTAGCTTTTCCTGTTTTACATACAGAGCACTAAAAACAGGGGACATAAAACTCCAACTACGCATATAGTTTGGTAAGAAAACAAAATATGAAAGCTGTCTTCTTTATGTTGATCGATATTCCTCATGTGAACGATACTCCCTAGTATTTTTCTTCTGCTCGATGCATAAGACCATGAAGGGCTTATGTTTCATATACCCTTATATTTATTGTGAATAAATCAACAACTATGAAATAATGATTCGTAGAATACCATCATTGGCAAAGATTGTGAAATTCACCGAATGTGTGTGAGTGTGGGTTTGGAAACTTAGCAGCCCTCAAGTAATTCAATTACGTCAAGTTGTTCCTGCGGTGCTCTGTGAGTGATTTTTATTGGAGGAGTCTACACTACATTATTTTTGTTTGCCAATTTCATCTGATTCTCTACATGAAAGAGAATCTACTTCAAGATGTTGCCGAAACGGATAGTAGCTACCTTATGTACTCGAGGCATAAACGGGTAATGATACTGACAGTTATGCAAAAATTTCACAGCCAACCAGCTAAATATAATATGATTTTACTCAATTCTAGACAGCTTTATGAATTTGGCTAGTGTGTTGTGGCAGGTTATGCGCTACATTTTACAAAAATTTCAATACTACATCACCACTGGGTAATTGTGTCTCTCCAATAGTAGAATTTATTTTGGCAATGTTTTAGACTGAAGTTTTGCTGACTCTGTTGCTTTCTCCATTAATAAATTAGATAAGTAGCCGAATGAGTTTTACCATGCTAACCTAGACAACTTCATAAAAAGCGACGATGAGTAAAGCGATCTGTCAATAATGGCTGCGGCTTTCCATCAAATCAACTAAACCTTGCTAAAACTCTCTCTCTCCTTCCAGAAACTGCACCAGTGTCACCATCCACTATTTTTTGGGGGTCGTGACATACACTCTTTGTCCCAAAGGTCCTATTCTTTTAAAGTTGTAATGATGGTCTAGTCTATCCTACGGTGAACATGTAAATGCAGTATACTTACCACACGTCTCTTGTGTCATATATCCATAAAGTTAAACTGAAAAGGACAGATATCCCATCACTTTTGTGAGTATGAGCTCCATGCATAATACATACATACATAGGTGGCCTTATATGTACACCCCTCTTCCTAGAGAAAGTCAAACTCTAATCCTAGTTGATCTTTACAACAGTCAGGTATTGTAGTTGTGAGTGACCGGTAGTACTACCACATAGGGATCATTTGATCAATGTTTCATCCTCTCTCTCGAAAAAAAGAGAAACATCATGCAAGCCGAAAGGAGAGAGTGCTTTCTGGAATACTATTGCAACAGCTCCTACTCAATTTTAGCACTTAACTTTCCCCAGTACTTGACGTTGCTATACAGCCGCTGGAAATGGTAAAGACTTAGGTATGCACAACACTCCTAGAGAAAAGTGGTAGGGAGAAAGCTGGAGAGCAAACAAGCAAGTCAACATTATGATCCGAGTACGTGCTCTTGTCTTCATTATTTGTTAAGTAGAGCTAAAAATGTATCACAACACCAAAACATTCTCCACATTCATAATATGCTGGCTGTGCATCATATAAATAAAAGTTTGGAACATATGCTGCAACGTAACAACATGTATGTATGTTATATATATAAAAGCACGTGGTGTGTACTGTGTGCCCTGTATCCATTGTTCTTTCTTTTTCATCATCGGTGAGATGCATGTGTCTGTATAATTTTCAGTCGTGAGCAAATAACGTTCGCAAAGAACAATGAGATTAAAGAAACCATCGTTACGTTAGGTAGGATCATCGTGGATAAATAGCTTCTATACACACACTTTAGCATTATATCATTACATGAGTGGAGTTGACTTACCAGTAAATTGAAGGAAAGTTTGAACTTTTGAAGAATGTCAACAAATTCCCTCTCGTGCGGTGGACGAGCTCGCATTGATAAAAGACCTTCTCCGTGATCCTTTTTCTTACCCTTTTTCGACCTATAATTTCCAGAAAATGAAGACACCATTAGTATATTAGTTTGTCACAATATTATTATTAAATCTATGTTATAAAAAGCATTTGGAAGCAAAGCGCTGGCAGTAGCTTCAGGATAAACAATTATGATCAGATTTCATCCCATTCCCACCAGAACTCATAAAAGCGACGAAACTGGAACACTCGGAAACAAACAGGATATCGCATCAGTTTGATAAAATCGTCTAATGATAACACCACTTGAGCATTAGGAACCATTATTAGCTGGATGAAGTGCATGAGGTATCACGGTATCAGGTTATGTTTACCAGAAAATGAGCTTTTTATTTCAATGTGCATCTCATCTTCCGCTCAACATCGCAATTACGTGCACCGTTCTCCTCTCTTTCCTGATACAAAAATAGGGCCAATCTCCATACAAACCCGAATTTAAAAGCCATACTCTCATGGTGATTTCATAAAGTGCAATTTCCACCAGAAAAAAATGATAGCCTCCTTCCATAGAGCACCAATGTTTTTGGTGTAATGAATGCAGAGTTGGGCAGGGCAGGCCGCCGGCCACCAGTCCGCCGGCCGCCAGTAAATTTCTGGGCACCAGGGCACCAGGCCGCTGGCCGCCACCCAATATCTGGGCACCAGCACCTGTCCGCCGGCCACCAGGAAATTTTTGGGCACCGGGGCACCAGGCCGCTGGCCACCGAGGTCCGCCGGTGGTCGGCGGCCGGCGAGCCAATTTGGCCGCTGGCCACCGGTGCCCTAACGTTAAAAATGCATAAGGTGCCCTTTTTGTGGCGTCCAGCGGCCAACTGGCCGCCGGCCACCACAAATTTTTGGGCACCGGGGCCACGGCCGCCACAAATTTTTGGCACCGGGGCACCAGGCCGCTGGCCGCCAGCAAATGTTTGGGCACCGGGGCACCAGGCCGCTGGCCGCCACCAAATTTTTGGGCACCGGGGCACCTGTCCGCCGGCCACCAGGAAATTTTTTGGGCACCGGGGCACCAGGCGCTGGCCACCGAGTCCGCCGGTGGCCGGCGGCGGCGAGCCAATTTGGCCGCTTGCCGCGGTGCCCTGCCCAACTCTGAATGAATGCAGGAGAACAACTTTTCTACGTACACACAGCTTTGGCCTTCAGACGTATAAAAAGCTATTCTTATTTGTGAATGGTGTATGCTAACTCGCATGAGTAACCAGGAGGATTTTTCCTACCCCTTTTGGAGAATGTTTTGTGTACACGGTTTCCAGATAGTGCCAAGTCAGCAGCAGCATTGAAATCTGATATTGATCCGCCGTCATCATCACCATCTTAATCATTATTACTTTCACTTATACGCCGTTCAACCGAAACACCCTGAACCATAATTCGGATGGATGGAACAGATATAGGTATGTCAATAGTACTGAAATGGGAGCTCGAGTTGCTCGAGATGGCTGATTGAAATCAAATGTTGATCTACGAGATGCGCCATTTGGTGCACTATCCTATCATCTAAAATAAAATCGTAAACCATATCCTCTGCCTAATTTCCCCTAGCTCAAGAGTGGGAAAGCACTCGGATGTTTCTCATATCGGTTCCTAAATTCAATAGCTCGTGAAAGTGAAACATGAAATCTGGGAGGGTAAGTGTATTAGCTCCCTACTTGCATTAAACGGTCAGTTAGATAAAATGTCTATTTGCTTCCTCCACCTCTATATCATGATCAATCAAGGATTCTTTAGTATAACAGGATACAAACATAGGTTCCTTTTCCACTAACGGCATTGATCTAACAGCTTGCATTACATTACATGAGATGAAGTGTCACGCATGAATGTCATGTTTCAAAATCCAAACGACCAAGTAACCCAACACAAACTCATTCGTATATCCGACTCTCTTCGTCTGTAGCGACATAAACAGGGGATGGACGAATGGAGTCTACACAGATGAATTAATAGGAGTCATATTGCAGCCTGCAACAAAGAAGGCAAATAGATGGAAATAAACCCCAAGTAGGAAACCGATAAAGGTCCGATGTGCATACCCATCTTGCTACTGCACTTTGTAGTCTCCTAACCTACTATTTTCCAGAGCGCGATGAGAATATAGGTTAGTCACACAGTGATGTGATGTGATCACATACAATATTACTCAACATGAGGCACACTGAATGGCTGCATTCATATCTGTCTCTCCTTATTCATAAGCTGTGTGATGTAAACTAGTGAGGACTCTCAAGTTTCGTTCCCAGAATATGATGCAAAGGCTGAAAGAACAGAGTTTTGAAAGTAGGCTGTGGAACTACTGGAAGGCAGAAAGAAAACGTGAGATAAAATACACAACATACTAACTCAAACTTTTTTTTCTGAGACTCTGTTCTTCTACCCAAACTCATGCTATCGCTTTTGCTTCACTCACTTTCCTTCTTTGTACGTACCACACAACCAATGCTGTACTCTTGTTCCTGTTGTTACAACAGCTCTTGTAAAGTTTGAGATTTTGAGGATTTATGTATTATTCTGTTGTATCGAACTCATGAAAAATGCATTATTTGAAGAAAATACATGAGACTAGTTGTGCCTTTAGTTATAAATACAGAATATGTAACTATTGGAGGAGTTGAGCAAGCAGCAACATATTGAACTTGCTTGATATTCTACTTCTGCTACACAGGAAGAGAAAATTTCATTATACAAGACACGGAAGGTTCTTCATGGAGAAAGCAGGAGACGGGCTTAGGCTTTTTGGTTCCCGTTTTCCTTTTACATCCGTTATTAGCTGGGAAGCTGGGCTAGAAAAAGCTAAACGTTTCTCTACAAACTTTTCCTTCCTCTTTAGGTAACTCGTGACAGTAGCCGTCAACTACTTCCATGTGTGACCTAGTTGACCTACTGCGTAGTCTAGTGCGTAACGCACGTGGGTAAGCCGAAGCAGTTAGTATTTTTTAAGATGCATACATAGTTGCTATTTTCGCTCCTTGATTACATTCCCATTAAGATGAGGTAGTCCCTTGCTTGTTTCGTACTAGCGCAACTTTCTCGTTCTTCCATCTTTACATTCAATTGCTTTGAGAAACGATTTAAAGCAAAATCATTCCGAAAATCTATCACTACAGGGTTACTCACCACAACAAACGTAAGGTAAAACGTTGTTGGTAAATATCATCTCTCCCACCTTATGGATGAAAGACACTATTATTGCTGTAATAAATGAAAAGGTTGCCTGCACGGGTTTTCAACCATCAAACGTTTGTAATCATTTCAATCATTGGTTGAATGTGGTTTGTGTTCACATCTAAAGTACCGATGATACATCCGTTTCTGCTTCCTAAATTACAGACAATGCGTTAAATAACAACTAACCGTTGTGATTTCATCAATCGGTTGCTTCTGCTGGTTAATACCTGGTTGCAGTACCAAAATGAAACCAAACTCAACAGTTACTATCATCTGAGATCCACTTAAAAATAAATTCCTGCATTCAGTTTACAATTGATAATACATCACATTATCGCATCTGATCTTGATAAAACTACTTCAGTTGAAGTTTTGAACGGATAATTTATCATACTCCATCAACATCACTGCTGGAATTTCCAATAAACCTTCGTCATTTCCTCCGTTCGTGCATGTGGCAGGTTTCAAGCTGAGCATTGTATTTTTCAACATTCTTTATTACCAGTTCGTTACTACATTTAAGAAAGGATGTTACCCAAAATCTATGATTTCTTTAGCTGGTTCCTTATTTCATTTATAGTGCAGCAATTCCTCAACTTTTTAACATTTGAAGTAAGGAAACCAGACATCTGGAACGTTGTTAAATTTTCTGTTTAATTAAATGTTTGTAATTTGTTCAAATTTTAAATCTAGACCTCAATAATTGTATAATGGAATCAGAAATGAGTTCAAGTACGGCAAGCAGCAGTTATAAAGCAGCCCACGCAGCAGTAGCACACCAACACCAACAAAAAAGCATTTTCGCTGTTCACTCGTAACATTAAGGAAGAAGCACTTACTTTCGCCTCCGTTGAAGTTCGCGATATGCAGCTGCAGCAAACTGAAGTCGAGCAATAAAACGCTCAATATCATCAAAGCAGCGATTTAAAATGGCAACTTCCCTTTCGTATCCACCTTCGCTCTCAACAGAACTTCCATCGTCTCTCCCATCATCCTCTGTAAAAAACATAAAAGAAATTATAACATTTATAGCATCAAGTAAAACCTTCCTCATTCCCTACGCATTACTATGAACGCCTGTCAATGAAAACACTGTTTGAATATTGCTGCAATTAGTAATACCAAAGTTGACGGCTTTATTTTATTTTGAAAGATTCTCAAATGATTGGCTGCCTAACTAAATCAAAATGTAATGTTTTATGTAGTGACAAATCGATTCCCCCGTCGTGAAACTAATCAATCATTCTTGCTTGATGCCCAATGACCACCATGACCAACGAAAAAACAATGAATCACACGGCTAATCAGGATTGGTGATTGAGTAGTTGGACTTAATGGATGATCTACGCAGCAGTTTTAGTACATCAGCAAAGAATAGATGATTGATATTTTGGTATAAGAAAACATTGCATATACATAGTCGCTTTATCATAATACCTGGGAACAGTGTGATGGGATGACCTACTTTAGTCCCACAGTCGAAATAAAATTTTCAAATATGTTAATGTATTGTGAAAGTGAATCGAGATCTCATTGTTAATAGTATTTCGAATGTATGTAACAGAGATGCAAAAACTCAAACGTATGGCTAAGTATTACACGTCATGCTAATGTACATTCAAATTGACATTGTTCAAGCATCGCAAGTCCATTTTATATGAAATGTAGGTGGCATGATCTGAATCAATAAAGATTTTGATGGTGTATTATGATCCACCGTCAAACATACTTATTCGCCAGTCGTCTGAATCTGTAATGGCATGACTGTTATACAACTGTAAGTGTCTTTTTGTGTGGCAACCTGCTCTAATGTTATAATTCATACTCCATTTCGTATTCCAAATTTTGGCACAAGTCATCGTTTGAATTCAGATCAAAGCCGTAACTTCACAACAGTTAATGACTTCAAACGAAATAAAACAATAGGACTTGACGAGCGGCTCACGTTCCATGACTTTGAATATTCATTAGTCTTGTATAAGCTCACATTCAGTATTAGTTCAGACGATATTAACTACACTTGTGTTGAAAGCCTCGTGAAGTGACATGATACACATATGCATAATAAATGAATAAATATTTGCTCGTCTAATCCAGCCTCATACATAAATAAAAATTTATGACTGAAAAATTCCTTTGAGTAGGTACATTTGGTTTGAGGGAATATTCATGTTCCAAACAGGTTAAACTTACTTGGTGGTGTAACGTGAAAGTGAGGTGGCTCTGGTGGTGGTTGGACTGGCGGTGGAGGGAGGCTTTGTTGGCTGCTATGACGTTGTCGATTTGGAGGTGCTCGACCTTGTAAAGCAAGCTTTACATCTTCCACCAAGTCAGCCGCAGAAATGTTGAAACACTACAAAGGAGAAAAAACAAACAGTTTTAGTTTCCAGTATTGTACACTTTTAAGTAATTAGCCATAGTATATGGTCTGCCTAGCAGGAGCACTTGAATAGAGACCCTTTCTTGAACCGTACCAAAAATTACCAACGTTATTTGCTTTTTGCAGCTAGCTTATATTAGGCTTATCACATCACCTACGCGTTTAACATTAACAATCCAAATCCCCAAATTTCATATAAACTAATGTTATAATAGACCACATAAGTTTGTTCGTGTTAGACACACTTCAAAGTTAGGAGAAAAGTATGAAAAAATACATGCACCAACAAAAGTCCAACATTTCG
This sequence comes from Orchesella cincta, assembly GCA_001718145.1. Taxonomy (NCBI): domain Eukaryota; kingdom Metazoa; phylum Arthropoda; class Collembola; order Entomobryomorpha; family Orchesellidae; genus Orchesella; species Orchesella cincta. The sequence continues at coordinate 294,576 of LJIJ01000002.1, forward strand.
CTTCTGAGCCAAGTTGAAAGTCAATAGAATTTTGTTTGGAGTTGTTGGTTTCCAATCTAACTCCAATACTGTAATACAGCAAATCATAATAATGGCAGTACAAAAGAGGTATGGTGATTGCAAATGTCAGATGAAAAGAGAGTCGTCTGTAAAATGTTCAGTGGAGGAGAAAAACGGTTTTACTCACTGTCGTTAAGGTTCACTGATTCTTTCGTCATCTCATATATAGTTGCTTACTGGCTAATTCCAGTTTAATAGCTCTAGCACACCGCCATTTTTGCCAAGTGCAAAAACAGAGTCTCGTTTCTCATGTCCGCATTGAACTTAAATTGAGCCATTCATTTTTTTCCTTTGTTGTTTTGGTCGTAACGATCAAGTTCTCACAATTAACCACTAATACGCTAAGCTACGCTAGGTTTCAAGAATACGGTTGAGAATCATTCCATTTTGTCATTACGGCGAGGATTACTATGAACGTGTGATTGGTCTTCTGCTAACTGCAGAAACGTCAGGGTGTAGTCGCTCCACCGTTCAAAAATCACGAACATTTTTGATACTCGAGCTAACAACTTTTAATGGGAGTACGAAATACCACCGTGGGAAGAAGGCTCTTTCACCATTCTCTAATTGAGACTGGCGGAGAACAAAGACTGAAAGCGTAACTTTTCCTTTAACAAAGTAATAGAGAATTTTCACAGGGGTCTAAAAACCAGAGTATGTCAAGTATGTATTGGCCGCAATATTACCATCTTTGTAATAACAAACAACCTACATATGCTGCAGTTCACAGGATTCATTATTTCAACGATAGTTAGTACATTGGACATTTCTACGTTGTGCATGACTTTTAAACTTTCATTCAGGGTATCATCCATGAACATAAAAATTGTTCAAACAAAGTATATAAAAAATGCCCCGAAATTGGCTATTCGTGTTTCTTACATTTTTCTTTGTTATCTGTCCCTTCTTCTTATTCAGTACTCAATTTGGGAAGATAAATGCAATCACTTTTTAGCTTTCCTTTCACAAAAGTCAATTACCGTTGTAGTAGATGAAGAATTATAAAACCCAAGAGAAAGCTATAAGATGCAGATATATGTATCATACTTGTAACAAAAAAAGGAGAGTCCAATCCAATTTTTTTTTCAGTTGTCCTTAGCATATAAATGTGAGAACGGATTGCCATTCGTGTATTTTCAAGTACTAAAAATTCGGTCCATTATAAAATGTGCTTGAATATTTCATTTTGTATCCATATTCAAGAGACAGCCCCTCCAGGATATTTCCTAGAGTGGTGGTAGCGGTGTGGTTGTGCGTTGTTATAAAATTTGAAATACCATTTTACTACTTTGGTGCTTCAATGTCTGCTCATGCATTTATATGTATATATTTTTCATTCCAGGAATTGGATCATATCGGGAAAAATTTTGTATGTATATTTATCTCTTTATTTTTGTCGTCTTTTCAGGGAGTGCCTTCCATTTCCATAGAATAAGAAATAAAGAAGTCTGACCAATTCCTACTAGTACTCCCAAAGGTCAAATAAAATAGTTGAAAACGGAGAAAGAGACTGTGAAACAAAACGACTTTTGGAGAGAAAAAAATATATATGAGAACCATCTACTCCTCATGTTAGTTTTTTCTTGCCATAAATTGAAAGTGTTTACCTTCTTTTAAAACACCCTTTACTTATTTTTTTAAGATTTTTTTTTGGGGAGCCTCACCTACTTTTGCCGTTTCATTTTTGTGAAACAACATAGCACTCCCCCAATAAAAGGAATGAATACATGTATGGTTGTACATGGATATTATTGGCCATTTGAAGAATGAAATAGGATGGCGGAAAAAATGTAAATGACGATATTCGTTCCTCCCGTAATGATTCTCGACAACAAAAAGGACTTTTCCCATTACATAAATTGTTGGTTAGTGGCCGTAAATCTTTTTTAAATAAAGCTTGGTGAGGTGGGAAATGGAACGACTTCGACTCTTTTCCGTTGTGATACTCTCGTCTCCAAACAGATCACTAACATAATAATATACAGTGAGCAAGAGTTGTAATGGCTACAAACAACTTTTTCGCTAATGTAACAATGCTCTTACACATCCATATCTTCTAGAACCAAAACTGGAGTGGAGCGTTGCAGTGCATTGACAACGTGCGGAAAGAGAGCGTAAAATTTCAAGCTAATTTAAAATCTTTTCACATCTAATAATAATCACGAGAGAGGCTTGTTAGTGTGTTATGTAAAGAAGACGGAGAGTGGTTGTGATACAACATTTTGTGTCCACCGCTTGTATTGTACGATGCTACGAAGAAAGAGAAAAGTAAATGAGAAAGGATATATATTATGTCATGCTGTTTTCCTACCTACGTCTGTTTCTGTTCTGATAATCAAGAAAATCGTAATGTAGTTGGTAGGTAGGTAGAGCCCACATCCCAAGATTGCAATAATATTACTCAACACACACATACACATTATATTCATATCTCTTTTAGCATGCAAATGGGACGGCAATTGCAAAGAAAGTAAAGGCATACAATAATCAGAGAAATGGAATCAATGTTACGAAAATTGCTTCATTTCTTCCCTTTGCTCCACTCCATTTCATTGAGGTGATGTACGAGCTCACAACAGAGAGAGAGAGAGCAAAGAAGCTCACGGAAAAGTTAAACGGGAATGATGGAGAATAAAAATGTTGGTAAAATGGGGGCATAAACAGGCAAAAAGAAATAAGAAAGTATGTGCAATGAATTACTCCAAGAAATGAGGGCACTCACTGAAGAAAGAGAGGGAACGTAAGATAGTGCTCTTGCCTAGCACATAGATATTACTTAGAGCAATATGAAGAAGTGAATGAATATGTAAGTGAAGAGGTGGAAGAAAGCACCAATAACAATTCCAGTTCTTCATGAAACTAAAAGTAAGTCTAATGTATGCCTCATTCTTTAGTCAGTCAATGTATAAGTAATAGCTGCAAGGTTCCTTCTAACATTTGAAAGTGGCTCTGGAAACGCTGAGAGAATAAACATGTATTTCTAGTTTGAAAATGCCAAAATGGTACACATATTTTGTTCATTTGATAGACCTAGTGTCATTTGATTTCATTTGTATGAAGAATGGAATGGTACTTCAAGGAATAGAAAATGCTCTCATAAATGCTACTTCACAAAAGGATAAAAGAGCACCAGCATATAGTAGTGTAAAATCGTTCATATAATATGCCTTGGATTCAAATATGACCTGTCCTATAAATAGGAGCATCATGCCCGTATCATATTCTTCCTCTCTGTGCCCCAAAGAAGGGTACCAAATATGGGCCACGTTATAGCTAGGGTCAGTCTGAATCTTCCCCCCGAAATAGGATGGAAATACACCTGGCAACAATATTTCATTAACTTTAAGCCGTGTTGTGTTGTCTGTGAACAGCTACTGCAAGTAATGCCAGGGAAATGAAAAACAGAATATCTCGTCCTAATTTTCAAATTTAAGCATATAACTTTGTGCACGTTACGCGATGCATTGTGACATGTACATGGTACAATACGGTCTTTCAACAACACAAAAATATTGCTATCATAGTCAGCAGGAATGGAGAAGAAAAGAAAGTTTTGTGTAGCGAGGAAAAAGGTAATAATATGCATGACATTTTCATTTAGATTGCTGTATCCCACCCAAAAAAAAAGAACTCCTTTTTTACACAAAACACACACATCAATATAAAGTAGTTGGATACACTATTGGTACGATGGTCTCTAAAGAATCTCGCTCCCAAAGCCGAGTATAACTTTGTCAATATCCCGCTTTTTTTAGGATGTGGATAATAAAATAAAATAATGGATGAGTACGTTTATGAAACAAAACTATTATTTTTTCTTTCTTACCTGGAAAATGTGCATCTCCACTGGATGGACTGTGAAAGCAAAAATATTATTGTAGAGCTCTCCCGGATTTGTGTTTGTAAAGGCGGTTGGATCTCGAATCAACTGAAGTGGAAATCTTTCCATTTCGTCCTGCAAGAAAACAAGAAAGTCAGAGTCAAACCTTGAGCGTGTTAGTCTAAGTTGTCAGATTCCTCTTTTATCAATGGCAAAGAATGAATATTTTTAGAGTTTTTATATAATCAAAAGAAACGAGTGAGGAAATTTAGTTTCTTCCGTATTTCCCTAAAGGCAATCACACCATCATAATTTAATGTGGTGATTGCTATACATACAAAATGTATACTTCTCGTTGCAAACTAAAAAATGATTATGATTACTAATTGAACCGGTAATATGATGATCATGTAATTACAACATTGGCATGTTATCATGGCTTTCGAAATTGGGGAAAACGTATGGCATTTACAGAGCTGCTAGAAGCCGGAGCTCCATCGCGCTACCAAATTGTACTTAGCTGTTGGGTATGACAAATGCTGTATAAGCCTTTAGTCAAAATTGAAATGGATTCTTTTGGGAAAGTGAAGACATAACGGTTCACCGCTTCCGAAACCAATTTAGTCGCATCTATTATTCTAAATGGTGAGTACGAAAGTTACGTCGACAGGGAAATTTTGGGATCAAGCTCCATTCGAATTAATTATTCGAGCAACCTCATTAACCAGAAATGAAATTACATTACGGTCGTATCAAAAGTTTCAACTGCTGCATCAACAAACGTGGACGAGCTAACAAGCCTGCCAAATTCTGCTTTGAACAGTTACTCGCATTTGCCTGGCTGTTGATGGAAGGTGGTGGAGGGGTACTTGGTGGAGCAGTAATAAATTGGAGGAATTTCAACGCTCGCTTTGGAGTTAAAACTGTTAGCCCCGAGACACAACGCATGGTACTCTTGTCACCTTCACTTGCTCATATGAATATCACACATGAGCATGCAAGTATCAAACAGAAAAACCTGTAAACTAAAGAGAAACTCCTTTTTATACAAATTTAAACGAATACGTCCTCCCTTCCTCTCTCATCTCATCACGTCGCATCATTATTTGCTCGTTTACTCTCATTTTCTCCTCTCTTACTTATTACATCGCTTGAGACCTCTGGGAGGTGTGCCTGAAATAGCTTCAAACATGCTCGCTCAACTGAGTTCCCACTGCATTACAAGGCACAATATGAAGTACTTATAAATATAATGCGTGCTGTGTTAAAGCATTTTATCATCAAAATTGTGTAAATTAAAAACCCGGTGGAACAACCACTCAGCTACAACCTGATCCATTTTTACGCTATTAATTTCTGTGACGCTTCCATCTCTCTGAACTGGGAAGCGATAGCATTGTCTCCACTAGGAGTGGTTCTCATTTAAATATAAAGCTAGGCTGATTTCAAATCAAATTTTGGGCTCTGGCTACAGAGAACGTAATTATAACCTGTATCACGCCTATTCATTACTTGTGAGTAACAAAAGCTACTCACCTGCAAAGTGTACATAACCTTTTCGCAAAATTCCATGAAATCAAAAATGAGTTCAATAAAACAAGTAAACTAAGTACATATCGCGAGTGGTTGAAGTGCCAATAAACTAGTTAAACATTTGCTTTCAGATGATGGTTCGTCAACCAAAAGCTGTTCGTGTTAAAAACATGAGACGAGATTTTCATCAAATTTCATGGTAAATTTTCTGCAGTGATGAATATTTATTACAAAAAGGATCTCACATTGCTGCACAAACAATTGAACATTTTTATCTCAACATTGTGACGTGGAGTCACAATGTCTGAAGTTTGTCATAAACATAACTAGCTAACAGTTTTTTGGAGCCTGTTCTCCCTTTTTCTTGCTGACTTGCTACATTTTAATCCAAGGGAAGCCAAGGTAAAAGGCGGTAATAGAAAGTTCATAAAGCAATTGTAATATGTGATGATAATGATTCAAAAAAATGGCAACCCGGCACACATTCTCCATACTCTGATTACTTTCAACTGTTTATACCTGACTTATACTAGAAACTTTGTAGGGAACAAGAAGTAATAATAGTTGGTGAAGGAACAAAAAAAAAGTACATAGTTGGCACTAGGTTAGCTCTATTGTTATATAAGTATGTTATATATGTTTTAACTCTGGGAGTGAGCCTCAAATATTTGTGTTTGATGTACATACAACAGCACACACATTCTCTGTAAAGAGTTTTAGGAAAGGTAGTCTAACTCCAGGTTGTTTTCAAACTCAAGTCTCATATAAAGAAACTACCTTAACTAAGCTTTCCATGACACATTTCTTGTTCCTATTCTCATTGCTTCCTCTTCCATTTTTTTCCTTTCTCTTTCCAGTCAAGTCCTAGTCTACCCCTGTCACATCTCATCTTTCCATGTGATCACATCTCTAGGTAGTCAATTCAACAAACTACATCAGTCCTCAAATACGACTTTCGGTTGACTGTTTATACCCACCCATTAGTCTAGATGGAGAGGAATGTGCGCAATCTTCTCTCAACTTATTTATTTCAGCAGAGCCAAAATATTCAGAAAAATCTGCGGAAAGGCAGTGGAGCAAAGTAGCTGGTGAAATAGCAAATAAGAAACGGAAAAAAGTTGGGCTCCTGTTGTGGGAATGAAAAGGAACTTTTTTATCGTTCAAGATTAAATACAAGGTCGCCACAAATAATGAACAAGAGCTAATGGATATCACTTCCAATTCCCTCAGCTGAAGAAACACACATTGGGAGAAAACTTGGACTGTACTTATTCACTTACAAACGCATTCATTCGTTAGGACAGAACATTATAGGGTATATTCAAGTGTAGATTCCTTCATACTGCATATCAAGTCAAGTCATCTCTTCCGTCTGTAGGTCACCAAGTCACGATGGCTAATATGTTTGTATGTGTGCGTGTGCATGTACGTTTGCGCCTTTTTGTACTATGCTGCTGCTTCAACACATCAAAATCATGTAGCAAACATGTCCGCGCTGTCTGTTCTTGCTTTCTATATTTCTCCACAGCTTAAAACAGAAGGGCTTAGGATACAAGGGAACGCCAGGAAAAATTCTTCCAAGAAGCCCAAATGACTACAACTACTTACCTCTCCCTTTCCCCGAAAAATGAGAATGAGTGTGTGATACTACTAACTACAAAAACACATCAGGAGCGGAAAAAAGAGTGGAAAATGTTGGGAGGAAGCTCTAAGCTCGGCAACATACGACTTTCTATCATTTTCATGGACAGGAAGAAATTGGTTTGACTTTGAATTAAAACTTTCTACCACTCTCATTGTATCTTCGGCTTTTTTCTTTCGCCTTCCCGGAATAAAATAATAGATACCGCATGACATGGCATGGAATCTGAAGCCCATGTACCAGTGAAGTAATTTAAGTACATTATGGAGAATTAAATGTTCCTAATGTTTTACATACTCAACTGCGTCAGGGTATTGGAATGTATCTATGGAATTTTGTCGAGAGGCTGGTGAACTGCTGATCCCAAAGAAAAACGAAAAATCTTGAAATTCGCTTGCCTTCGCCTTTTACCCTTCCCTCATTCGACCATCTACCACCATACCATAATCATCATCATTATTAAGCCTTTAACGCATCCAAAAAAAAATGCAGTTTCGAAGCTCGGGCACTCGGGACAAAAAGTACGGAAGAGGCACACACATTGAAAAATAAACCACTATAAAACTACACACTATGTAGGAAGTGTATGGCTTGCCAAATCCACTCAAGCTCACAGCTAGTTCATTCCTATCCGATGTAGTGGGGCTAGCATAAGCTTGAGAAAAATAGGAATTTTCTTTATCTGTCTGTCCCGGTAAAAATGCTTCTACATCACACAAGCTGAGATTGCACTTCATTTCACCCAAGACTGTAACTAGTATTACATTGCACAGTGAAAAGGACATCCAATAAGCATTTCTTCTTGTAAAAAGAAACAAAAGTATGGAGAAACAACTATGAGTAAAATGCAAAGGCACGGTACTCACATAGCCCACCAGCAATCAAGAACACTTCACTTTGCGTTTTCTTTGATTTACTCTCAACGAATAAGGGAGAAGTAGGAGTAAGCATAAAACGGAATGGAGGAAACTGAGAGAAGAGAAGAAAAAAAGTTTCAAGATTGGCCCTGGTTACTGTTGGCATAAAGAAGGAAGGCAGCATCTGTATGTGTAGGGCAAAGAAACGAGATTATTCCTACTTACATTAGAGCCGGAGATACATGCATACAACTTGAGCCATTCCACGAAACTATATCCAAAGTAATAAGGCACCAAGAAAATGTTGGTGATGGAACACAACTCCCTCATTGCATTTGTCCATTTCACTCACTCACATAACATTAAAGGTGATGCAGGATGAAGTGTGTATGTGTGTATTTATGTTTAAGGAAATGTGTGAACATTATAAGAGCCCATGGAGAAAATGAATAAAACCTGAAGATAGAGTATTATCTAGCCACTAGTAGGTAATATTTGCACGGACTTTTCAGAACCCTTCCAAGGCTTATTCTCACTTGTTTGCTACCATGTTTGTTGTTGACGTTGATGGTGTAAAAGTAAGTAGTCGTAATAGAAATAGTTGGAGCTGGATGGAACCACCAAGATGGCATAGTAAAAGGAACCTTCTTTTCCTTAACCAAAGACCATCCCGAGGTCCACTCCAGATCCAAACTCAACGCAGTTTTCTTTCCCTCTCCTTCATCGTCCAACCACATTTCACTCGTAAACTTTCCGGGCAGATAAATTTTTTGTATACTATCAAACTACCAGCCTTGTAGCAACCAGAAATCACGTCAAAAGTGATTCCATAAAAAGGAGGCATTTCAGAAAATCCAAAGTGGTCATTACTAATAAACACTGCTAATTACAAACGGACCTAGGATAAGCCATTACGTTTTGTACAACACTACAAGCCGACAGAGTGCTAGTTTGCTCTTTTCTTTTTGAATGAAATTGCTTTCGCCGTTAGTACACGGCGCAGTGTTTAAATACCCAGTTATATCAAGTTTTAATTGCTTCCTGGCAGCAATTGCATGCTGTACAAAATTAGGTAGCTAAGTGTTATTTAAGCGAGCCCTCAATTTACTATTGCCAGTGTGCATTTACACACTGCAAGAAGTGTAAAAGCTTTGCCACGTTTCTATCGTGCTCTGCTACGCCAGCCAACCAGTAGTCACTAGCAGCAAAAGTAAAATCTCATTTTTCCAAACGTTTTGATAAAAACCATGCAATTAGGTTTCTTGACTAATATTAATTTCAACATGAGAGATGCCGACAGACTAAGAATTTAATTGCATTGACATACACCAACATAATTATTCTCCGCGAAATTAATATTTTCATTCGATAAACTTGTGCTTTGCATTCCTTGCATTTCAGGCCTGTGTGAGAGTAGTCGAACGTCCAACCAACTGGCAGGTTGGTTCACTTTCCCTTTTTAATCAGTTGCTCCTAGTGGTGAAGCCACTTAATCAAACCCTGCGGTTGTTCAAAACCTGTATTCGAAAAGTTGAAACGTTATGCCAACCCATGGTTTTACTTTTTGAGAGGCCCAAGTGGCTGCAGACAGGCATGAATGAATAAAGAAGCTTAGATGTAAATGCGACGGACTTTACTTGAGAGTTGAATACGTGGAGCGGTGGTTTTTAGCAGTTTAATCAAGAAGTTCATTCATTTCTCTTGTACCAAGTTATTAGAATCAATTTAAGCAACATTTTCTTTTGGTATGCCATGGGGCCACGCCATTCTACACGTTTCCATTTTCAAGCTGAGTCAAACAGACATTTAAGCAAATGCCTTTGGTCTCTGTTAAAAGCGAAATGTGATGTCAAGTTGGTATTTTCTCATGAAGCCTTGTTTTTGTTGATGAAACAATGCCTTTTACTTTGCTAAATGCTGTTGACCGAGACTGTTAAAGATATCTTGTTTGTGATTTCTTGTAGTGGCTATTGGCTGTAACATATAACATTATGTTTTAATTAATTGTTGCTGCAAGTTCACTATGTTTTCTAAATGTCAAACGTATTTAAACACTATTACATGCAACTCAATTTCTGCAGCAGAAAGTATTTTGAGCAAACATTGCTATCAGTCCACCATGTAAGTCTGAAATTGGTCGGGTGGTTTGATAATAATGTGTGAACAATTTGATGTTTTGTTTTGAATCCAAACCCTTTCAAAGGCGAATAGAGTTCTACAGCCAGTAGTTAGTACGTATGACTTATTTAGCAAGCGCCTTTATTTCGGTGTATGAATAAAAACATAATCCAATACGAATTCCATTCATTCCGTTATATCCCAATTGTGACTGCTTTAGAATGTCCACATTTAGACAAAATCTCATTGGTTGTAACTTTAATGTTGGTCGGCATATAAGATATTAAATAAGAATGGGCAAAAACGATTCATATTGATCAACTTTACACTTCCACCCACTGCATTACATCACAAATAACAACGGGTTGTGCAAGTGTATTTTTTATATTAAGAAAGTGCACATCGTTTTATGTTTCCTTTGTGACAGGTAGTGGTGCACAATAGTAGAGCACAACACAAATATATTATTCTGGTGGGTAGTGAGCTGCACACATCTATCACTCTTACTGCATTTAATTCTATGTTGTACAATGAACATTCAAATTCTCAGGCTTCAATAAAAGAGGAGGAATGATGCAACGCAATGATATTTCTTTTGTAGACTCAGCCCTCACTCTTATCAGCACATATGCTTGCAAAACCGCTCGCATTTAAGAAAGGATGCATAACTTATTAATCGTCGAGATTACGAGGGATATCTACAATAATGGCACATTATGTTGAATTTTTTTCCTCCATAACATCAACCGTCGGATCCGCCCGTTTCAAATGTGTTGCTTTAAATCGTATCTGTACACCAAGGCCTATCATCCACACAAAGACTTTCTAAATGGATTTTTTGCAGTGAAGTTTACTGTTTAATATGCGAGCATTGCACTGCGGAAATATTTCTTGGACGGCCTTCACAACTACAATGAAATGAGTTGCATTCACAATTGTAAGCATCCATCTAGCATGACTCCCCCTATCTGATGCTACATATATGCACAACTCACATTCTGCATCTGTGACAATATGATCCCTTAACATTGTAATAATAATAACTGTTTCATGAACAATGACACAAGCTATTGCAAAAAAAATAATGAGCGAATGGACAGATTTAATTTGTAAGACATGTTACAGATTATACGCTCACAAAACGAATTAAAAGTTGCAACAATAGCCATGTATCTTTGCAGATGGTGGTGATAGTGGCATTAAAACCGTCATAAGGAATACTATAATTTCTGCTAGAAAATAAAACTGGTGGAGAGCGAGTTGGAATCGGATGCTGCACTGGGTATTTTGGGTAGAACATCTGCATTCTGTTGTCTCTTGATTCAGTATACTATCATGATATACGGTTTTTAAGTCCACATAAAATTTAAATGCCTGCATCATAAATGTAGACAAACCGATGGTACATTGTGGTAAATTATGTACTAATCATATCATTCGTACACAAATTTTACGATGTATGCCTAAACAAGTGTGTGCATTTACGCTTATCATCTCATTTTATGTAATAAAACCACAATGTCTATACATCTGCTAATGAAGTGAATATTGCGCTCACTACTTTATATTATTATGTTTATATATTGGAATGTAAAATATGGTTTTGTTGACAATTGTGAAAGCGAAAATTACCATTAGCTCTGCTCGAAGCCAAAATATTATACTAGAAGTTCTGGAACTTTTACTTACTTTATTAAAAATGTTCTACATCAAAAGAAGATTTAATAAAAAGTTATTGCTACAAATAAGAAACGAAGTTTAAATTGAATTTCGCTAACTAACGATATCTACACTTGATTAACTGAAAACATGGACCAAGACTAAACAGCTGCAAACTTATTTTTTTTGGATGAGCCTGCTCTCTTTGCTAGTTAATTGTAGACGCGCAGGTCAACTGATATGGCGTCATTTCTAACGGCTTTTATTATGTGTAACAAACACCCTCAATCTATATATTGCCTGTTTCAAACTGTGAAAATACGTAAGCGCTTTCAAATTTTAGCACCTAATTTTATAGTACTGGCGTATGCGTATGAATGATGACGTACGTGCAGGTAAAACTGCAAATGGATGCACTACATGTCTTTGCGACTAAATAAACAACTATTGATATAAACAATACGGTTATATTGCCAATTTTTATAACCCTGTTGATAAAAACTTGAAAATTATATTATGTTTAGAGCACCCTACACAGCTTTAACAACTACGGGTTACGAACGTGCATAAAACCATGTAGAACTACTACAGAAACAATTAAGTTTGGATATTTTTAAAAAATTGAGTTTTTATTACATTACTGTCTAACAGGATGATATGAATAGGCTTATCAGTGCGTATGCATGTTGGCCTAGACTAGCATCTCCATTGTTTGCTACCGATCCTTTATATCAATTTATCATTTTTTCTTTTGTGAGCATTCATAGGAGTGTATGACCATGAAAGTGATATATGACAAGGGGTCCCTACTCCATGCATATGGAAGAACATCAGTTGTCACGTTGTCAGTGCAAGCAAAAAGTGCAGTGTTACGTTCCCCATTATGCAAAAGTAACACACAAGGTATTATTAAAATGAATTTATTCAATTGAATGCAGGATTTTCTTACGTTTTGATGTCATTATGTGACACCAACTTTAGAGCCTGCATCATCTTGAGCCGTCAACTAGCATCCAACTTTTTATTTATTTATTTATTTTACTCATTCTACTCTAGTTTGCATACTCTAGCATTTCCCTTTGTGTTCTGTTTTGCTTTTGCAACAATCTAACCAAAGCTCTGGTGTGGTGTGGTGTTTGTATGCTTATTCCACCAAATGCGAGCGACATGCATGCAGTAAACTATCATACAGAAGCAGAAAAGTTTTTTTTGCGATGAAAAGCTCAAGAGAGAATATAACGGGATTAATTTTTTCTCCACACAGCAAGCGTCTTCCTTTTAGTTGAGAGTACGCAACCGGACCACATTCCGGCATGCATATCGTATTATGACATGACACATATCACGTTGTTACATTTTTTTTGCTTTCCGCAAGAGGAGAGCAAGCATTTTATATGTGCATTTGATGAAATGAACGATTATGGGCTTGAATATAGTTTCTGCATACAAATACGTACCAACCAAGTATTCAAACATATGAATGACTGTGTGTAAGTGTGTATGAATGCTGCATGCATATCAGCATGTTAGTTAGAGCTACACATGACCATAACATAACAATGTGTGAGAGTGTGTGTGAAGTGCGAGTGGAGTGTTCTGCTAATCTGTTGTGATGTGTCGGGCTGATGATTTAGTGATGGACTATATATAAGCATCTAGAACGAAAAAAGGAATGCGCACATTTTTACACAAAATCTTTTGCAACAATAGTCCATTACAACCATCTTTGGTCACGGTTACTCTCTTGATGCACTTCTTGCGTGAAAATGACTACAGCATATAGAAGAGCAAGGTAATCAGACCAAACATGTTGATACTGCTCTTCCTTCTCTCACAACGTTCTTTCACGCTCAATATTTCTTCCATCACAACTAATGCTCATCTCCTCTCTCTCTATTCTGCACGGAAATGCACTACACTTATGAGAATTTGATTTGCTCCCTTCTTAATGTTCCTACGACTGTCATCTCATGTTGAAACGTGGCACGGTTGAATCCCTTCACAGAGGATTGAGGTCCTTAATCATTTTAATGTGTCAAAGCTCAATAGCAAACTTATTTTTAAAATCTAGGTTTCCATCCTCAAAATTGGCATGGGAAAGCTAGGGAATTCTTCGCACGATTGCAATACATGAAACTATAGGGATGATGATGAAAAGAATGAAAGGAGCAGAAATCAAATCTCGTTAGTTAGTAGGAAAGAGGATTGCAATAAAAAACCTTGTTAGCCGAAAGTGAGTATAAAAGATGGTATGTGAAACCTTTTAGTTATACTATCTAAATACCTAATAAATACATATTGCACTCACCACCAACATCGGTTGGACGGTATCTGTATTCGTGTATTTGTTTTTATTATGCCACAATAGCAATAGCAATCCCTACGTTTGGAGGGCAACTGTGGATTTCCTCTCCTACCACACATGATTACGTGTTTTGTAACTAACCTGAAAATAATACGTCGGTGGTGTAAATGAAGTATCAATACGTAATTTGTGCTCTTGTTAAGTTTGCTGCACACTACGCGCTTCGTCTGTTTCATTGCAATCCGATAACCACAAGGTTTCAAAATGAGAATCCTATTCTTTCTCATTTCATCTCTCGCCTCTGCCATCATTTCATACAAAGAACGAGAAATGAAAAGCATACTGCTTCTCTGCTGTGAGAGCGCTCCCAAATCAGGACCAAAATCAGTGGCTCTCCCATATATGAGTGTATGTACAGAAGGAAAACTAGTTACATTTGGTGTAATTAACGAGATTAGTAGAGAGATACAGAAACTACTCCTGATGGTTGGTAGATAGATCCCAGAGATGATTGGGGCTTTGATAAAATAACCAGAGGCCCACACATAAGTACATATGCAAGCTTGCTCTCTCTCTCTCTCTGAAAACATTTTCTGCAAAGTAGTATTTACTTATATGGCGTCTGGGTTGGTAGCGGAATGAATGAACGGTAGACGGAGTACACACATACATGCTCGTTTTTTAGCATATAAATTTCCCCCAAGAAAATCATCTCAAAGAGTCGGCCAAGAGGCCACATTTACTGCGGCTTTAAGAGTAGCAGCGTTGAGCGTAGTGTGGGGCTTCACTGTGTCATTGTGTTAATTGGCTTTGGTTTGTAGGTTCATTTCCCTTCGCTTTTCAGGAACTTGGTGTATTATATTGAGGCAATGCAGCGCAACGCAAGTTAGCAAAAGGCTGAGCTCCCAATTTTGTTTGTGCCGTCGAGAAAATGCACCTAAGTTTAAAACCCCTGAACTAGTGAACAACTAAAGAAAATGCCTTTTTCTTTAAATTTATGCAAAGTAAATATCTAGTGACTAGAAAATCCACACAATTTTCATTTTGGTTAAGAGGCAAAACGAGAGCAGACCTTTGGTAGGGCTTGTAATTTACCTCACTGTAATTTTCTGTATCTTTCATGACTAAATACTCGTGAAAAATATATGAGCTAAGAGGTCTAGCTCAAGCTCAGCCTCAACCTCCGCAAGTGATAAGACCACCAACAGAGGTGTAGCAACAAACTGGCTGATTAGTTATTTATGCTGTAAGAAGAACACCAACTTGCCTGAATGTTTAAATTAATGGGTATGTTTATACAATGGACTAAACTAGCAGACATAACTGAACAAAGAGTGAAAGGACATCTGACAACTCTCAGGCCTTCAATTCGTACACACATGGTTTCAGTTGACATAACACGGACTAATGTGTATGCAGTTGATTTCACTCATTTGAATACCCAGTGTTCACAGAGTCAAAGAGGGTGCTACACAACATTCTTCCCAATTTTACCCTTTACACTGAGCATAAAAGGTTGTTTAAAAAAGTCGAAATTTACTCCCAGTTCTTTCTACAATATTAGCATGTTTATTATTCATAAGGCTCGCTTACCCCATTTTCATAATCCAGAATGACAATGTCACGATGTTCAAGTCGAATTCTCATTTTCTGACTCCATATTCCAAACCCATTCTTTTCCATATGTAAAAGACGTCGCATTCCATCAGCTGGAAATGCTAGGTCTTTGGAAAGTTGGAATGTGGCCAAATGTTCTACATCGTAAACGTTCCCAGCACCTCCATGTGCTCCAACAACGCTTCCTTCCATGTCTGAAGATGTGACTATGCTACGTTCATCTGAAAGTAATAATAGAAATTCATTAATTATCACTGTTCATAATAATAGATATTTAGCCAAAGAAATGAAATCCCCAATTAACGATTTTATTAAGCAGCAACATAAATATGTAGACTAATAAATAGGCGACCACTTTAAAGCTCTGTCTGTAACAAGTTCATTTTCAGTGGTAGTTGGCCATTAAAAATATCATAAAAATGTCTTATACTAATATCAACCTCTTTTAAAACATAACAAGTAAGTGCAAATAGCCATCGTATGTATTTTGTGAAAGGATGAGAAGACAGTGTTTAGTACATTTAGCACTCGATATTTGTACTGAAAATTGAGAAAATGTGCGCTAGACCAACTAGCTGTTTCGACTACTTACACCAACAGGAAAACTTACGCAAAACTTAAGAGAAAGTAGGAGCAGCATCTTGTCCATTTGCAATTAAGTCATCCAATAAATTTCCAACGGGGACAAAATATATGGAATACTTGGGTAATGTGGAATTTCATTGCACATGCTACACGCACAAGACAATTTTCATTGAAGCCAAAAAATAAAGTCACACAAGAGTCAGACCAGAAACTACAATGCAACATTCTAACCTAACCTTTTTTCGACTACAATAATATCGACTGCGACCAACATTATCATCATCATCGTCGTCGTCGTCGTGATCATCACTGTTCTTTCAATACCCTGTTCAACTCATTCATCGGCAGGAGCTATCATAAAAATTTTGGAGCCTGGTGCCAAACTCCTGGTTCCATAAATCGCCAAAAATCAATAGAAAGCAGCGGCAGTTTAGGGTATAACCATACAACCATGACCATACTGATTGTGAGTACATTCTTGAGCGCCTAAACTGACATAAAAATATATGTACTAGCCGTTATATATACCCACTAACGCCTCCAGTTTCAATACCTTTGACTTGCACTATGAACATACACACCATATATTTGCGGCATTTCCTAATGTCACTGGATGCACATCAATTGTGGAGAGCACAGTGCTGGAAATAATATTAGATGAATAGGGAAACCTTTTTTAGGTGAGTGGGATGAAAAAATAAGAACAAATAGAAAGACCTTACCTAGAAACTTAATCCTACTCGTATATCATGGCGCGTTAGCCTTGAAATAGAAAAATAGCTTGGGAACTATCCTTGTGAATTGAATCATTCTGAATTGGTATGTACATCAGCTTCATATAATTCTAATGAATTCGTACAACTTTAGCCGGAAAAAGGAAAACTCTCTCATAATTGCGAAAATTTGCTGAACGAATGATGGAAGGGCATGCGAGATTCAATGAAAATTTGCATGCACGTCAATCATCAACTTTACTTCTTGGACAATTCATGGTGCGAAATATTGTGTTTTTTAGCTTTAAAATCTGGCTTTTACAAGTTCATACGCAGGCATGGCATAACTACGGGGCAAAACATAATAGCTGGGACAGATTTTGAGGAATTTTATGATGGAAACTGCACGAGTCAACCACTTAAATTCGACAGCTGTGTGCCAAATAAAACAAAAAATGAAAAGTTTTTTTACTGTAAGGCCTTAGTTAGAGCTTTAGTGATGTATCTGTGATTGTGATGATGTTTCTGCTTGACTGTATTGTTGATTGTGATGACGATGATGATGATGCGCTAGGCATGCCATCAAGTGTTTATTCAGCAGCAAGTGAGGTTAAAACCAGTTGAAGCCCTTGGCACAAACAAGTGAAATGCAGAGTGAGACAGAAATTCATATTATCATGCTCAACAAACGCCGTGCTTTACGGCTTTTCTTTGCTCATTCATTCACACATGAAACAATTCCCAGCAACGTTTTTATGATCATGGTACACTGGACAGACAGATGAAGCGGATGAATGGAACAATAAATTGCATTACATAACGCATGAAAGGTTTTTAGCACTCGTATACACGTACAAAGTTCCTCTTCGTTTTCTGCGATCATGCTCACTTATGGTTACAGGTAAAATTTGAATTCAGACCACGATGTGGTACCAGATTTAAGTTTGTATGCAACGAAATCTTTGTTTTATTTCTAGCCGTAGCATTTTTTCCCGTATTCACTCCTGTCTCGTTCTTGCTCGTAGTTTGTTTCGTTTTCTTGTTTCAAATGTGCAGGAGTAGATTTTCTATTTTATGGTTTATGTCAAGGAACTCTTCTGTCAAAAACAAGAAATGCTGTCGTAATTGATATTTCTCTAAAATTTCTTGACTTGAAGTCATTCCAACTGAAAAGAGGATGCTCAAAAACATGCACATAGGTAGTTATCCACCTCTCCTTCTCAGTTTTGCTAACAAGTTGTACAACAAGCTACACAGTGCTGTATACGCATGAACCGAGCATGAACTTCTGGAATTGAAGTAAAATCTCTTGGCATAAAAAATAATGCTTATATTTTACCTATTATATACAACTTGTGTGTATGGCATTGAAATTGTAGTTTTCCTACAATATGGGATTTGGAACTCCATTTTGTGACTCTGGGAAATCAATGCAGGGCTGTATTCATACATCCATGAACAATTCGGATAAACTTTCATTTTAATTTTGTTTTTATCATCAATCAAATCTTTTTCATATTTATCCCAATTCGTAATCCGGTATTAAGCTATTTGATAAGTGGAATTTTCACAAGCAAAAACTTTTCATTTCATTCCATGTTACACATCAATTTAACTTTAACACTGATCCACACAACGAGGCCGACCTCACCCAACCAGTCTCCGTATTAAATGCACTCAACAAAGTTGAAGTCCGCCAGTTTCCCACTTTGTGAATGAGTAGCAAGGGAATCGGGAGAGACTTTTCAAACATTTATTATGTCAAGTCATGTCGACAGATGAAATGAAATATGGCAGCTATAGCTAATCAGTAGGGTGCAATGTAAGGAGCTCTTGATAAAGTTCTGGAATGTTTATTGATGCCAGATACAAAATGAGCTTATGAATATGGATGCAAAAACTTCATTTATGCCACAAATCCATATGAATAAGTATTATGGCAAATGTATAAAAGAAGTGTGAGGAGTTTGCCATTTTACCTCGCTCCTCCTGTCGCCCCTGTTGCAGTAAATTTCAAATGATTATGATGACTCCGTATAGGAAAAGCACTCCTTTTTTCAACTCCAAAACAAAGAGGAGTCAACATTTGAGAAACCGCACCAGACCAGTATAATATGTATGATGGTATTCCTGAAAACCAGAAAACCTAGAGAGCCAACAACTGATGCACCAAGTAGTCTTCTTTCTTTGCCAAATTTACAGGACAACAGAAAGCTTTCACGTGCATTGAATTCGAGCTTTTTTTATGTAGAACGAGTGGCAATGCTGATGTATGTACTGTGTAAACTACCCTTGGTCTGGTGAATAAAGAGCCAGGAAAGAAAAAAAGAGTTTCTCCGTGTAAGCCACAGTCACACCATCATGCATAGCTATTTAGGTGCTCCAGCTATGCACACACAAGAATATTACGGTATGGCATGGAAACCCTATAGTTCGCATCACCTATAAGAATAAATGACTCAATGCCCCTAGTTTAGAGCCAGAGAAGGGAACTCAAGCAACCAACAAAGTTGCCCGCAGAGCCAGAGTACCTGCTGCGATGTCATCTTCACAGCAGCAAAAGAGAAGCCGTAATATATTGGTATTTACATGCCACAAAACGTGCAAAATACATGTGAACTTTATGCACACACTTAATATGAATATGCATGTTATTTCGAGTCCAATACATGGTTAATCTTCCCATTGGCCTGAGGAGAGCCAAGACACAAGACTTTCCATCGGGCGAATGAGTTATGGTAATACAAAATGATATCCTATTTACAGCGTAGCCCATAGCGGAAAAAAGAAGCCTATTTGTAGTAACAAAAGTACATAATAGGCATAAATCACAATCTTTCATCTTCCCAAAGGGCGAGAGATGTGACAATAAGAGTCATAAAACCAAGCAGAGAGAGAGAGCTTTAGCCTTTATCATATACACAAAGACACAGACTCACTCCTGAAATTATTTCGTGCTGCCTGGTTTTGTTGGTTCCTCGGAAACAATGTATTATCGCTCGATGCACTGCAAAGCAATAGCAATGTGTGAAAAACTAATCTTGAGTAGAGTAGGTAAGAAAGAAACAACGACATATTAGCAGACTAATGGTAAATGACAAATGGAAAATTAACTTGGGCGTTCATTAAGTAAACTATGTGTACACCAGAATTTCATCATGTTTCCTAAAACAAGGGGTTTCCTCTGCATTCCAGCACATACTCTACATGTATTTCGTGCAATACCTACTTTTGCCCATACTGTGTCAGAATTCTAAGGGGCTTTTGTAGTCGGTGAAAGAATTGCTGAACATGAATACCCAAACCTAATTCGATTCTTACATCAAATCACCACTGAGGCTCCTTCTAAGTTACCTACTTCCTCCATTTGCATGCATTTACCTAGCGAGACTCGAAAAGTCCGTAGAGTTGACTTGTTCAACACAATGCAATAGTCATCATCATCATCAACAGTGTCGTTGTCAGTATTGTCCTATGACTGTGTAGAGCTTGTGATTTTGATCAAGGTCTTCCTTCACTCGCATATAAAATTGCTAGTTAAATAGCACAGCAGGATGGAAAGGGTATTAGCTAATTAAAAGAGGCACAAGGTTCCCTGAATGGAATCCAATGTTGGCAAACAAATCTAACAAAGTCTTGTTGCATCCATCCAACTTTACCAGCCACTGTTCCTTCTCTTTGATTATGATGATTAGCTTTCAAAGTCAGCTAAAAATGCGATTCGCGTAAGATGATGCTAAGTTACTGCATCTTATAAGATGATACATGCTTGCATTCTATTTTTTTATAATCTTTGTGCACAACACTCGAAAACATACATACATTCTCTTGGAGCCAAAAACGGCATTCCCTCTTCTTGTAATCAACATTATAATCATCATCAGTTGCTGGCAAACAATGCACAATTCTTGGATCCCACATCCCATTACATCAATGTCTGACTTTTGACTTTTGCTCCTTTAAATAAGTGAGCAGGAAAAATTGTGCATTGGGAAAAAGTGCATAGTATTATTATTATCATTTGTAGCATTTAGAATGACACACAAATAGGATGACTAACCATATTGTGACTTTGGTGCACGTCAAAACGAGTCTGCACCGAACAATACCTTGACTATAAAAATTATCCCATTGTGTGTAGCCTGCGAGTTCATTACAGCTCCAAATTATTAATAATGCATACACATTACAAAAATAATACCGTTCAATTCACTTCAATTCTTTAATGATCCCCCTTTCAACCATAATGTGTTGGAGGGTTGTACCAAAAGATTTTATCTGACTGCTCAAAGTGACCGTGAGTTTCAAATAAGATTCGAGAAGGGTTGCTTTTGCTAAGTACATTTGCACGATACGATAATATCATACGTTATTTCTTCAGGGTTTGCTCAAATGATTTTTATTCAAATGAACAGGGTATTATTGCTTTGCGCAGTGTATTATAATAATAGCAACCCTACATCTATAGGTACTCTTCTGAGCGAGTGAGTAATGATTCAATTACAAATTAACAAGATGGTTTAACATTCCAAGGCTATTTTTCAGCTCTGAATATTATCTGCATGGTTCAATCAGTCTTGAAAGTATTAGCTAATCTTGTATCTAAAAAACGCGTAGGATCTAAAAAAAAATTGTTTACATGTTGCAGACTCGTTTCTGGTATTTAACCTGATGGAAATGAATGAATTGTAATCATTTATACATCCCCGAGCACCGCACCGCAGCAACTCTATCTTACTACACGTCAGTCAGTCAATTTTGTAGCTCAAACACACATGCAACAAAATAGAAAAGCCATGAAGTGTTCAAGTTAGTTCCGCTATGATACTATCTACTTTGTCAGAAAGGAGCTGAGTGCAGTATCAATGAACGTGCATGATGCAAGAAAGAGACCCCTGAAATTTGGAGTAGTGAGATGAGATGCCAACAGCGATCAGGTATGAGTAAGTACATCATTTATAGTGTAACCTTGGGATAATCAAAGCGATGATGCACTTACACCCTCTCTAATCTGAGGGAAGGGAGCAATATAGTGCTAAGGCTACAATAGAACCCAGTCCCAAAAAGAGAGCACTTAGCATTTTCTGCTCTACCTTAGAAAAGTCAGTGTATCACATTCAACTTCGGCATTGAATGCATGTATGCTTTTACATTAGGCAAGCATCTCACGTTTCCTTTTGTAATTTATGCTGGCTTATAATATTTTGCTGGCTGTATGAAGAGGAAGGGGACTAGATGTAAGTGTTAATGGCTAATAAATTAGGATATTAAGTTCATGAATGATTTTTTAAATGAAACACACCGCTCCTCGAATAATACTGGCGTCATTTGTGTACTCCGCTTTTTGTTAATTACTGTTTTGTACATGGGTTCAGCTCAAGGCAATTCACATTCAGACGACGCGTTTTCAAAGTATGCAAATTGGCAAATGCACTACCACAAAAAAATGACTCAGGTCGCAGCAGCGGTGTGGTACCATTTTTTCCGAAGTATCTATCAATTTTTACATCATGCACAATGGAATGTGTGTATAACTTAGATTACATTGTGCATTTGCATGAACATTAAATTATTAGCTAGTTTCACACATCGCGTATTCCACAGTTTTCATTCATTTGCTGCAGCGAAGAAGGTAACAAATGGTGCTCTACTCGCAGAGACAAGAACAACGTTCTTAATTTAAAAACTACAAGGCTTGACACCTGTAATTCCTTGTGGACCAAGGTTCATATTGAAAGTGCCAAAGTCATGAATCGTAAATTTTACAACTTCATTATAAATTCTTATTTTCTATGATATCATCATCATCAACATCAATATTTTGTGATGATGTCAGAGTTGCATAATGCACAAGAAACTTCCAGATAGATTTATCCCTGCTTTAAACCGAGCAAACAATCACAGCAACGCAGTTTTTTTTATTACCTTCTTAAGTAGTATTTTATGCTGAATCATATATCATGTATATTTATGGTATCTTTTGAAAGTACTTACGAAACTAATATTCCACAAAATCCGGAATTCCAGAAAGTGAGTAACAAATCGTAGTGGCGTAATTTTGCAACGTATTTACAAGCACTGAAAAAAATGCGCACAAAATTATAATCAAATGGAATTGAACCTGTGAGCTTACAAAACTAAACTTGAAAACGGACACTCTCCACTTACACCTAGACACACCTTTCAACCATCCAGAAAATACGATACGTATTCGAGGAAAGGCAAAAACGGGAAAGAGTTGATGGAAGCAGGAGCATGAGTTCCATAAAACTGTTGTTCCATCCTCATGCGATATGCTGATTTCCCAATGGGTTAAATTATTATTAGTAGAGAGTCTAGCACATATCTCTTTATCAATTTTCCAACAAACCAGATAAGAAAGGTAGAGTAGCAGGAGTGGAAAACACAATCAAAAGTATGCTCTGCCCCATCATCTTCATTTTGCTGCTTTTTTCATTACATCGGCATCATTTGTATTTTTACATCATAGGTTAATGCTAATGCTCTGCAAAATACAACTCATCATCCGCTACAGTCAAGAAGGAATGGCAAACAGTAAAAATATCTTATCAAAACAGTCTTATCTCTCAACAATTGAGGCACATTTATGTGTGTGTGTGTGTGTGTCATGATGTCAATTTCGCAAAAAAAAAATGAAGGTAAGTTTAATTTTGAACTACACTTGTACTCGCCATATACATTATACAAAAGCGATGATGATGTGATGATGATGAGGATGGTCGAATTGGCAATGGAGATAGAGCTACATTTATATCATTAACATCGAACCACGCTATTACGAAGTACATACATACATACATACTTGTAGTTGTTGGTTGGTATTCCTTTGTCAGTGAGCCAACAGTCACATCATCGGGAGCTTGAGCAATAATTTGACTGATAATATGCAGACGGCAAGTACGTACGGACTACGAATGTTATCATGACTTATGTAATCATGAGGCTGTATAATGTAATCATCATTTAAAATATTTCTTTTGTATAATATGCCCGTTCGAAATTAAGTTGTTTTGCTGACGTATGAAAGTATCAGTAAACCTTAGAAAAATAATGTGATTGCAATAGCTCATGCAAAAATTATTAATTAGCAAACCACAAATTTCTTAATTTTCTTAGCTTCCAGCATATAGAAAAGCAATTAAACAATCCATACGCTTTATATACCCAGAAATTTTTTAAAATTAACAAAAAATTTCGGTGCTGTTTTCAATGTTAGATTGAAGATGAAGAATCCATTCTCATACCATTTTATCCTGCAAAGCTGCTAACCAAGAAATAATGAAAAACTCACTGAAAACAGCTTTGAAATCATGTAGCTTGTCACTTTAAAGCCATGTAGATAGGCCATTTGATGAAGTATGTTTTGAATGTCCATTTGAACAGCATAAGTATGATCTTAAACATTTAACACTTGTGCATGCGATATGGCATACTTTGTAAAAAAAAAGTACATTGCATTCCACCTGGTTGTAATTTGAGCATATCTTTCCATACTAATCAGACTCGGAAGGATTATGTGCTTGCGTGCCTATGCGATGATGACTACCAGTTTGATGACGCTTAAACGTAGATTCCGGCTTCAGGTTTGCGGCGCAGTTATCTCATACTTGGGGTATTAGCGTGTTGTATGCAAATTATATGGACTCATCATTACACACTCTGATGTGTTTGCGTTGCTAAATCTCTACAAAAAAATGTAAGTACAATATGTTCATGCAGGACAATTGATGGTATCAAAGTTAAGGTTAGGCTGTAAAATCCAAGATAAATAATATTCTTTGTGAAGATAAGTCATGGTGTCTTCCTTCACAATAAAGATTAGTGACCACGTAACATTCGATTTGGTTTTATTTGCTCCTCATTCATAGAAATGCAACAATATACAAATAAATCCTTGACCACCACACGAACCCATGGTTTATTATTACCGGCGTGGAATATCAAAATTTAATTTTTCATTTAATCTTCAAGTCCAAGATTTGCTTCTTCCCCCATGGTGCGAATTATGATTAACATTTTACTGACATTGACTTTACGTCGAGATAAATCACAGTGTTAAAATGGCAGGGACAACTTATGCAAATGTGTACATCTTGTTTCAGTTGTATGCGAGTGAAAACAAGTAAGTAAAATCACGACTTATGCCAAAAACACTGGAAGCTTCTATCGTTTTGGTTATGTCACAGATGTGCATGGTCACACTCATGTAATTTAATCCATTGCTTTATCAGTCAGCTGGACTGGTTAAATGGCTAAAACCTTGTAAGAGCTGTGTTACTCACCATTGAGCATAAATTAGGTACTTCACACAAATAATGGTATAGCACGGACCTTTTTGCTCGTTTTTCTACAATACAATTTCCCATAAATTATTATTTCAAAGACGTAGAGAAAAAGTTCGTATAATTTGCTTCACAATTGGTTTTCAAGCATCTTTTTGAATGTTTTTGAATCTTAATCAAAAATATATAACAAAGCCGCCGAACTTAGATATAAGTAAACTTGCAATTTCAAAGTAAGGATAAAAATTAAATGATAACCAGTCCCACCCAGCTATTTTAAATGTAGACAAATTTTAGAAAGTCAGATGATAAAATGTTTACAATTATTAAAGTGTTTAATTGCAAAGGTGTCCATTCTCGCTGACCAAGTTTACATGCGTAGGAGTAAACACTTGTGTCAAATTAGATATTACCTACTGCATCTATGATACATACCTAAGACGGTAGATATTATTAAGATGTGTTCGACTGCAGGAGAGTGAGATGTCTATTTTTGCAGGCTATAATTTAGAATTATGAACATGACAAATATAATCGTTAAGCGGGGGGAATATTTGCCCTTTTATGGCATTTATTACAGGTGTAAGAAAGGGGCGTAGGACGAGCACTTGCTACTCATCTACACACCATGCTGTTTTCTGCAACATAACCACCATAAAATCTTTAGTACTTCAGTCACAGAATCGCATATCAACACGACAACGGCTTTCAGTTTACTACTTTCTTGTCCACTAAATGGCTTGCATGGTTATAGCAGCGTCAAAACATATACCTTAAAGTGTACAACGTACTAAATGTCTTTTCACTTTCAAATATGTTTTTTGTGTCGTATATCAACAAAGACTCAAATTATATGCAAACATCATTCAGAATATCAAGTTGGGTCCCCATCGATTTAACCTCAAGCATTGAATTGTAGTTTTAGACAATGATCCATGCCCGTAATTCCTGGGTTTCTCACTTCTAATTGTCATTTCTCTAAAAGTAATGAGCTTTTTTAAAACAGAAATCATTCACATTGGAAAATAGGCACAAGACACCATTGTACGTTAAATGAAATTTCTTCGCCGTCCCACAAAAATCCGCTTTGACATGCCCTACCTTTATGTGTGCAACAGTCAACCCACAGCTCTTTGGTTGAACGAAAATGATCATCGGTGATTGTGATTTTGATACAAAGGCAACTCGTGTTAAGAAATGACAGCATTATGATGTTATTTTCGCTTCCTTACTTAGTTAGTGCCGGTGCTTAAAACTAATGCGAATTAGCACCATTTTTTCCACAACAGAACAGAAATATACAAATAGCTATATGAACAAACAGGTGTGTGGTACAAAAAATATTCAAAGAATAGAAGTGTACAGCATGCCGTGTGACACACAAGCCTTTTCAAAGGATACAGAGGGGTGATCGCTTATTCGGATCATTGACGTACATTTTAGTTTTCGTTTTCTCTTCTACCAAACAACGATCCCAATGTCATCGGTCGGTAGACAAATCAGAACAGTATAAAACAACAAATCGTGATCCTTACAATAAAAGTCTAGCGATCGGTAGTGTATAAATTATCATCCCATTTATGGTGATACAAAGAAGCATGAGAAGTTCTGACAGCATATTCTGTATACGTCTATAAGATATTCACCATTTTCCCTGAACATTAACCAAACCATTACAAATGGTAAGAGGTTGCTATTGTAATTTAATGCTTTTAGTACATAATATATAAAATGTATATTAATCCTGTATGTAAATTAGGTACATGTGTATATATGTTTTTGCAGGACATTATGACTCGTATATATTGATACTCCTCAAGGGGAGTATTAATTGTGGCCGACATAAATGACAGTTTTCATTGCATTCGGATACCTGACTAATCAAAATGACCTAAGCTCATTAGTGAATTTAGAGGGTTGCATCGGTTGGTGGTGGAGTACTACAGGAAAGAGAACGATCTGAATCCATCCACAGACGAATCGGTTGTGGTTTCAGGACACGGGTATGTGCCTAAGTACGTATGTGTATATGATTCTATCGACGCTGTGTAACAGGCTTTCCGTTTACAAGTCGAAAGTGGAGAGACCAAATTATTCTGCGGGAATACATGACTGGCTGGTTATACGGAAATGAAAACCTATGGTGGATGGTGGTTTTGAGAAAACCTTGAGGAAGTTGAACTGGGTAGTAAAGAGAACAGCGAACTGAAAATATGCGTAAGTGTGAAAAGATGTAGAAACACTTTTGTTTAGTTTGCCAAATATATGTATAGTTCTCTTTTTTAAATCACTGCTGTATAAAACAATGACAATGACATGAATACTTATTGAAGCCGAATTCCAATAAAATGATTGCTTCCCTATTACCAACACATGCATACATTTGTCTTCCGAAAATAAAGACTACCTGAGATATTGATATGTCATGGGCATTCTCTCAGAAAATTCATTATAAACATAAAACGAGAATTACTACCATCTAATAAGTAAGCTGTTGAAAGCAAATTGGCAAAACGTCAGGTTAAACGTTTGCCTCAATGCTAACCACTTCCTAATTTACCTAATTCCCATAATGCGTAATTCAACGTATTAATGTTATGCTGTGGCTTTTTATAAGTAAGTTGTGCGTTTTCAAGCAAAGCAAACATGAAAGCTCTTAATTAACAGATAGAAAACAGCAAAAAAATTACCGTAGTGTGCTTCGCTCATTCTTTCGGTCATACGTTCGTTCATTCCTCGCATCATTTTGAGAGTTTTTTCCAGAGGGCTGACAGCTCAGTGCGGTGATAATTAGGCAGCAGTAAACAGTGCGAAGCAACTTGGAGATGTTTGTGAAGGTGTGAATGAATATTATCGTGTAAACTTATTGTTTTTATATATAGCTGATTGCAGAATCACGTGGTGTGATGTGGTTGATAGTTGGTGCTTTTGCCTTGTGTCGAAAAAAATGAACGCTTGGCCTCAACCACTACGGTCGTACGGCTCAGGATCATGAAGAACGGGATTCCCTGAAAATGAATTGATATAAGTAAAATCTTATCCTCAAAACGAGTTTCATCTTCATCCAAATTGTTCACTGTTACATCGTAATGCCGTAATATTAATACAATGAATACTGAAGTAAGGGTGACCTCATGCATTGGGCAAGGTTGAAGGAACTAAAAAAATATCATGTACAATCATGCTACACCACTCTACGACTACTGCGTTTAATACATCAATAAAAACTCAGATAAAAAGACAACTGTGAAATTCTTGCTGGGGTAGACTCAAACATGCGGCTAGGACTGGTCTTATTTGGTTAGGCCTTTCCATTTCGTAAGGTTCTTTTATCATCAAAAAAATTTCCTACTTCAACAAAAAAATTAATCTATCAGGTGCATGATAAAGGGCACTCCATTTACTAAAATACCAAAGGGTAATTGACTGACTGTATCAAATTATTTCAGACTTGCTAATTCTTGCAAGACCCGTTAAATATCTAAAGTCATTGTATTTGAAGTGCAAAATCCCTTCAATCTAGTTGAAATATAGCTGAAATTGGCAATATTATCCTTAATACCTTACTTAACTTCCTCTCAACTTGCGAGATTAGCATTAGACATGTAGAAGGGTTTATTGAAGCATTAATTTAATTCATATTTAATTAGTACAAATCAAGTCATGTAACATCTGAGATAACATCTTGGTGTTCAAACGGAAGAAATTTCTGATTGTACGCTAAGAAAACTACTGATGTAAGAGCTTGATTGATTGACTAATCTTCTTTAAATTCTCAGCTACAAATCAGTTTTGCCTTTCGCTTCAAAGAATTCATGCCGTTCTTTGTCAGTTTTTATGTTTATAAGAGAAACCAGACGTGATAGTGCTAAAGTTTATAGATATTATTTACAGCAATGTGAATTTTTATACTGTGAATTTTTAAATTGCCATAAAAACTATCAATTCTTTTGCTTAAAAATCAAGCAAGCAAGCAAGCAATGTAAACAAAGATTACTGAGAACTATGCGAAGCAAATTGGAATATTAAGAGAAGTACGACTTTTAACTGCAATTGTATAATATGTGCATGCACTGTCGTTCCCCCAAGCGTGATAGAAGCATGCACAGGTAAACAATAAAATTTGTCTACAACAATCAACAATTGTAAACAATTAATACAAAACTAAAAGGCATTCATATTATGAGCA
Organism: Orchesella cincta; assembly: GCA_001718145.1. Classification (NCBI taxonomy): domain Eukaryota; kingdom Metazoa; phylum Arthropoda; class Collembola; order Entomobryomorpha; family Orchesellidae; genus Orchesella; species Orchesella cincta. The sequence goes on from LJIJ01000002.1 coordinate 323,977, forward strand.
TAGCAACTAGTGTATGATTATGATTTCAAAGTGATATTGTAATGGATACTTGTGGCTACGGCAGCATTATCAGAGATAGTAATAATAATAATGAATCTAATGAAACCAGAAAAATATTATAAAGATAATATTAACGCAAAAGTCCAATAATTGTTGCAGCAAGTCTACACTCACAGTATATTTTTAAATTTATTTAACGAGATATTTTATTAACTCGTTGTAATTAAAGTTAAAATGAACAAAAATCAACATGAACCAACAACCATCGACATAAAAATAGTGGAGGGAGCATATAGTATAGCAGCAGAAAACATTTTCATAAATAGGTATTACACAAATTACTCATGATTACTAGGTTTTACTTGTTATAATGTTATGATTACCTCATATCGAACAAGATGATGGAAAAAGAAACAAAAAAGTAACTTTCTATAAAATTCAATCGAATTCTTTACCCAACATGAGAACAAAATTTCATTACGCTCACTGCTCACACCAATCCCTTGCAAAGCATATTTACAAATAAATATTTGGTAGGTACCAGCTCACAGGCATTGTTGCATGCTTAAAAGTAAGGCTGCCCTGTAAACACAAGGTCATATCATAATGCATTGTATGCGGTTGGCTAAACTACCGAAAACCAAGCAAAAAAGTGTACCAGTTGGTCTTGCTTCGAAATATTTTAATTCAGAAACTATACCTTTTGTTACGGGTCAATTGAAAAAATGTTTTAATTGAGCAGGGTCTCGATTTTCATAAGAAACCTGAAGCTTCACCGGTAGATGAATGCAGCAAAAGCAGAATAAGTTTGTTAGTATATGGAATACCTACGTACCTGTTTTTAAAAGGGTTATAATCTACTAGTTCATAATGAAATTGAGAATTTCGAATTAGTTCATTTGGGCAAGAACATTTGATTTACACGCAAATTTGGAATGTAAGGGTTATTATTTTCTTTCAATGGCTTGTGGTTCAGAAATGAAAACGGATAACCGAATCGAAATAAATTCAAAATGTACAACGTAAAGAATGTCCTCCACTCAAGCTGTATGTTTTGTATGTCACATTCACTTCATCACAAAAAGGAAAGGCAAAAAGTGCTAATATTGTTGATGATGATTGCGGTTGGTACTTACATAGGAAGCTGTTGGAATTATCCTTCGCATTTCTTAAGTGTCTAAGGGTTGGTGATGGTTGGTTAGTGCAACTAATGCTTATGTACTTTTGTCTTCTTCTGTAGCATTAAATTTTATAACATAACCAACATGAATATCACGTCGGAAAATTAAAAAGGCAGAAAAAATCTCCCTGATATATGATGTAAGGTTGTAGCAAGCCCTGACTTGGGGTTTTGCTGTAAACTACAATTGTTAGTGACGGCGACCAAGACGCCAAGACTTCGTGAGAATTGCAGCAGTATTATTTTTCAATAGTTTCCCACCGGAAAGGCTCTTACGTTATTTCCACTTATATGCACTATTGTTTTAAAACTACCACACTAGCTTAAAAAACAGAAGCCTGCACAATTTCCTGATTCGAGTCGAGTTCTCCTATATGTTTTGAATGCATTAATAAGCAGTCATTATATTATGAAAGGATGATATTCTGGTTCTCCTCCTTGCTGTAAATTACAACGGAAAATTATAGCACTGCTTCACTTGCTGATGATGTTAGAAAAGACCAAACAAATGTGGTCTGGGACTAGCGCTATTTTATAACACAATATAAATTACACTTGTTTAGACGCAGGTTTTATTTTTTTGCGACAGGAGTCCCTTCGCTAACAACACAACGCATTTTCTGTTCTTAATGCCTTTGACTTTATTTGCACTTTTGGAATCCAGGGTTGTACGTATATTTGCACTACTCTTTTTTAGCTAAACCATTCACTGTAGTAGTTTCCAAACTATATATGTATTATGTAGCAGCGGTGCTCACTTTGTTGGACTTGGTTGTGAGGAAACCCAAATAACTATATGGTACTTGTACATGGGATAAACTTTTCTGCCGAAAGTTCTCAGTATTCGCAGGAGTAACGACTAAACTGACAAATTTTGTATAGAAAATCAACTCGATAGCAAATGTCACAAGTAACTGCCTTGCAGAATCGCACATTCACGAAATGTATTGGGACTACATATATGTGTGCATTCACAAATAATAGAATTTACTGTCAAAGATATAAGGAAATATGAAGGAAAAGAGCCAAAAAATAGTTCTTCCTTAGGATGATGGAGATACTATGCAAGCAGGTGAGTGCGTGTAGGATATAATCATTAGTTAGGCAAACCACCGCTGGCTACTTGGCCATTTGTAGGAAGGCATGAGGTGATAAAAACTGATTCCACTACTGACTGTTGTGGTTCCAACGACAGACAGTCATACACAATAGTATACCCTAAAAAAGTGTATTGTTTTTGTTTGAGGTTCACTTCAAAACTTACTGCAGCTACTGCACGTAGCATGTAATCCAATATTATGATATGATTGATCTACTTACATTGGAAAAAGTTACTAGAAATATGATAGGTTTGGTATACAGGCACATGTGCAAATGAGCGTACATGCTATTTAACCAACATGAGAACCTAAACGTAAACAGCAAAAAGATACAATGTGTGGGTTTCAGAGAGACGAAATTCGGAAAGTTCTTCAGCTTCTTGACAACATTTGCATATTGAATAGAATAATTTACAAACGTGACTGTCTCTGACTGAAAACTTCAGAGTTGGACAACTACTGAAGGACACAATGGTTGAAAAGTTTCACGAGAGGAAATGGCAGTTAGTTTCATTGGAGTACACGGTTGTGTTTGGCGCACTGAGATGCTACATGTATGTAATTCTCCTTCCATAATTGTCCACTATTATTTATCACGGCAGGAAAATCTTGGTCTCTCTCCTGCACTTACGAGACGAGCACTCATCCTTCAGTTGATAAAAACACAAACAATGAGTGTCCAACCATGAATACCAAAACAACTTGGGCCAGGTTTTTTCTTCTGGTCTGCTTATTTTGTGCTAGTAAGGTATGTACGCTTAATGTTTCCGACCGTACAGGGAATGTAGAGACGTGTCACGTAATCACTTGAGTCCGTTTTTATTGCAGTGTCCACTGAAATTTTCGACGTCTTACGCGTTTTTACAAGTGGAATCCAAAAATGTTTTTTTGAGAGATGAGCTCTGTCAGACGCTGCTCACTATTCATTCACACCACATTTGAAACTACACGAAGACGTGTGTAAGAGCCCATGCATGCTCGAATAATGAGCTAACGATAAAATCCCAGCATTGTAGCCTCAGAATAAGGACCAACTGTTGCTACAGATGCTTTATACAACAATCAACCAGTGGTCTGAATTGTAATATATTATGCTTGTTCTCATACTTGAGGAATGCGTACGTACACTATCTATCCCATCAGCAGCACGGCAAACTGACTGACTGACGGTGGTGGTAGTGGGAGACTCTAGTGCATGCAAAAGCATTGTAATTTACATTTTGATTCACGTCTTATTGTTGCTCTTTTCATTTTAGCCTTCAACAAAGATGAACATGTGCATTGACGACTGCGACTGCAACTATCGTTTCAAAAAGAGGAAGAACAACGGAGAGCCTTAACCACACTTGTTGATGCCTCTACAAATACACGACTACTAGAGTTATTAAGTTGATTATTATGATAGCGATGTGACGATGAGGATAATGATTAAGATGAGGAGGAGAAAAAGTGGGTCTTATAAACGCAAATATATATGTAAAAATATATGAGTATACCACACATATATTTTTAGTCATGTATGCATAGACAGTGCAGGAGTTGTCGTATTACCTTTAAAAATCGTCACTTGTTGATGTCCCAAAATGAAATCGAGAAAATGGAAGGGATGAAAAAAGAGAAAAGTTATTTGAAATTCCACCTGCCTACCACCCTTCCAATGATATTACCTATCCTATTACAAAATGTATACAACCAAAATATACAGAGAGTGCATTGCATTGACGCGTTTTTAAAACGTCTAGCTATTCCTTCACTTTTGTTGCAGCAGCGTACCAATACCATGGCACACAATGTACAAGTACTACAATGGACGGCAACATAATGTATCGCGATGAAAGCGGATAGAGATAGCATGCAGGTTGGTGTATATAGTGCCGTCAGCAGATGAATATCCCGTCGTTGATTGATAATAATAATGAAACTTGTGTGAACAATGTAGAGGAGTTATTCACAACAATCCATCCATATCATTGTGAATCCCTATACACAAAGTTTCCATGACATAAAGTAAAGTGAGCAACTTTCCTACAGCGTAAGCGTAGTGGTTGTCGGTATACGCTTGCATACAAGCACAACAAACGAAATCCTTTACTTACACTATTATTATTACCTTTGGATTTCATCCATTTACTAGGGTCTTAACTTAATAGATACACAGAGTACAGCCTCCTTTCTACCAACAACATAGAGCTGCTCTATCCAACTAACTCTGTCTCTCATTAGTATGGCTTCGCGATGATTGTGTGGCTATCCATATATTTTACAAAACCCTTTTCAACTGCTGATGCCTGATACTTTAAGCTGAGTTGACTGGGAGACGAGGAGCATTGTGAAAGGGTTTTTTGAATAGCTCTCTCAGGCTTAAGGCGCTATGTTTCATCCTCTCTGCATTCCATCCAACAAATAGCCTTAACAACACTCACTCAGGAAAAATGCTAAGGGAGGTGGTATTATGCTATTGTGTCTGTGATGCGATAGGAAAGGTGTTGGTGGGGTAAAATGTGAGCAGGTATGCGAAGGTATGTGGCTGGCGATATATTATGGCGATATGAGATATGATGATGGTATGCATGGTGGTAGCCAGATTGTGTTCCATATATTAAGCCGGATTGTTGGCTCTGGCATGCTTAACGCGTAGCAGCTCAAAGAGTTTAAAAAATCTTTTTCTACAGGTGCTGTGCTCTCAGGATTCTCTAGCTTTTGCTGCACCTTTTCCGCTGCAATGGATAATATGCTGTATCAGAAATCAGAATACCTAGAATGCATATGTGTAGTACGTACAGTTAACAGTTGCTCATTGGATTTTAACTTGGAATGTTGTAGCGAGCTTTAATCTTGACCGTTTTTGCCCCAACGAGCGGAGATTATTGTAATAATGTGTACCTGTACATATAAATGTTAGCAATATGGGTATACTTAGCTACATGAATGATAATGTTTTATAGGTATCATCATCATCATCACTATATCAAATGATGCTCAAAAGAAAATATTTCTAGTATATCCTACCAGAGCCCAGCTTCTCGTATGAAATTTTCATGCCACTGTTTCTCGAGTTCATGTCCGTCCCTGCATTATTTACATTTTACTTTTTATACCCCCATATGAGCAAGCCTATACAACAATTTCAAACACTATAATATACAGTGTACCTACCCTCACGTTGGGGACTATCCCTTGATATCCTTTTAGTAAGTTGGTATTCGCTAATAAAAAGCTTTCATAAACGTAGGTGTACTGAAAGAGTAAGTTGCTAAATATTTTATCGGCTCATTTCTCCAGATATGAAAGTCGTCATCCTAGGGTAATATAGTATGAAAACGTTCTACGGATTATTTGGAAGATTTGTCAAATATAAACGTATCTAGGAAAATGTGTATGCATTTTATTCTCAAGGGAAATAAAATAACGCAGAGCAGGCTTTTCATATTATAATTTAAATTTCTCCTCGACGAAATTGAAATGCAGGTTCTGAGTCATGCATATAAAATATGGTGGGGCAACACACTCCTCTCTGACGCATCAAACTCGCCTTTTGCTCTCTTCCATTTCATCCATCCATCTGAAAAAACAGAGAGAAGAGATGATGATGTGATCGAACAAAAGAGCAACAATGTATGTACCACTCTGAACTCTCTAATTTCTGTCGAAGTCGAGAATGTGTAACGCATGGTTATTGGCACAGTAGTCAGGATTGCTTTTAGCATGAAAGTTTGAAGCCTCATAGAAAATATGCTTGGACACATTTGCTTATCAGAAGAGTTCTTCTAACGTTCTGCATTATCACTCCTCTGGTTTGAGTTTGATGCTTGAGCTCGTGCTCACCCAGATAAATGCTTGAGCTGCAAGCAATATCGTTGATATTTTATTGTAAAATTTTCTTGTCGAGAAACTGCATAGTTTAGCAGAAAAGCTAAAAGCAAATTTTAATATCCAACATTACTGCAGGCATTTGCATGGTTGGTTGCCAGTTGAAGACGATCAGTCTTGCATACTTACATTTATGTTTTGCGTCCCCCGAACGGATGATCATTATCATTAAATCATGGATCATAATCATTGTATCCCGTTTCTGGCAATATGATATGAAATACTGGTGCTAGCTTCAGATTATCTGTGACGACGAAAAGAAAGAACTTTACGATGCTAACTCATTGATGTACTTTAGCTTTAGTGTACGTACATTATGTCAGGAGATAATCATAATTCTTGCGGTTAGTAGGCAGACCATCCACATGAATTAAGTTATCAGTTGTAACATCGTTCTCTGTGTATTTTTGACCAGCTCAAACATCCCCTTAGCGTAACGTCATGCCTGCCTGTCGTGCCAGACTTGTGCATGAACAAGATGAAAAATATTATGAAGACGCCTTATCCATTAGGGAAGGCTGAGGAATAGTAGTAAAAATCAGATTTGGCATTAATAGCATTTCTGTAAATGTTGCACTTAGCACATGGTAACGTGCCATGGAAGACAAACGTTTGAAAACCCCTGTATTTCGGGAACTGTCAGTAGTGGACTACTAAAACAAAACACAGGATGAGGAAACTGGGTTAATATTTCAGTAGCGTGTCTGGTAATTGGGGAATGCCACATAGCTAATGATAATTTCTGAAAGTATGAGTCTCAATTTTTTTCAATTGTTGAATATTTTCTATGATTTTGATTAATTTCAATTTATCTGATTGTGATTCTCGGAGCATAAATAACCGCTTCACTCCTGTACTGAATTTTAAACGTGACCTACACACACACACAAACTTATGATTGTGTGTATCAAAAAATGTTGTTTTGATAATGAGGAGAACATGTATCATTTCATTCCTCACCTATGTTGCAAATTACAAGCTAAAGCCAACAACAGTATCAAATCGGCAACCAAAAAAAACTGCGAGGAGAGGGCAACTGAGCGTGTGTCTACAAAACAGAGATTGAGGAGAGGAAGAACGAACTGCGTTGGATTCTTGTTGATGATACACTTTCATATAAATCTGGGGATGATATACTGCATCACGTCAGACAGATTAATTAAAACATTTTCATTAATTCCGGATGCCTACTGACTGACTGACTGACAACTGAACTCTTTATTGCTACTAGCATTATCACATCTACTTTCGTTCGATGGTACTTTCACATTTTTCAATATAATACTCCCTAATGATGATGATTATTCATACATTTATAGAAAGATGTGATCAGTGTTAATGCTTTGAGGAGACGCGTTCTACGATGATGAGCTACTAGTTTTACAGTTGAGTTGTGTAGCTTTTAACAGATTCCACAGCAGCTAGCAAAGGTTGAAGAGTAAATACTGCGAGCAACAGATGAAGATGGTGATAGTTTAAATTACAGTGATAATGCCGTAAACATGATACATGTGTATGAAATTATTGCAGTGTGCAAACCACAGGTAACATGTGTATATTGCTTGTAAATTTTATTGCTACGCAAGTACCTTTATCTGCCACCTTGCTTGCATAAGAAAATTGTAACAATAATTGTTGCCGATGCATGTTAATTATTATAGTTTTATATGGTTGTGGATGAGCATGAATGATATGAAATATTTTCTAACGCTGGGATTGGAAAATACCAACAAATAAAAATTTTGCTTTTATTTTTATCTCCATTTTTTGCGTTGGTGGTGGTAACACTACTGAAAATTTGTAGAAATCATCAGCTGCAGCGGAAATTTTTTATAAAGATGAAAAAATGGGAAAAGAAAACGAAACTTTTTTTCTTTCATTTTTATGGTGTTTTTTGCTGGATTTAATTGTGAGAAGCAATCTACTGAAATCGTAGCGTACAAAGATTAAAACTTGGGTGTTTACTGCCTAAAAATGAAAACAATTGATGGCCTTACATTAGTGATTTTCCTCTTGCTACCGTTGAGCTGTAACAAGAGTGAGAAAATCGAAATTTATAATTTCTCCGTGACTATCTGTAGCAATAAACATGTAAATAGTTTCGTGTATGTACGACTGCATTTGGTGTATTTCAGGTTCGTAAATGTATATACTTCGGATTGGTGATGCAAAGAAGATATACCTTTATTGCAGTTGCCTATTAATAGGGTGATATTTTTTGCATGTGAATTTCTGTGCAATCTCTTTTTTCCTATTCATTGCAAAAATATACACTTCTGAATGACTACATCAATAAATCTCAAAATAGAACAAAGTTGTTAACAACCTAGGAGACTTGCATAAATAAAATTAGGGAAAATGGTAATAAAAATGACAACATACGTCTGAAAATGTATCAGTATATAAAAATTAAAGGGCAGTACGTAGATGTGTTGAATTTGATAGCGTCAATGTAAACTTTCATCGATGCTTAATCTCCCTTCGCAATCTTGAACATTGCTTGCAGCAAGCTAAATTAAATCAGAAATTAGAGCTATTGTGGGGAAATCTGAATGAATGAAAAATTCATATACATGGTATCAAAAATTATGGCCCTGAAATTTGCATCAATGCATATATTGTTCTTGAAACGCTAATATATATTCAAAATATTCATTAATGACGCCTTAAATTGACAAATTTCGACCTTCAAGTTTACTTGTGCTCGGAGTATTGCGCCCTTGGTACTGAGTTTTCCATGTTGACTACTAATATCAAGCGTTTTAAATTATTTTAGACAATTTTTTATACCAGAAGCTAGCCGGCCGGGTTATAGAAGTGTTTAAAATTTTACACACTAATGGTATTAAATTATTCGCTTGAGCCTTCACCGAAAAGTTGCGGCGCGATCTCTTTGATCGTGGTGTGTGGTATGGTGGGCAATATATGGTGGTATCAACTATGTACTTATAATGTATGTATCCATACAGTCATCCCAGTACTTTACAAAGAATTTAATGGATATTTAACAGCCATTCTGTGGTACGCTTTTACTATGAAAATGGTTTAATAGAACAGTAGGCAAGACATTATTTTCATCTTCCTTCATAAGAAAGCAATATTACAGCATACATGAATGAAACTTCATACCAACGCCAGTCTTTCTCTCGTCCCCGTCTTTTTTCTATCGCAGGACATTATTCAGGGTTTAGATGCACAGGCACATATATACGTCTTCAAAGGGGAAAACATAATTTAATCCATATACCTTTTTGTATAAGAGTTCAAGCCATTCTTCCATTATGTCCGTTTTCTTACCCGTACATGAGAAGAGTTTGCAAACAGAATACTAATTGTCAATTGTGATAATCTCACTGAGCAAGCAAAGAAGGGAAAGAATTTTTGACTGTCTCATCCTTGCCTTTCTCATTACTCCTTGGTTCCATCCATTCCATAGATAGCCGAACTCAGAGAATAAATGTGTCTTTCTTTATAATAGTGAGTGACCCTCCGGCTGGCTATTATGGTTTACTGACGTGGTGCTTTGGTGTTGATGATGATAGTATAGTTGATTTGGGTGCTAGTGTTACCGTTACCACCAGATGATAATTTGAAGATGCGAATCATTGCAAAGTCGGAGTAGATGGTGGCTTATAGTAGTGTTGTATAGTCATTGGTGATGCCGGACCTGGCCAGGACCATGAAGATCTAATGCAAAATGCTGCTGTGTGGTGTTGAGGAAGAAAGAGAGCCATTACACAACTCATCACGTACCCGTTAATGCCCTCCATATTGTATTGGCTAAAAAGGCTTAACACATTTAATGGAATGGAGGAAGTAGTTTCATCAATCGTATGCACAATCCAACGCCAGTTTTTTTCACTTTTCAAGACATTGCATACTACAAAACCGAATATTACAATATACAGGGAAATCATTTTCACATACGTGTGTGTATAAGAATGGATATTCATTTATGCACGGGTATATAATATGCATATGTTCCCTGGAATTAACGGCTCATGCATCGTGAATTCAAAGCGTAGTCATGCGAGTAGACACAAAGGAACGGCAAAAAATATTTTGTGCACTTCTCGAGAATTTCAAAGGAGCTTTGCCCTTTTTAGGTCTATAGCTATCATTATCAAGGAAACAAGGTGGCTGGGAGAACCATGCATGTACTTTTTAATCAAAAGCTTTGTGTCTGCTGACGTACCTGCGTAAAATGACTGTTGTAAAAATATTCGTAGGTACATACATGACTAATATTGAATGTAATATTCTTATCCCTTGTTTATAATGTTTGGGGAAAAGTTGGAGGACCACTTTTGCTTTTACAGGAGGGCGTACATATTTTTTTAGTAAGATAACCTGGTAGTTGACTTCAAAATGTGATGGATCGACTTCTATTCATTGTGAATACGTTTTACATTCAATTTTTGGGTGTACTTTTCATCACACTTGAAATGAAAGTTTGATAGGAGGCCAGACATTGATTTGAGAAATCAGACTGTACAACTTATTCGGCACAGTAATGATTGGAATTTTGTTGCTAAGATTCGTCGTCTGTTTTTTAAATGAATGAACCCACGCCAACTACATAGCAAAGCGAACGTGTACATTCCAAACTATCATGTTTCATTTGTAACATACTGACTGCATGAAGTAGGAACGTTAGTGTTTTGAACTCTGAATGTAAATTCCAAACCCCATTGTTCCTTGTCTCGTCGTCGCGGTACAACACTGATGAGGCCGAATCATTCCATCGAATATTGATTTTTCGAAGAAGGATTCCTACTGTCATTCTCATCATTCTTCAAGAAAACGTTAGGCAATCATGACGAATACATTTTCTTAACATGCACATACTACATGAGTTTTAGGTAAAATCAATACATAGATGAACATGTTCATTTCATGAGCAGAATTATGAGAGGATAAGTATCAATTTGAATTTACAAAGCAAGCAGGGCTGTAAACGTAATGTATTCAGTCAGGGAGGCAGTAAGTAGTATGAGATTAGCACAAGTTATTCATTTTCAAAATGACTGACGGGGCTCATGTACAAACTACTTGCACGTGATGTAAAAAATGTTGATGTTTTCGGCTCATGTGATGTGATATACTATTGTTTATTTGGTTGGGCTTAAGAAAATGCACTGACCATTCTTCTATCGCATTTCTTAATCGCACGCACAACATGAAATGATTTTTCCTGCAGAGCATCCCTTACGAAAGCACTTTAAGGCTTGTTTTGCCTCATTGCGTTGATGAATGAACAGCAAAACAGGCTTGCTCAGATTTGCTTTCTAGATTTCCCTTTTTTTCTATCTTTTCATCTTCCTACAAGGCGACTCATATAATACTGCACCAGTGCAAGCAAGACTAGCCTATAGATTTCATTCAAAAATTCGCATATTTTCGACACATTGTGCGCAATAATAACAAGATGAACAAATTTTCTTTCCTGACGTAGGCATCAATGTGTGTGTACGAGTAGGTAGGTGTGTACATCCATTTTGTGTCTATAGACTACATTATTTTATGCCTAATGACCACTGTCTATAAAAACAACTCTTCCTTTGAAATGACACAAAATGTAAAACGTGGCTGAAGGGCAAGTAATCCCCAAACCTTTGCTAGGGATGATAACTATATAGCACAATTAGTCACGTATTTTATGAACTTACCTTGTGAGAGAACTACATAAATGTGTAAGAGAAAGAATGATAGAAATGGAACCCATGTGTTTTCCTTCCGTCCTCCTATTTACATTGCAATGTTTGTTAATATTGTTATCAGCACTTTTTGATTTAGTACCTTATTACTTGCCGCAGCAGAAAGTCATTTTTAATTCAAAGCATAACGGTAGTCTCGATTTTGCTGTCTTTATACATACATGTACATTTTGTAATGGTCTATGTATGTGATGTGATGACAATCAACTTTTCATAATTGTTAGCAGTATTGTCCGTCAAAACAAATCGCTACATGTATTGAAGCTCAATTTAAACATTTATGAGCTTAAATATATCGAAAAAATCATTAAAACGTAAAACTTTGTATTGGAATTGGATATGAAATTATTACGAAAACATGTAACAGAAGTAGAGCTATGCCGAATGTAAATTCAAAAAGTAGCCAATTATAATGTATACAACCATAGAAGATGGAAGAATGTGAAGCATGCGATGAACTATGAACAGATAAGGTTGCATCATTCATTTTTTTAGCAAGTACTGCATCTATGCAGGCGTTTAAAACTATATGATATCGCATGGCATTTTTATGAATACATATGAAAATAATGTTAATAATAACGAATCGGAAATTGGTTTATTTTTAATAATATAATAGTATAGTTGTTTTAATCTTTACAAATCAAATACTTGCACCATACAATCATTATACGATGCACAATATGATAGTTGTAAATATACAATGTTCTAGTGTATACAACACATAAATCCATATATGTATATATATTATATTTAAAGTGATATTATTACAACATTAATCGGTCATAAATGCATTTTTAGGATCGAGTAACGAGAAATGTTAAGTTACCATAGATGAAATCATCAAAAGTAAAGAAATGTTGCATACATAGAAAAACGGTCTTTATACAATTATTCAGGATGTGCACTTATGTATAATTAACAGGTAAAGGAACTAGCCTGACATTTTTGCAAGTTAAAATTAATCAACACAAGGGCTGATTTGTAAAATGGGAAAGTAGTTTTTAAATTTTAAATTGCATGTTATCGATAATTTAAAACATAAAATGGTTAAACCAAATAAAATATCTCTGATTTATTGAGTAGGATCCACCCAACTTAATATACTCACACAGGCAAACTTATTCAAATGATTTGAAAGGTATTAAAACAAGAAAGAAGTTTATGTATTAGCAAATTGAGTACACCAATTGCAGTTTAGCAGCAAGTGGTCACTGTAGTACAACATTTTGTTTACACTCAAAAGTGAGAAGGTGCACGTGCAGGTGTTATCCAAAAGTAACAAGTAAACAAGAGCTGGGAGTAATAAAAGGACTCATTGGGTGTAGCTTTCACTTACACTACATTGAAAACTGGGTTTTCTACAAAGAGTTGCATCAGAAACACGAATAAAAACAATTGTTACAATTAATGAATGAGCACTGTGATTATACGCACTCACTGAAATTTTTAGTACTTAAAATTCCATTCACACTATTTTCATATACATTTGGAGGCGCAGTTATATTAAGTATTTACGTACAAGAATGTGTGTGTGATTAGCATTACATATTATATTGTGGAAAAGTAGATGACAAATATTGTGTGATTCGATGTGATATATCAAAGCATTCGCTACCAAGACTCATTCCCAATAGTATTTGTTTTTAAAATTAAGAAACTAGAAGTCAATTCGATGAAAGTAACAACAATGATATTTTAATAACACCACGAAAATCTTTAGTTCTACGGTTGTGACTGTAAAATGTATGTGAGTAATGCATCTAATGTTAGAAGCTGTCAAACTTTTTAATAGAATTGACATTGAATACAAATTTTGTGAGATAACACAATGTGAGTTTACTTTGACGAGAGAAACCGTAGCATAAAGATAATCATTTTCACGGTGAGTTACTAACGTTGATTTGAAATTGAAACAAAACAATAATATTGTACATTATACAAAGTAAGCTGGAGAGCACGTTCCGCAGCAATTCTTGCCTAAGTAAGCACTAGTGTAGTACACCTTAATAAACAGGACTTGGAACATCTATCCACATATTTTTCTAGAAATTCAAGTAGCAGTTTTATTGCTAGAACGAGGGAAATCGGCATGAAGTTGTTTTTAGTAAAGTTGTATCCAAAGTAAGTATACTTACTTCAACCCACTTGCCTACAATTCAAAAGTTGAAAGGGAGGAACGTTAGTATAAATGGAACACTAACTTAACTTCAGTAATCAGAAATTAGGTATACTCGTGTCATATTTTTATCCATTTTTTATGATTTATTTTGTTAAATATGTTATGATTAGTTAATTTAAGACGAGTATTTTTATACGTTTTAGTGTACTGTCCAAATCTACTCTTAAAGAAAGTAGTATGAATATGAAGATTTACTTTGATTAATTAAGTAGTTTAATCTTATCAAGTTATCTCACATTTAAGTTTGTTATGTATGTGTGTAAGTAATCAAGTTAGTAAATGTATAGGTGTTTTTTGGTTCTATGATTATGTGTCGTTTTACACACCGCACATGGTTTACACGCTAACGGAAGTTGGGAAGCACAATTTGTTCAGAATGAGTAACCCTACATACATTTTTCTTTTTTGTATTTTATATATATATTATATACTTTCATCATCACTGATCTGATCATCATGTGGATATATATCATGATAGTCAATTATTCTTGTTTGGTGTGGGTTTTGAACAATCGAGGCTCACTATCATATCTTGTCAAACTAATTGAAATAAAACAAGTGCAATATTTAGTGTTACATTTCGTACACCTACTCTTCTATAAATTATTTTGCGATAGTTTGCAAACAAAAGTTTTTGAGAGATTAAAATGACATTCTAATTGTTTCCAAGGAGAGAATACTCATACAACAATCTAGTGACTAGCAAGCACCATTTCTACACTCATAAATATATCTGTACATCTAAATAGATTTAATAAGACTGTTTTCTAGGTTTTGTATGTATTACAATCTAAATATTACGTGTAAAGTTTCCAAAGAATTTAAGTAGCTAACATCTTATGTGAGATGATGATTATCATGATATTTTTTGTGGAATTATTACTTTTAATTATTTCAAAAATCATATTATCCCCTCTCTTAAATTCTTTTGAAAATTTCAAGAAATATCTAAACGTCTACATGTCTCAGTTTTAATTCCAAAACCAAAATTGGAAATCTGGCGAATCGGATTTCCCAACAAGCTTTACAATGCTTTACATAGTTTAAGTACGCCCTATTGTAACAACAAACGAATAGAGGGAAAGTCGTGATGTACATAAATTACATTTTATTACGTTGATCCACTACTACTCCATGCTCACAAGTCACAAGGCGGATTTATAATATGTAATTGTAAAGTAATATAATAGTAATACAAGTAATTTTTACTTACCAATTTTTCGTAATTGCTTTTTATGTATCTGCCATTTCTTGCATTTAAATGTGTGCAGTGGTGTATGTGTGTGTGTATTGTGTATGTGTTTACTGTAAGATGCTATTGTTCTATATACGGTCGGTCTTTAGGTTAGCATATATAATGTATGTTCTTTTTCGTTTTTAAATGTGTTCGTACAAATCAAGGAAATCTTCGTTAACCAAACTCTATTCCAAATGGTGCTTGATGTTTTGCTTTTTCTCCAATGTATTTTTTAAATTTCGTATCTGAAATATTTTCTTTTGTTAATTGCACGAGGTTTGCTTCGTTCTGCTATAATTTGAATAGTACATCCCCCGCCATTGAAAGTATTTGAGTAAGATTCATGTGTTTAGTAAATTGAAAAGAGAAATGCATTTTACATGCACCCCTTGTGTGACTTTTGAAACGCTCTGTATAGTTTTGAGATGTTTTTTGTGGCAGACTAGGTTTTTACCGGACTCTCAGTTTTTGGGTTCGCATTCAAACTCATCAATATTTAGTTTTAGTGCTGCTTAGTTGCAACTATTTACGTTGCCATTGCGATACACATTGCTAGATGTTGAACAAAATCACCCATTTTGAATGGAGATGGTGGTCATCTCCTAACTCTGCTGACGAAGACTGAATAAAGGAAAGAGTTTGGCTGCAGAAGTGCACTATCAGCACACTTGAAGATATTGCATTCAACATTAAGTTTAAATGGCTGCTGGGAAACGACTAAAAGTGTTATGAAGGAAAGTTGCAGATGGTGTAAAGATGATAAGATCTAGGCGACGTTGTTGTGTGTGATGCTACAGAATGCATTCCGGAAATGATGGAGAAAGCCTCCAAACGACAGGCTGATGGCGGCACTGACGGTCCACATGACGTAAATGGGGATGCTGTTTGTCAATGAGCTAGCTCCATTACATTGGTCAGTGCTGCAGCAGTGGATGTCAAATGACCATTGGGCTAAAACGGAACAGTCAAAAAACGATACGAAGTTAATAACTTCCAACGTGCATAAACCTGATCATTATCTTCCGTAAATATTTGCTTACACTACAAGATTTTTATAGGAATGCAAGCAACATGTCACGCTCTGTTTTTTCTTAGGTACCTATATAGATGCTTATGAGGAAGGAAAGTAAAAACTATCAAGCTTACCTCTTTCTTCACAGTCTTTGGCACAATCGTAAACAACCATAGCGGGAGACACATACTTTGCACAATGAGTGCTTTCAGCAGGACATTCCTGGAGACTATTTTTTGTCAAATTTAGACATGGTGTTACCGAGGTTGGTATATATGTCCCACATTGGTTGCACACGAGTCCTTGCACCATACTTACTGCCATTACTGTTAAAAATAAAATAAAATTTATAATTCTGATGGCCGCCAAGTTTCATTCGGTGAATGGTTAACTACATGCCGAGTTCGTGTTAACCATTCCTAACAAGTTATTCTTGCTATATATTTTCTACATGACATTACAACTGGATGCGAAGCATATCTTTAACGATCGTAGACCACTCATTTATTAAGGCACGGACTGTTAAATTAATTTTGGACGTATAAAGGTTGCACATGGTATTTACAGGGTAACTTGGGAATCGTCTGCCATCTGAACTGGATAAGAAAAATTCGTTTACCGAGAAACCTTTGGATTTGCAATCTCTGCTGAGTAAGATCTTTAATTATCAGAATTAGCAATAATTAGGGGACGAAAGCAGTAGTCGCCCACACTTATTTAGGATGCATACAAACCATACTTTGCTTATAAAATGGGTGATGACAAGGATTAGTGATGAAATTTTTCAAGATTAGAGGGAGTCTAAAATGGCAAATCTTCTTTCTTCATCAGCATGCATAATAAATGCAGAAGTGGATATCCCCACATTCACCCCAAATGGGCAGAGATGTTGGTAATTGTGTTAAAGTTTTATCAACCATGTATTTTAGAAGTCAAACACGTATGAAAACTCTATACGTTACATAAATATATATGTTATTATCACAGCCTAGCAGTCTGTCAGACTTAAAGGGTTGTTGCATAAGTCGTTGCAACGACTGTCTTTGAAAGTTATTCTGTAAGCATAATGGAAATGGCTGATGCCATGATAATAGTAGTAATAATCATGATGAACATAATCATAATCATCATCAAAATGTTTTTATCCTTGCTGCTCTACCCCATGAGATGAAAAAAGTAAGGGACTGAGATTTCATGCAATTTCCGTTTCCTCAACCGAGCTACATAGGAAAAAGGTAGAATTTAACGCATTATTTCTGGAACATGGGGAGATTTTTCAAAAAAAAAGTTATTCATAATGTTATTCATTTTTACAGAACCAGAGCTGCCTAGCCACTACTGTCACTCAGCACGCTATTTGCAGCAGAACTCACCGGAAATAATCCACTTAGATTTGCCCTCGTAAACGAAGAAAAAATATTAGTTCTAAAACGTGATGATAGCGCTGCCGTTCACAATTTTCCCAGGAAATGATGATGTTAGTAAGCCGAGAGAAAAAGGATATCCATTAGGAATTTTTTTTATTTCTAGGGCATCGTCAACCACACACAACAGCGTAATGATGGCCTCAAGTCCGTATAAGAGAAAGCGCCACAAATGCAATGAAAGTTGGCAGATATATCGTCCCTGCTGCTGCTGATAAAAAGCATTATACTCTATTTGAATGCCTAGAGTGGATGATTCAAACCGTCAGCAATTACAGTAAAATGAGCATGAAGAACATTTTTATGTATGTCATTACTATTATTTCCTGTTTTACATGCAGCTTTCACTATTTCTTTTTAAAATGAATGTGAGCTTTTCCACATGGAAATATATACTTGCTCAAACTAAGTTTGAGTAGAGTGGGTGGTGTTGACACAAACTGAAATGAAGATGTTTATGAAACATGAATTTATGCATTTCATCATAGACAATCTGTTTTTCCTTATTACCGGCACAGCGGAAATTTGACGAGTATTTATGTCAACATTTCAATGCTACGGTTTGAACTAAATGTTGTCCATTATATTATATAGTATATTAGTTTCTTTATTTGCTTCTGAAATAAATGAGTTGTTAAAAACCTTTTTTCTTTCGTTTGACTTCCATCAACTTCAAATGTCAAAGTGATTGCTGGCAAGGTTAACACATTGGGACCATTTAAAACTAGTTATGTATTTTTTCAAGGAATTTCATTTCATTGAACTGGAACCTCAGGAGGCGCTCTACCCCCACCTTTTTCTTGTGATTGAGATACTCTAGGAGAAAGCGAAACCATACACATCAGTTGGCTTTGTATGGTTCAAAGTACAACATCCGCAGTTGCCCACGCCTACGAGATAAAGCGACCTCAGAGGTTATTCACCAAGAGAATACAGATAATTTTCAGCATCTCTTACACTTGAATGCATTTCAGTTAAAAATTTAATAGATTCGTTATATTTTTCAAGGAAAACCTCATTTTGAATAAAACGGCATTTCAAAGCCACCAGATTTCAGTTGCGATGGGAGTCGAATTATGGAGCAATGAAAATTGATGCTGTGTGTGGTGTGCAGAGTTGGGTTGGTTTTTAATACAAGCAAGAGACATAATCGGCAGAGAATAAGTAATGATTCTTTCACCGAGAAAGCATTTATACGTGCCTAACTTCGTAGAATAATAGTGTGCTGCTCGTTTTGATGGCGGCACTTTTATTTGCATGGGATGGAGAGAAAATTGAGGCTCCAGAGCAGAGAGGCAGAGTCAGCGTAACGGTGCAATGAATACAGTTTCTGGTTGATTATGAAGCAATACTCCGTATTTATTGTATGTACGTCCGTTAAACGTGCATGAAGTGGTTATGTCAGCAACCAAATATTTGCATGAACGTATATTCCTGTAGCGTATACTTCCAGGCTATGAGACTGAATCAAATGATATGAGCATCAGCTATGCAAAGTCTTTTTCCCAAATGCATGCTATTCTCTCGCCTCCGCTTTCTCCCTTTTTCCTCTCTTTCTGTTTGACTGACTGGTAATGATTAACCACAATGGTCGTACTCCGACCAAGGAACTTCAAAGAACATCAGGAAAATGGAAGGTATCAAGCATCACAACGAGCAAAAAGATGTATAAGTGAGCATAGCATGAATGTTGCGATTTTCAAAAGAAAACTGGTCCAGAACAGGAACGGGAGAGAGTGAGGAAAAGGGAGAAATGAGAGAGCTGGATCGGACGATAAACCACAAAATTTATCTGAAGCTGAAGTGAATGGGAGACTGTGCACAGCAAGAATTATGTTTGGAGAGAACGCGGCCCATGGACCCTTATACTTTGTTAGACACCTATGAGCTGGGAGCAAAGCACTCGGCTTCTATTTCTCCACCAGTCATTTATACTTCTTCTGTTCTGATGGGAGGAAAAAGTATTTCCACTATTTGCCATTTTGAGTCCTCGTCAACCTTTCCATCCTCCCTTTCCGTTGTGTCTACCTACAAAATGTATATATATATATTTCTGGCAGAGACAAGAAGCCTGGATCACGATCAGTTGAGCTGAGGTAAAAACGGGGTGGAATACTAGAAAGAGAAAAACTGTTTCCCCGTTCTCTACCGCTACCATCACACACAGTGGCAGGAGAGAAACACTGTCATCATTGAGCTAAAGCTGGGCCAGAGGGTACCAGCTTACACTGACTGATAGAGGCGTTGTTACCGTAATAACAGTTTTAATGATTCGGAGTTTTCTTTGGATTCGTTGTTGCACCTTCATTTTTTTGTATCAATCCATCTCCTCCTGAGAGTCTAGCTTGCTATACCCAAAAACCTCCTAGCTACTTGTGTTGAATGCTGCTAGAGTCAGAAAGTCAGGCGAGCCCATAATTTTCTCTGCTATTTCCTGAAATCATCAAGTACTCACTTCCACGGACGCATTTCATGTGAAGGTCTACACACACGGAGTGTCCATTGCATGCTGCGTATTTTTGATGTGATGTTGCAAGAGAGCGGATTAAAGAGCCTACAAGAGAAAAGTATCGATACAATCAACGGCGTACGGAAACGGTAGATAAATACAGCGTATATCTCCTTTCACCCGGAGCAACCAAGTAGAACACAATCAACCTAGCTTCTGAACAATATAAAAGATAGCGAGGTTGGTATTCAGACGCATTGTAATTGAATGATTCCGGATACAAAAAAGGAGGGAATGGCAACATAGACAAACTAATCGTTCGGCGGCCAAAGACAATATTTATTTTCCTTAGAAGCAAACGTAAATGCATAACATTTCTAAAAGTCCAACGAACTGGCTACAGTGACATACACCCTATCGTATGTGGCAACTTTAGTAAAGTAAACTTTGGTGGAAGACGTTGCAACGAAATTTCAAATAGTTCTTTTGCTCAGAGATTCGAGTGTTGTGATTATATTTCGAAACGCTTTGCAGATGCAACTACCCTTATGTGCATATTTAGAGCCAATTTGAGTGTCAAAATAAGTCATTAGCTGTGTGACTTTATTGCCTGTTTTTACCCTCATTTTACAATCGGTAACTTTATTTTGGCTTGTTTATTTTTAATGGGAGACTTTGCTTTCTTTCATGTTTGATTTCATACTATAGGAATAGAAAATCGCTGCTGAATTCCGTTGCGTCTTTGCTTAAAATATGACATCCCCACCGGTATTGTGGTGTTCTATAGAAGGTAGAATAGATCTTGTCTATAGACTCTGTCTGCTACTTTACAACACAACACTGTTGCTATATAGACTCACATCCATCTATATTGTATGAAAGTGAGTTCAATGCCGTCTGAATTAAAAAGCAAAACTGATTGTGAGAGGAAAAGAAAGCGAACGGAAACTTGGATTGTTGCAAAATGAAAACAGTTGATTATTGTGTGTATAAAGGGAAGTAAGAACATAGAAGGAAAGGAAAAGTAAGAGCTGCTGCACTTGAAAGGAAGAAAAACAGTTCTGGACTTTTCCAATCTAGCAAGTTTACGTCAACTCCGATAACTGCAAAAATAGTAAAACTTCAACCGTACTTATCCTAAAGTTTTTATTCTGTACAAACTTAAATAACACAACGACATTTCAAACAGGAGCCTTTCCTCTGCTCGCACTCGGATCAGCATGATGCTGCTGCCGAGGAACAGTGGTATTAATACATAGGCATCCAATGCAAACAAATGTATCGTCCTGAAAGAAAACCTGTCGTTTCACTAACGCCACCACGACTTCTTAAAGCTAAGAATGCAAGACACGCTGCTTTCACTTTCTTCCACGACGTAGAAGTGTAACGTATGCTTTGAGGAGCTGCTTAAAAGAGTAGCTATTTTTAATGCGTCATAGGTACTTCACGACTCTTGCCATTTTGAGTGCTAGAACAAGTAGCAGTTACTATAGAATGAAAGCGTGCGAATTCTGCATTTGTGTGAAGTCAACCTTTAAGGATCCCAAAGGGGTGGGAAGGGAAGAGGTTTGAATGCAAAAGTAGCAAAACAATATGATATAATCATCGCGGCTTAAACCATTCATAAAATGAACCTTAGTTAAGTTTTGCAATGCTACGGGTTTTTGTTTAGCAAAACATGTTTCAAATCATAGAATTGTGTTAAACCTGGAAATTTTAAAACCTATTTCATTTTAGGCTACGAAATGGAATCCAATAAAAATACTTGTGTTGATAGTAGCACAAAATGTACAGGCCATATCAAGAATTACTATAACCAACAAAACAGATAGCAGCAAATAGATAGAGGAGTATGCTGTTTTTGATACAAGCATATTTTTAAGGTATACATTCAGATAGCAGTTTTAGATTTAAGAAAAGCTGAAAACAAGTAGGGACTCTCGTAAAACTTTTAAATGTGGTTATATTCTATCTCTACTTTTTATAGCTCTTCATATCATGTCCGTACACATCATAATATATCCTATTTGAAGTACTCACATGACACGTACGTAACTTGATATATCATCCAAGCAGAAGGAGGGAGATTGTAGCAACTGATGAAAGAGAATGTCATATCAACCCACACAATATAGTGAAGAAATGGACCATGTCTCAAACTTTGAATTTGGTTAGTTACAAAAGAATGTTGGAATTCTGGCACCATCGGTTTGGGAATTTCACCGCAGATTATCTCACTTAACTAAAAGTGATAAGATTTTAGTACACCACTCGTTTGAACGATTAAAGTAAACGAATAAACAAACCTAGTTTAACAAATTAAACTCAATAACTTTCCCAGTTTGAGACAGATGGCAAAACTTAACCTTCAGAACACCAAACTACTGATATTAATTACCTTTAGAATCAAAACGTACAACCTTGCATGAGTGCTAATTAAAACTTTTTATGTACACAGTGATGAAGTTAGAAATGTTATAATGAAGAGGCCTTTAATTTTAATTAATAATTAGTAACCCCGTTGTCTTTCTTTTATAATTGCTACTTTATTTATTTTTGGCAACTCTGTTGGATATTTTTGAAGGTAGTTCGTGTTACTTAATACACACGTGCCTGTGATTATGTAGTGTAGAATTGAACGAGTTTCTTGAATACTGTTTTTTTCTTGTTGTTAGATTCCATCATGCAGCTAGATGGAAATTTAAAATGGAACGGAAATAGGGCCAGTTTGTTTACTTTCCAATTTCTTTCTCTCAAAAACTATTAGGGGTAACGGGCTGCATCGTCATTCATTCGGATCTGTATAAACTTTGTCAACCATAACTGATTCAAAATGGAAGACTTGAAGAAAACTTTTGCTTTCTCCTAAGTACCTTGAATTTTATGTTGAATTTATCGTGCTCTATTTAGATTTACTACACTCCCAATGAAATGGAAGTAAGCCAACGCAGTGAAAATTGAAGTAGTTTCATCGGCTTCCTAACACACCTAAATAATGGGCATTATTAAAAGCACCACAGAGATAAAACAGATGAACTATAATATTATTACTACACTAAACTCAAATATCATTACCCCCAGCAGATTGAGATGTTGCAATAGTTATAAACTTCATTTAGAAATCAATGCAGGTGAACAGTTTTATTTATTTCTCACAAGCCTTCTTCTGATTATGCAAATTCGTTGACATTCCCGTCATTAGAAAGTACTTAAGATTCCTAACGAATCGTTCAGAAAAAAATGTCTCTTAAAAATGCGTGGGTAATACTTATTTATTGAAACCCGCATTTTGATTCATAATACAAAAAATATCCCCGAACTCATTTTCGGCGCAGGACTAGCATATTCTGTTAGTTAAGCTTATTTCAGAAATAAATCATTAATTGAACCGTCTAAGAGGCTTAATATAAGTATTTAGTCTCCATCCACTTGTGAAATGTTTCTTAATTTGAATACCCTTCTGAGAAAATGTTCTCAAATATTATAAAAAAGGTTTCCAAACTTTCCTCCTGATAGTAGGAAATCAATTAGTTACATCAAATTAAGTTAAGTCTGCTCTGTATTTTTGTATAGCTCACTTCTCCGTTACATTTTTACAAGATTTTCACCTCTTGATTTTCAATTGGGTTATCCGTGGTATAGAAACCATAAACTAGTTTATGGTGTAGTGTTGATTACTTTTAAAATGAACACAACATTTCAATATCATTTGACGAGTGCATACGATTAGCTTTAGAACTTCAATTTTATTTCCCCTAAAACCAGCCTTTTCTTCCTTTCATAATCCTTTAACTGTTGAAAACGAGATTTGCAGAGTTCTTTTCACCTGCTCAATAATATTCTGTAATTTATATGCCTGTAGATGCTGAGAAGTGTGTGTGTTTTCATAAAATTCGACCCGTCATATCGTTCCAACTTTCTGAACCTTCTGCAGCTTCACGGAATATACATAAGAGTAAGTTTTCGCTCTATAATAGAGCCTTTATCATCAGCACGTATAGAGCAGATCCACTTAAAATCACTGTAAATTCAATTTCTTTTGCTGAACGTGAAAGGAAAACAAAGTGGTGGCAGAGAAGACACTTTCCAAAGAAAGCATGGGAGTCAGACTGTGCAATATCAAGTAATATGTATCTAGCCCATATCACCATACGCACTCACCTACATATACTTAACAGCTATTTTTCAAAAGCAGGTACAGATAATACACTATACGGAGTTGCTCCAACCAAGTTTGAATCAATGATCACAATATGGAAGAAATGAAGGGCACCCACTCAGGGAATCTCTGGCTAAGGCATGTATAAAACTCTAGAAAAGACCAAACGAATAAAGGTATCCATGAAAAAGGTAGAGCTAATTGAAAAAGAAAAAAGTTTGGAACTCATCTCCAGTCGCTGGTATAATAATAAAGTGGGACAACCCAGTGTTGGTTCGAGGACTTTCATACAATATATCTGTATGGTATGTATATAAGCCAGTTAGCCCTTCTGCTGACTAAATCAGTTACACTTGAACCTGGCATTTATTTCATATTAGAATTTTTCACTCGGATTTCTTGGCGTGTCTACTTGAGACGCTTTACACAAACTAACCACAAATACTTATATATATATTATGGCAAAGAAACTGGGAGAGGATAATTTATTCGCAAGACAATTCCAGACATTCTATCACTCTATCATACATACATTATTACATCTTCGGTAGGGATGGGTTCTTCTTTTTACAAAATTTAACATGTTTAATACGCTCCAACTTGTTTAAATGGAGTCCAGGATTGTTAGTACCAGTCGCAGTTGTCGATGGAATATTGAATATATACAATTTACTATAAAATCATGCAATCTTGTTCCAAATGCTTTGAAGTATATAAAAAAACTACCCAAAATGTTCAAACATTGATACCAAATTAGTAATGCGTTTGCAAAAAATAGGTAAATTGATACTTCCCCCATCCACCTTGGTTCATTGAAGACTTTTATATTGGTTTCCATCTAGTGAGTTCAGGCCTTTAAAGGCACCATTATGATATGGGCTCCAAAGACTTATTTTATTTTATTGATGCGCAATTTTACGATGAAATACATATTTGAGTACTACATTGAAGTCAACGTTAGCTGAATTTAGTATCGTAGGTTTGGTTGCATGATTGCCTTGCTTTTCCCATCGTACTTCATTATATTGTATATGGGAATATTCTATCAGTTGAGTAGGCGAACAACTAGACAGTTAAAGGTCGAATGAGCAAATGTCTAAATTGGTATATAACCGCGTACTTGAATTCACTATATTATACTTAATATATAGTGGATCGATATGCAAATGTGGCTAATAGATATTGGAAGATGCATACTAAATCGATTCGAGTTGCAGAGACTCCAAATAGAAATTCTATTAACTACATTTCAATCCTGATAAACTTCTGCTCGTTTTATGCTGTTCGACTTCTAACTAAAAGCAAAGCATCCTCTCCGTCTTTGCAATTTAGTTCCACAGAGTCTGATACAGATAGATTGGTAAAACAGAGCGTTCGACATACCAGAAGGCATGCTGGTAAGAAACTGTACTTAGAAGTGTCAGTAAAATGGTCCTATAGAGAAAAATACCATGTTGTTTGAATCTTGAATTAATTTTAACCACAAACATGGCATGTTGTTATGAATATGTTCATCCCAATCAGTAAGCCATAACTGACAATCTTAATGCTAGTCCAAAGTAAACTTGCCAGATTTCCAGTAAAAATGTTGTACTTAAAGGATAACAGACGTCTCACTTTTGCGCACATTTTGATAAAACCCATGTGATACTCAAACTAAAATATTCCAATTTGTGGAGATTTTACTTAAGCTCACTATCATCTGTACCAGTTGATTGTTATTTGCGAGGAAGCTGGCAACTTGAGTGACATGCTACATAATGTTGTCTTCATGTAAAATCTTTGGCAACTCACATACATAAAATTATGTTATTATATTTTATTCCATGATGAACATCAAACAAGTCTGCAATATGCGTTGGTTAGCAGTTGTTGCAACCATTTCCACGCCACTGGTTGCAGATCATGTCCAGCCCGGTAATCTTAATTGGCATGTAATAAAAGTTACACAGAGAAGCTACAAAACACACTTATCTCCAGTCATGCCCAAGACGACGACACCATCTCCACCAACTTCCATACCATGTCTATCCTTTTTCATTCAAACGGAAAAAGCTGCAGTCTGTTTTTCTGGTAGTGTACGCATTGAATGGGATTTATTGTAGCATGAGAGTTTAATGTAATGCTTGAATTCCAAATTTTTGCAACATTACCCAATACATATAATATTACAACCGGTATTATTTTCACCAGAAAGAGTGAGTAAAAGGAGGGAAATGGAAGTTTGGAATCGTTGAAAGAATAAAACCATCATGAAATACTTTTCTCTCTTTCTACGTCGTCATCATCATCATCATCATCATAATCAGGAGGAACCCGAGTAAGAGGGAAGCATAAATAGAGTTGGGGTACAAACTTTCTCCTGTGAGAGAGAAGAAACTAAGCGTACAAGGATGATTATGTGAAACTATACGCGTCATATATTTTAGAGAAAACAGTCGTCATGAAAACTATATGTGGAATACAGGATCGTCATTAGACTCCTTTCTTTGTAGATCTTTCTATCCATACACTTCACGGTTGAGGGAAAGAATTATCACGCAAAGACAAGCAAAAGATGCACTCACGAGAGAGGATGACAAGACGCTTGTTTTTTGTCTTCGTCTTTATATACCACCGCCGACCAACCTCATCATTACTACCACAACGTAAATAGTGGTGGCATTTAGTTTTTTTCCTTGTCATTGTCGCTTTCAGTCGTTTAGACGTTACAACACAGTTGAGTCACTGTACCCTTCCGACTTCATAGACGCGTGTAGTTTTACTGTTTGTGAGACAAGTTCTTTTAGAGGTTTTTTGGTTGGTAATAATAATGATATAATAATAATCGAGTCATAGAAAATATAAACTTGTGAGAGTGAGTGGCACATTTTTTTTGCTTGTGACTGCGTGTTTCTACTTGCCTTTCTGGTGGGCCTTTATGCAACGTTTCTCATCGCTTCCCCTTTATGTATGCGCTGTCCTATTCGCAAAAAGGCATAAAAAAGAAAGTACACTACACGATTTGTGTACAGAACAGAGAAAGAAAGAGATAGAAAGATGTAAAAGTAGGCTAGGGATGGAGGAGCAAAGAGGAGTGGGACGCTGCTTTTGTCGTTCTTCTCTATAACCTATAGCAAACGAAACTTTTATATACTCTCTTTCAAACAAAGACAAAACTATCATACTTTCTTAACTTTTTTAATTATCAGCTGCCAGCTGACTTTACTTATAATTTCATCGACCAAATAATAATGATCATGACGTCCTATTCAAACATCTACAAAAGTAAATGAAAACCGTGCTATCCATACCAATTGAAAGTGGAGTGGGAAAAAGTGTCATAAAGTAGATTTACGAGAGTAAATTCACTTTTTAGGAGGGAATTTGCATTCTATATTGGCATCATCTTTTCACAATTGGGTTTTCAATTAACTGATATTGTCCTCTACAAATAACTCCCAGTTTTTGATTATTTGATTACAAATTTAAAAAATAGTTTCCTCCGAGTTAAAAAAGTTTTTTGATTAGATTATACACGCTGGAATTAGCTCAAACTTTTTATCGCAAATCTCTTGTACTTGCTCATTGTAAATACATAAGTCATGAAAATACACAGCCGAAGAATTAGATTTAGATTGCTGACGCTTTCATAGGTACAATATGTGCAGTTGTATAATAATAGAAATAAATCGTCCAATACCTGTATATAAAAAGCATTTCAAGGCCACTATATTAATTAAAACTGAAAAACTAGAAAAAAACTTTTTTTTAATTCGTTTTGGTTCTTTAACATAACGTGAGTTACGAGCAAGGGTGAAAAAGGTAGCTGAGAAAAGGTTATTTATAGCACAGCAAACCACTTTTTGGAAAATTACTTCAAAATTTTGAAAAAGAGGGGTCCTATTTGCAGGTACCTGACGCAGCACTTGGTCCCAGCCAAGCTTTAACCCTTTTACGCAAGCACAATTAGATAGAAGGGTTACTTGCTGTCATACATATATGCACAAGCGTAAAAGGATTGAGTCTCGGCTGGGACAAGTGTGGTTCAGGTACCTGCATATAGGACCCCTCTTTTTCAAAATTTTGAAGTAAGTTTCCAAAAAGTGGTTTGCTGTGCTATAAATAACCTTTTCTCAGCTACTTTTTCACCCTTGCCCAGGAGCCTTAAATTCCAACTAACGTAGGTGTAAAGAATTTGGTAAGCCTGGTTTTTAATGTAGCCTAAAATGCGTACTAGTGAATAGCAAACTACACATATTGAGTAAAAATGTTCACTTATATTGAAATCTAACGCTAGAAAATGACCTTTTGCTCTGTACGTTTCAATCAAAAGTAGCGAGGCACAACTGACTGTCCCACAATCTCATTTGACAGGGAGAATTGTTCTAAAACTAGTTTAGCAAACTTTCTACGATAGTCGGATTGGATTGATCAAGTCAAAATTTTCAATATTTTACATTGCTGCTACTTCAACGGATGAACTGAGGATGTGTAGTGTTCTCACATTCCAAGAAAATGTGTTAATATATAACTCACACCCATTTTTATTCTTCCCTATATATCGATTACTTTGTGATATCGCACTATAATTTCCAGCCGAGTCTACCTCACAACATAAAATCATGCATTTGCCCGATAATCAGTTTTCTACGCTCAAAATGATGAAATGCAATTTTTTACTCCAACCCAGGTACAGGAAAGTGGGTGGTTGCTCTACAAATTTATGTTACCACTTACAATCAAACTAAGCAATAGGAGAGCTAAGCTATTTCATTTTTTCTCTGTTCATACACGGTGGTACTCTATCTTCACCTCTAGCATTTATTCATCCATATTATCGAAGAAAAGGATAAAAGAAAATTGGTTCATTGGAAGTTTAGAAAGTTGATGCACGGATGTGTAGGAGCGGTGTTATCCCTTATACATACATTTCATATAAAATGTAAGATTACAACAAACAGTTGGATATACATCCAGAAAGAGAAATTGCTTGTTGAAAGAACAACTCGAGAAAATAGTTTTTGTCCCATCTTTCTTCAACAACTTACACCAAACTTGTATTTGTTACGAACCAACTAGAAACCTTCTGCAGCATTATTTTATTATATACTTCTCTTCATAAATGGTTGCTACACCTACTATAGAGAAGTAGTCTAATAAGCTCCAATGTACCTATTGCTTAAATAAACTATCATTTTAAAGTTGTACATGTGTGAGAACACATTTTTCCTGGAGCGAAATTAGGAATCAACTTCATTTCAAATACCTAATTGATTAACAACAAGTATGGCTTTATGGAACGAGAATATGGAAGCAGAACAGTGTAAAAAAACTTAAATCTACACACAAGTAGCATATCAAAACAGAGGCATCGTTGAATAAATAAATGTTTGCTTGTAAACCTGCATTCCAACAAACATGAATAGTAATAAAACCAGCAAGCCCGGAGTAGACATGTGGTGAAACCAAAACATATTGCTGTATCCCAAAAAACTGACTTCGATTTTACATAATTCCCTTGTTAAATAGACGGTTTTGTAGTATGGTCCCGATTAATATAAATCTCAATTGTTATAATATTATCTTTTATGCTAATTAATTATCTCTTATCATCCTCCACCCATGCTAATTTACAACGATGGTAGTTTGTAATGGGGCAATTTGAGACTTTATTACAACGTATGGATGAATGTACCAATATTTGGTAAGAGTTTGTGACGGAGAAGAAAGTTCATTGCCATAAGGTGGTTACTTAATAATAGCTGTTCTGATACGTATGTATTTCCCTGAAATGCCTGGCTATATCGTGATGTATTGCATGACTTAAAGAAGTGTCACGATAGAAAAGCCCTGGGACTATATATAGCAAATAGCAACCCACTAAATATAGTAATATATTGGAGACGGAGGAAAAGGAAATAAAGCCTTCTTGAAGAAAGCTGACATCATAATGTCTTGCAGAGACTGAATTGTCATTAATTTTATTTTCATTCCGTCACACTTTAGCCGTCTGCAAGAGTAAACAGGGAAGGAGTCGGAGAGAAACTTGGAGCAATATTATTGTTAGATGAAGCTTGCAATAAAAACAACATCAATCCAATTAAAATCTTTCAGCTCAAACAGTCATTTTTGGGGTATACGTTTAAAAGAAAAAAGTAAATGGATGAGAGGCGAAATGTCTACGCCAATCGTCCAATTTTTATAAGTGATCATAAATGCAACCAAAACAACTTTGAGAAGACTACTGACGTCATATTCATTGTAGGAAGTGATGAGATGAGTTTTATATAACGCGATTTAAGTATGAATCGACATTGGGATATACCTTTCTATAGCCAAAAAAATAAACGTTCCTCAAGTGTGAAAAGGCAAGTTGAGTGGTTCAGGTTTGGTGGTCGAGAAGAAAAAACTCGACACCATCAAACATCAGAGGAGAAGGTAACTGGGTGATGAGAGAAAAATAAAGTAGGAAAGCTCATCTCGGCCAAACTTGAAAGAACTCTGAACAAACACTTGGTGAAAATTGTTTTCATTTCACAGTCACCGCAAAAAATCTCTTAACAAAATTCTGCCCTAAACTGTAAACGAACTATATACTGATATAAATTTTTTTAGCCATTTTGGTGGAATAGTTACTTTCTATAATTCCTACGCAATATAAGTATCATCATTAAGGATTTTTAAAATTACAATATAGTGGTATGGTGAGAAGGTTATAAACCACAATTATTTCTGATTCATCCTGTAGAATTGTAATTGAAGAGACATTAAAAGTGAGTGAGTGTGTAAATATATAGTGAATCGCTGGCCATGTTCATTCTCCCGCTTGCTCATCACATCAGTGGCGAGAGCCCACCCAACGGTGTGCTGGTAGCACTTGTGAAATTCGCTGAAAAAGGGAAAAAGAGCTTCAGCTGATTTCCTAAAGTGATTTTGTTTGCATTCTTCCATTCATGAGTTGGAAAAGCAGAAAAAAGGAAGAAGAGAAAAAGTTCACCGAGCTCTTCGGCTTTCCACTATGTTTCAATCTTTTTTATTGATGAAATAAAATGAATGGGAAACCTATGTACACAATCCAGCCGAGTTATAAATCAAAGAAAGTAGATAGAGTATGGCATGACAAGTAAAAGCTCTAGAAGTACCGGTTTTGATATAGTGTTGCAGGCGAGAAAGCTTTTCTTCCATTTTTTTAGAGGGAGAAAGGGCGCGCATCTGACAGAAACCCTGCGTGAATGGCACTTGAATGTACATAATCTACAAACTATCCGTTATTACTTACATTTACAACGGTCGTTTGGAATCCTTCCGTGCCTTCTTCCCTACATACCCCATGTGCAACTCTGTGTACCCATCGGAATTCCTTATTATATGCCGGCGGCGGCCTTCGTGCCAGAGAAACTGTGAGTGAATCAATGTGGAAATAGATGGTATTTTTCTCATCACTTTTCTTGCCCATTTTCACTATCACAAAAAAAAACTCTTCCCTTATACCATGGAGGTATCATTCTACAAAAATACTCTGCTAAACATGAGTGTCGCTCCTTTACCACCATGTATTAATAATTTATACACCATTTTACGACTTTTGGTCACAAAACTTGTTTTCACATATAAATAAAAGCAAAAATCTAATATGGAAGATCTCATGCTCCCAACCCAATTTTCTGTCTCGTCAGGGACACCACACACTCCCAACCGATCCAACATTATTCCGCCGTTAAAAGTATCTAAAGCGGTCGATGTCGCTATACTTTTGTGAAGCTTGACGTTATGTGATGTACATATCAAAAATGCATGCTCATGCAGAATAAAGAGTGCTTGACCATAATTCAACATTCAACACGAAACGGCTCTCTATATTCAATTAGTTAATCTATTTCATTTGCTGGAGTAGAGGGCTAGCACACCGATATTAATATATATATATATTGGTGTCCAAATGTTATGGTGAGTAAACACTACAAACAGATAATTTGTCAACGGAAAGGGAAAGAGGAGGCTGGAGTTCCAAGCACCAATCGTAGGAGGATTAAGTGCGCTACAGAATCTAAGCTGTGATGCTTTGTCCTCGAGCCTTTTGAATGCAGCGATTTGCAAAATTCGATATAAGCCGTGGACATTCAAGCCAGAGATATTTTGAACTTTTTTTATGGTGCATTGTTTCATCTCTATACACTATTTGTGCCAACTTGACCGTTAACATAGTACTAGTCAAAGGCTCTGCTTTATTGTGAGGGACTCCACTTTGTGATGAAAATGACGAGTATATGGACTGAATATGATGGAAATGGCCACAAAGAGGATGTTAGTAAGCGGGGGAAAGCCCTTGAGCATTTCAAGTATTCTGTTAATGAATAGCATAATATCATATTCACGCACTTGATCCAGCAACATCCATTCTTTCCATTGTGCAACACAACTCTCTATGATATACATACATAGATGAAATGGACAAGAATCAAAAAGAAGTTATATAGACTTGGGTTCTCTTTTATCCATGCTTTTGCAGTAAAAGATAGCTGAAATTCTACTTTACGAAATGCTTGCATAAGGATCGGAGTTATCATTTTGAAGCCGTAGCCAAAATTTTAGCAAATGGTAGTGTTACAAATATATGAATGTGTAGTAAAAAATACCACTCCAGAACTAAACAGCAGTTGGCTAGAAAAAATCAGGTAGAGGAAGAGTAAGTTTCCCAAAGTTTAATCGAAAATTCATGATTCCTTTGTTTGACTCGGTTCAGTCTGTATATTGAAAATTGTAGGGTTTAAGATTAAAAGTCTATTCTTTAAGGTAAGCCCATTACCGTGAGCTATAGTTTATGCTAGTTGCTCCATTCACCCAAATTATATCAACATGAATGCACGTTTGTGCATGTTATTAGTCTATTTTTGAAGGCTTCAGCGCACACAAGAGGCCTCTTCTTTTGGCGTGTTGAAAAATAAAGCCGTCTTTTCATGTTTTCCTTTGTTGTTGGAAAGACAAACATGCACACTCGGATCCGACTAATATTTTCTATCTCTTCCCAATGTATACCTGATATATTTGTAAAGATATTTTCTCAAAACGAGGGCTTTCCCTTGTACCTCTTTGGTGCTACTATGTTACTTACACTAGTAAAGCATTTCCCGGTTTCCAACTATAGGACCGAACCCGCACAAATATTTGTTTTCCTATTTTATATTTCCGTACAATAACAAAGAAAAATACACTGTATTTTCCAATCTTTTAGAATGTTGCCTCATTATAGCATAAGGGAAATGGGACAGAAGGAAAGTAAGTCGGAGAAAGTATTTTCAAAAAACTTAAAAGGAGACCTAAAAACGTCTTTGCAGAATAGAATTAGTAATAAGCAGTATTTTTCCAAGATATTACACTGCCACCGCCACCACTACCACCAGTTTTTGAACTCCCCTGCGTCTAATATGTAAAAGAAATATAGTAAAAGTTTGCGAGTCCTTCCCCAACTTGCTTAGGGATACTTACAAGGGGTATACTTATTGTGTTGTGTGCGGCGGAATTCGGAAAATGTTCGTTCCTTCAGCAAAGGCGAGGTAGGTATGCAAATGTGAACTGGAATGAAATGATATAATGGTGTGAGTATGGCCAAAAAGTTCTAAAGTACAGATGTTAGTTGGGAGGACGAATGGAGCGAGAACAAAGGTTTGCGGTTCATGTATCTAGACCATTTTCACACAATCTGGTGAGCCCATTTCCGAATTTTCCATACAAGCATCAAGTGCATCAATACATGACTATAAATGAATGACTACCTTTGTGCATTTCACTGACCATCTTATCGGATACTGCCATGCATGCAGTCGTGCATGCTCACTTGCTCACCCATTTTTTGGGGACCAAACTCAGCACAGGCTTCCAGTAGTTGCTCAAAGTCATGAAACATAATTCATTACAGTTGAGCAAATTATTACTGTATATCCAATATGCATAATCGTGTAGGGAAATATGTTGCTGCTTTATTTGATTTAGGTTACAACATTAAAAACTTCATAAAATAGCCATGATATTATCGTAACAATCGCAGAATGATGTTATTGCCAGCAAAATTACGTTTGCTCGGCCCCAAACTACGTATGTGTCCTCTAACATTGTGGGCATTTTCTAATGGCAATAACTAACTGTAAAGTATCGTATAAACTTTGTTCATTTATTATGATATCACGGCTTGTTGTGAAATACGATATTTGCAAGCATACCCTTCCCCAGTTTAAAAGACAGAGGGAAAGAGAGGAGAAGAAAGGGAGGCTGTATAAAATACCATCTTTCATTAAAACACAAAGACAGTAAGAGAAATGCTGCTGTGCTTAGTTGATAGTCATGCCCGTGGATATCTTAAGTGAATAATGACAACAAGACAGTTTAAACGAGATACTACCACCAGCATCACTACGCCTGCTCGGCTACCGCTGAAATTTCTCCTATCATACCCTGTTTGAACATGAGTTTCCTCATAGTGTATGTATAACAGGATAGTGGAAAGAAATGGAGAAGTTTAATGAGTGAAAGTGAAAAGGAAATGAATGGTAGTAAAATTAGCAATGATACAGAATACAAATGCATGTAAAATGTTGTATACGACGCCTACGAGTGGCTCTCCTCGTCTGCAATGAATTATTCGAGTGTGGCAGTAATTGTGAAAACAGTTTTCGCTACGCTATCCATTCAACCTCTGAATGAGTGCTGGGTTGTTTCCAGAGCACAACAGATCTCTTCCCTTTCACCAGCATCGCTACTTCCCTGTTATCCCAATCTTATGGGTGTAGATGTACTGGGTGTTGGAACAACAACATAAAAACAACAATGAGGGAAAATTCTAAAGAAGCCATACCTTTCTCCTTCACGCACATTATTATTATGGGTGGGTAAATAATTATGGTTGTTAAGCACCAGTCCCAGTTTAACTCTAGCAACTAGTGGTATTAAATTTACCACGGTGTCGCATGCTATCCGTTACCTTTTATTAATGGGTGCCATCATAATCTCACTGGTGTTTTATTGGAAATGAAATTGGAAGGTGGTTCTTGACTCTGATAAATATATGCATACGTACTTGCTCTTTGAAATAAGCTCGGTTTTTGGCAGAGAAAAAAATTTGAACCGTGTTCAAAGTTCCTATGACTGTATGCAATAGTTCAAATCATGATATTAACCCTCATGTTTATAGTTTCCTTTCAAGCATGACCAAACTCAAATTTTGTGAGTTAAACTTGGGAAACCATTGAGAGAAAGTTGATAGGTATAGTACGCTCCATCCAATCCTGTCTTATAAGCAACCACCACCTATTAGTATTCGGTGTAAAACAAACAACGGAATATCCATTTCAAAGGATGGAAAATCATTTGAAGTCTACTACGCTTCGTTCCAAGGTAGTTTTATGAAAGGAATGCAAAAGCAGGCTTTACCGACACAGGAGATGAAATGCTGGAGCTGATTTATTGACAGACTGTAAAATGGAGCATGCATTCCTCCCTACACAAGTGTGTGTGTGTGTGTATGCTTACCATCATCGGTCATGGGGAGAGAAAGTGGAATCCTCACTAGTTAAAGCTTGTGCTGTGCTAGTGTGGCTTCAGAAACTGGGTAAAATAACTCAGAGAGCAATTAAAAACTTCTAGCCTTACTCTTTTCCAACTAATCCAATTCATAATGGAATTTTGAATGAATAAGCTTGAAGAACAATATATTAAGCTTAGTTTCCAAAACTTGTGCTCACATGTAATTGATATAAGGACATATGCTGAGAGCTCCTTTCCTCACAGTTGTATAGAAAAATTTGGTAACTACCTTGAGTCTAAATTATTCCGTCTCCTTTTATTTAAATAGAATGAACTCAGAGCATGACGAATGCACGTCGTTGTCTCTGTCAAATAGAAGTTGGTATGGCTCTCCCTTGTCAGCAAGCAGCTGCATAGGTGTATACACACAAAAGAAAAGTTTTTTCCCTACTAAGTTGAGCAGTCATACTTTTATCAAACTTATTTTTGTTTGCCCCACGATGATCATTTCATATCTTAGCACAAAATGTATGGTATGGCATCCATTTAATCGTGGTGCAATGTCAGTGAAGACTTCCCAAGCATCACAGATAGTAAGCAAGACTTGAGCCAGAATAGAATTTGGTGTTCCATGTGCGACTCAAAGCCAAAAAGTCACGATGTACTAATTCCAATGCCATATGTCATTCCAGCTTCCTACTTACCGCATGCGAAAACGTGTTGCAATGCTGGTGAAAGGAGTGTGAGTCAACCGATTATACTACAAGAAGATAAGCATGTTCAGATATAAAAGAGTTAATGGGGGAGGCAGCCTAAAAATTATGCCATTTAACATCCAAACCGCAAAGTCAGTTTGGGATCTTTTCCCTCGGTTGGAGTTGTCACTGCCATTTTGCTGCATATATTTGAAATGTCAGAGGAGTAGGAGTAATTGTCTTCCATTTCGACATTGTGTGAGTGAGGCAGAGGCAAGAGACAATTTCACCGACATTCCGTCACACAGACAAAATCCGCATTTCTCTATCCTTCCATCAGCAGTGGTCGACAGGAGCAAACGACATGGCATTTGGTTTGAAGAGGTGCTCTTATAACCAATTTTATGTATGCATTTCTTCCCCAGTGCTATCAGCACCAACCACCAACATTTATTGAATTGCCAGCACATTCGTAGGTACATGCACATAGAATAGAATGAATGTCCATGCCAACTATCCCACACTATCGCGTCCCATAACCATATGGCTTACGCTCGTTTACATCTCTTCTCGCTTTGGTTTTGAACATTTTCTCATGTTATCGCCACCATGCATTCCCACCATCTTAAACATACATGCATGCATGCATAAGTAACACGTTGAGAAAATGAAGATGGTCCGTAAACACTGTTTAATATATTCATGCAACCAACTTGAGTCAACGTACATATTATGATATAACTGTGAAGGACCAACCGTAACCATGCCATAGTAGTTTCAGAGAGTAGATATGAGAAGATAGGGAGAGGTGTAGTACATTTACTTGCATATAAACAGGGACGCACACTAGTTTGGGCCAAAGTTTATAGGAACCAGAGTTTACTTTTCCTCTCAGCAAGATACAGAACAGGAGGAACAAGTGAGGAAGAAAGAATTTTTGTCACGGAGTCAAGATACAGTCACAACCAGGCTTTAGGTCGAGTAATGCTTCCCGATTTGAGTGTCAGTGAAAAGCTTGGGAGAGAAAGAGGAGCAACTGTTACTTTGACTCACTCTTCCTGATGCCACTAATGCTACTTCCTTTAAAATTTAGCAAGCGTTGAGTTGAGATTCTACCCGAAAAATCAAGTATGAAACTTGCAGCCTGTGATGATGATGATGTTTCTGATGGCCATGATTGTGTTGATGATGGTGATGACGGTATAGCTGGAGAAAACTCTCTACAGTGTAAATGCTCCGAACCGAACACTCGTTTTGAAGTGCTGGGTACTGACTCTCCGTTGATTGTGTGTATGGTTAAAAACCCAACAACTCACTTTTCAACTCCTAGTTGTTACCATGTGCAATAGTGTGCTTGAAACTCGGCTTCTTTGACTGTGAAGAGAGTGACGGCGTATACAGCTTTTTACGTGGCAGTTCATGCCAGCACGCTCGGAGAAAGTGAAGAAAGCGGACATCTAGACAGCTTATATGCTAATCTATGATCAACACTTGTGCAAGAAATCATACTCGAGGCATGTAAAGTTGAGTCGTTACTCACAGCTATTCCCAACGATATCGGTTATACAAGCGGATATATACATAATGTGTAGCAGCAAACTGTTCCAAATGCCCCAAATTTTCATCCCAGTCATTGTCGCTCGTAAAGATTGTATGCAAATACTAACGTAGACTCCAAAAGTGAGAAAATGGAAAAGACCAGCATATTTTAAAATTAGATTGCAACTAAGTCCGCTTTTGTTACTACAAATATTCATAATAATACGGTACTTTGCATGCATTCACGTTCACATCTCAAAAACGCTGGGTGGTATCGTCCTTGCCTTCACACCAAACCGACTTCCTTGAGGAGGAGAAGGAAAGTCGAATAAAATAGAAAGAGTAAAAGCCTAAGGCCAATAGCAAACAGAAAAAGGAATCCCGTCAGCTGTCACCCTTTCCACCCTGTTTCACTCATACACGAGGAATCCATCTCATATTTGGCTTGGCTGGAAGGCGTCAGTAAGCAGAAAGGAAGCTCTCCCACTTTCACCGTGTAAGATGAAGTACATGCACACTCCTGAGTGTCACTGCAAGCAATTGAATTGTTGGAAAACAGTCACATCACATCAACAGCAGGTCGCTGATTCTTCCTACTGAGCGTCATCGTCATACACCTGGAAACTTGATTACGGCTTTCATTTATAACAAGTATCTTCCTATTGAATGCCAGCTTTCTTCGTTTCAGCCCCACTTCGCCAGCAGATATGAAGAATATGAGAAAATACATCTATATTTACCCCATACAAACATGAAAGCAATATTAGCTGCAATATGAAAGCTAAGATATACATTTTACAGAAAGGTGGCCAAACTAGCCTCATCCCATCAAGTCGTTCATATAGACGGATACTTAACCATAGTTGGAAGGAGACCTAATCCGTAGATGAAACGAAGCTGTGTTAATAATAGCCTTTATGCAAAGCTCAGGTGGATGTGGATGCCGGAAACAACACTGTCGCAGTTAGTTTGCTCTCTGACACTTTGCTCCCAGGGTTTTTTCGTGTGCCATTTATCACCAAGAATAGTTAAAGATTCTCTACTCATTCTCAGATTGGGGAGCAAGGCTCACTTTATCTGTTGCTACAAAACAACAACTAGCACTACCTACGCATAAAAGTATTTTGAGCACGGATACGAATCTGCAATTGACGGGGAACGGAATGCAATGCAATAATACGATGGCAGTTTTTGGCTTAGTGACTCGCATATATTTATCATTTTATGGGCTCAAATATTACAACAGAGACATTTATATTGCATCTCATTTGCAGGTCTCTAGTAGCCCATTTCCTCTCAGCAATTTCATTCTCAGTTTGCGTTACTAAAATTGAGATAGCAGTTTCCTGCCAGCACACGCTGAGCCCTTGTGGATGCACATAGGTCTGATTTTAACTGTTTTTAATTTAGTCTCCGAGGTGAAATATGTTTCAAAATCGCTTTTATATTGAACCTAAGTATGCTCATAGTGGCTACAAGTAAGTACATACGGGTTCAGGGTTGCATCTCTCGGAGTCTTTCGGTAGTGGCCAATATTGTATTGTCATCAATGACATTTATTCTTTCGTTGCATCCATTTCATTCCAAACGCGTCTTCCATTTGTGTATTTCCTTTGAGTCTGTATTGGAGAGCAAGGGGCCCGAGCAAATACAAGGTCTTTAATAACCCGTATACCCACACACCAGCTGTTACTATTCCAAGCCTGCCTACAGAGGAAGTAAGTGGTAATATCATTGTCGACAAATATTTTTCACACAGGTTCCGTGTTACGAATACATATCAAATAAGTTGGAAGGGGAACTATAACTATGTGCTTCAAGTAATCGGTATGCTCTCACTCAGCAACACTTTCTCATTTGGGAGGGACGGAAACAGAGATGTTGAAGCCAGAACAGAAACAGAGTGTATAAAATAGATAGCTTCGCTACGAGAAGAAAATTGGATTTGGAACTTTGGAAGTGTCAGCTAATCCCAATGCGCTATCGAGTGGTTTGGCTCTCACGACATGGATTTTAGCCACAGTCATGCATGAAAAATTACAGATTAGCAGTCTCAAAGCTTCGCCAATACGATTAGGTTGACGAAGCTTGTGGTAAAACTTGAAAGTTAACGTAATTGGTTGGTTATGGTTAAGTGAAACAAATAGAAAACTAAGCTCGATTTCCTATCTTGACAAAAATACAAGCAATTGGTAGCTGTATGTACGATAGGGATTCTCAGAAAGAGAAACATGGAAAGAACTATGACAGTTATGAGAATTTGCAATGACATTGCTGACATTTTTCTTCTAATTGGTCACCACGTTGTCTAATACAACAACAGAAGAAGAAAATAGAAGAACGGAAGATTTCATTTCTTTGAAACAGTAGTCCCATGAACATTAATTTTTTTTCATGAAAGTTTACAATTGCTGATATGATACGTTATGCTATGCACTGTAAATATTTATTTGGGGTAAGTTGAGACGGTCAAAACTGACTATTAACTTTGTTGTCTTTTAATGATAAAAACATCCACGTTGCCGTCATCAAAGTCATAAATCTATAATGTCTCAACGTACCCCAACACTGTCAATGCGTTTCAATGTATGGTTTTGATTGGTGTAGCTATTGAGTAATCCGCAGTGAGCAAAATGAAAGCCACTGGTGAGAGTCTGGTTTTTTCGACTGATCGTGAAAATACTTTTTTTTGGAAAAACGACCATGTATAATAATGAATTAAAGAACGCAGCTTGCTCCCATACTCTGATCTTTTCGAGACAAAAAATTGGCACTGAAACAAAAAAAAGTTGATAAGAAACAAGCAAACTGCCATCAGATAAAGAGCAAATCTATGTATGTCTGCCGATGTCATCAAGCTAACCTAGATTTTCTGACCTCCTGACATGGACGAAAACCTGTGGGACTCCACATGCGAGAAAAACAGAACGAGTTCTTGATTTCAATTATGAAAGGACATTGGATAAACCTTCATTCATACCTATAATGTATATAACTGTCCAGCTGACAAATACACAAGGAAAAATACATCATTGGTGACAAAAAACGGAAAACTAACTAGACAAGCTGTTGTCTATATGAGAAAAACAGTGGATTGCAATACAGCAACCACCAGAAAAATCAAGAGTATATGTATGTATGTTTACTATATTTAGAATTTGTACTTTTTTTGAAAGAAAGTGATACCCCTTACATAATGTATGTATCGTACTAAGAACTGCAATGAGAAGAAAAGACATCAGCAGAAACATAAAAAAGGATGACGACGAAGAAGAAGAATGTTCGTCCACTTTAGCATGAAATGATGGACAAATAGGCTTCCTTCTGGCTAAGATCAATTGATGAAGGTCGATAATGTTGATCGAATAAGATGGGATTTCTTTTTCTCATGGTCTCACTTTTCTGTTGTTACACTGATAGTTCTCTGCTGTTGACTGGTGATGCTTCCATACTATGACAAAAAATACCAGAACAAAAGCGACGAAGCAATGGGGGAAAATGTAGGAGAAAAAGGGAAAAAATTGAGCTGGTGAGAAAGAACACACAAGCTGTTATTCTCTAATGGTTTCTAGTTCTCTTCTATTGTCTGTGTAAACGTATCTCTTCCTCCGTTACTCCATGCTCTTTGCCCTTCCCATGTATTGCAAAAGATTCATATCCCACTGTCTCTCTTTTTCCAGTCGTTCTACCGCTAGTGAGAAGTTATCGCTTGGAAGGTAATGTTACATCACATCACTACATAAAACTGCACACTCCGTGTTCATGAGAATGAAACTGTGACTAAGAATGACTTTTCCCATTTCGCATAGGAGCCATCTGACGTTCCCTCTGTACGGGTGGAGGCGGAGTGAAAACCCTGCTACGCAATGGAGTTAAAACTGTGCTAGCTACTAGGTAGTATTATGTAATATGACCTAACTAAAGGCTATCAAAACAGAGCGGGCTTTACGATGGGAAAAAGAGGGAAATGGTGCCGTGGAAATACAAACTGAACTGCTGTAGGTAGGTAGTTAACATGTGATTTGATGATACAAAAACCTATCAATCCAGTTAAATGGACTGACTTATTATAACGGAAAAGTCGTACATTATATAGCACACTGCATGTGGTTGGTGATTACTGGAAACGGAGAAAGAGTTTCTAGCTTTTACCGCTTTTCATTTCATTTACTTAATTATCATGTGTATGTTAGTAGCATCGTCATTTCAAAATTCAAATGGGCTGTTGTTCCGAATTCGTTAGATATGAGTGCACGCCCAGTATATATGTATTTGTATTGTTAGCTGCTCAAAAACGGAAACAATACTGGCAGAACAATACTGTGTTATCTCGCCCTATTTCTGTTAGAAACTAAGAAAGTCTACGACATTGAGAGAGAATTCTTTCTCCTGCTTATCCAACCATCAAGCTCTTGTAGTTGGAGAGGAGCCTCTTTTTAAAAAAAAAATGGGTGTACTGTATACACTATAAGACTGAAGTCGTGGTGGTAGTGAAGTGACATAACGAGTAAGTTCTCGTTGCTAAATTGCAGTAGGTTGACTTGGTAAAAATCAGAGCCCGAAAAGAAAGGCATTTGAATCTTATTTCTTGATCAAGAAATTCTTTGCGAAAAATCCCCTATTGTTTTCATTCAAGTCTGATCCATCTCTAAGCAGTTGCATTTGCTATTGGATTCTACTATTCAAGTGTACGGGAGATAAACGACTCATTCATTTTTTTCATGGAGTGTATACAGGCTGTGAGTTTTTCAATATGTTGAATTATAAGTAAGTACTGAGTATCTCTACATATCCACTTTCCTATTCCCTATACACAACCTTAAAAACGTGAAAGGTGGAGAAAGTAACTTAATAAAACGATACATGCTGTCTGCGAGAAAGCTAGAGTGGTATGTATGCCGTGGTGAAAGTCTTTGGGTTTCATTCACGGTGGAATTGAGTGATAACTTGTTCCATTTCATAAACAAAGACAATCATTTTACTCGGTCATAAACAGAAAGTGGTCACAATTTATAAAATCAAAATTAGACTGAATAATACACAAAAACTTGTTAATGCTACTTCCATGTATTTGCTTATCACTACCGAATAACCAAAATTCTCTTTTGCTTTCCTGTAAATGGGAAAGAATATCTCGGCAAGACTCCAGCACTGATTGGATCTTTATAGCTCAACGAAGAGGGAATGTGGTAGTAAGTATCATTTTCCTGGCTTCTATTGTTTTTTACTAGCACCATCATCGTCGTCGTCATCAGTTTCTTATACAAACTACATCTATCTCACATAAGCACACACTAAATTTCACTGTGAATCCTCACTGCTTGTCGGAATTGGTCAACCGTATTATTACTATTCCTTACCATTTCAGCATCATCATATATTATCATGGTTTCAATTCAGAAGTCATAATAAGTAGAATCCAATGTTTGTAACCGACCAAGTTTGTCCATCTGTCTCAGTAAACGATTGAAATTTGAGAGTAAGGTGTGTGTAAAAATAAATCAAAATGTTGCAGATGCTATATATAAATTTGGGATGTACCGTTATTTCGAGTTTACAAATTTGGTTAAAAGTAGATTCGTCAAGGGAACGTTTTAAACTATTCGAGGAAAGAAAATATGTAGTTATTTATAGTAGAAATGTACCTTGAGTTTAAGTTTGATCAAAGGGACCAAGAGCAGGAGTAAAGGAGAGTAAATTGTCATTATTTTGAAAGGCATGCATATATATGCATGCGTGAAATACAGCTGACGAAGGACTAGGGTTGGAAACTGATGACATGACAGCTGGAAATGGTGGTTATGTATGATATCTACATATACGAGGGGAGGTACATATGACCGATGTTTGAAATTTAATCTTTCAAGCATATAAAACGAGAGTTTTCCATCTGGTGAAAGTTGAGCTGAAGCAAGTCATTGATGTACGTACACCTTTTAGGAACCGTAAAATGTATTTTGCAATAACTGTATCTACCTATAAAAGTCGTAAAGGTAAAGGGCTAAATCCAGGTACATACAAACTATACTCATAAGTATATACATTTACAAAATGTATGTAAGGTAAAAGAAGTATTTTAGTCGTTATATTTTATGCATCTTCAAGTTTGCCAGGAACCATCTTTATTGACAGTGGAAACGAGTGTCCATTACATCGTAATTTCTCATGACTGCACATCTGCGTGTCTGGCGTAAGTCATGCTTGTACAGGCCCAGCAATATATTTTTTCCAAGAATATTTCAGCTTTAAAACACATATACAAATATTCCCTGTCTGTGAGTAAGGTAATGAAATGCTGGCAAAATCTTTCACCGTCGATACTTATTTAGTCATTCGGACGAGAACATCCTGTTAGTTTGAGTGGACTCATAACATAGCTGGAGAGTCATGGTAGTGGGCCCTTAGAGAGCTGGTTTTGTATGAAGTCTCTCTGCACAAAGATGGAAAGAAATACATAAAGAAATGGACAAACAACTTATTCTCTCGGGGGTTTTCCCTGCCTGAACTGTTCACTCGAGCATTTTCCTTTGCTGGCTGATTGGCTTGTCCAAGCACTACTTTTTCTCGTTGAGATGGTTCCTTTATAAAACTACATGCATTCGTAGGATCTC
Source organism: Orchesella cincta (assembly GCA_001718145.1). Taxonomy (NCBI): domain Eukaryota; kingdom Metazoa; phylum Arthropoda; class Collembola; order Entomobryomorpha; family Orchesellidae; genus Orchesella; species Orchesella cincta. The sequence goes on from LJIJ01000002.1 coordinate 368,651, forward strand.
ACTTTTCCTGTTCACCATTCCGTTTCCTCTGTTTCGCTCTCGTGTGCACACATGCATGCAATTCGCACACAACCGTGGTAATATCAGCACCAGCTTTAATCTCTATTTCGGTTTTGCTTCCCCCGTTTTTTGTGAGTGGTTACATAGTAAACTGTCAAAAACAGCAATATCAACATGCATAATGAAAAAACTACACCGAAGGCCAAATTCTTTGTTTTATCGTAGTATTATGCATGCTTTATGTGCTGATGATGCTCTTGATACATACATGAATACTTTTTCCACTTCTTCCCTCACTTCAACTCGGCATTCCCTTGTCTATGAGCCAATGCCACTACTCTACTCTGAGCATTAAAATTTACTGTCGTAATGAGCATATATTTTCAGCTTATCAACAACTTCCAAAACACCATAATGACTTAAGGCGAGGAACACAATCTAACAAGCTACTTACTTCGGTTTGCAAACTTTAAGCATAAAAATATACATTTAGATGGGCTAAAGGACTAAACCTTGTGGGCCTGAAGGATGCCAGTTTAATGGTTGTAGGAGAATCATTTATATTTATGGTTCAGTACATTTCTGCAAGTAATAATTTGACATTGACACGTAGGTAGTTTAGAGCTTTCCAGAGAACTACTTTCCATGTGATTATACTGGGTAAGCTGTATCCTATTTAGGAATTTACATAAAAGTCGAATTCTTGGATGTTTTCAGCAAACAGTGCCATTTATGTACTGTGCCACTGCTACCCTACACCAGCTGGTGTTTTACCACAGGCGAGAAATTATATATATGAGATCGGTTCATGTACGTATTTGCATAAATATTTGTTATGCGCTTGTCTCAAGAAATTATGTTCTTATATCTTCAAATTGATAGCCAACCTTGTTTGATGTAGTGGATCTGTGCAATGTATAAATCTACAAGGACTTTCCTGGAGAAGCAATGAATCTCGATGTGTCATGTTATTTCTTGTCCATTTCATTTCATTATAAATATTGGCAATGGGTCATAAATCCTTTTGTGTATCAGTTCATTCTACCATTGCTCAAATTGTAGTACTACACCATCACTGTTCCATCCATATGAAACATGTTCAAATCAAACAGACAAATTTACACCATTGAAACTTTACTCCACGTTTCTGAATTGGGAATTCATGTTGTTCTTTGCTACTATACATATGGATGATACTATTATAAAAACTGCTGTGAGCTAAATTTATACCCTACACTATCTAGCACTACCGGAAACAGTATCAACCCACATCTGCATGGCTTTCATTTTATGTGAAAATGAAGGATTTTGAGAATATCTTCATTTTTGCTTTCTCTTGGGATGTATTGTAGACTCTATTTGTACTGATTCAAATAATATTAACTATGCAGTGAAGTATATTTTATATATGGGATTCATTTTACGTAAAATTATGTGCAACATTTAATAACTTATAATTATTACACGAAATTGTATTGCAAGATGTTAGCCTAGCCAAAATTTCAATATTTTTTTTATTAGACGCCACTACATTAATAAGAGACACGATGACTGGACGTACCTTAATAAATCATGGATTCTTTCCGCAATGATTTTCATGATTTTTTTGACCGTGTGATCTCAGTTGCGTTGATATTTTGAAAAGTCTGATGTAAAGAAAACTGGGCGCGGCAAACAAGTCAAATTACAACGGGAGAAGAAATTCCATGAAGATGTTGTACTGATAACGAAGCTAAAAACTGAAGTCAGCATGTAAGCCTTGTTAGAGATCAGATTGGATAATCAGTGATGCATATGTAATGTGAAGATTTATGACTTTCTCTAAATTGCCTTGGTGTACATCTTTGCACCTAAGCAGCCCAGGCTAAACGAAAGTCGGTTGATGTCTTGCAAATATATTTTGTCAATTATCGTAAACCATGTTGAGCAAACAGTGTGTACGTTATACTATTTTTGTAATACTAATGGCTGACTCCAATCTCACTGGAAACCAATATGGTGTACAAACTCAAATTATAATGTTATTGTTGGGGCAAGAAATACATTCTCAAACTTTGTAACAAATTTATCCAAACCTAATTTATGTTACAATGTATGTGACTTGGATATAGCTTTGATCAACATGACTAAACTTTCTAGCCAATATCCCTACACGTACTTCCCAAGTGTTTGCTGTGAAAGTTTTCCTCCCTCCACATGTTTTAAACTGACTTTTTTTTTGAGAAAACTAAGGAAATGGCATAGAAAATATCGCTACTCAATGACTGATATCTTGTGTACGGAAATAAATTGGGTTGAACATCGTTTAATGCCTTCTGGACACGTGTGAACCATTTGCGAACCTCCAAAACTCTTTTCGTAATCGAAATTGACATGTTTATGGAAGCATGGTGTAATCTCTAATAAGTCCTTCTTTGATACTAGATCCACATCTATAATCCAACTCAGACAATTTATTATTTTGAGGAGACTCTGAAACAATTGTCTTTAGAGAAAGTCGGTGAAAGCAATGGAATATCGGATCAGCTAAAATTGCAATGTAAATAATGGATGTGTTCAGCTTCTGGCATTACTTCGTTTAAATGATTCTCTCCATATATTTTAGTCATGCTGGATAGCGTAACACCTCTAAACTCTAAACTAGTAATAGGCTTTTATTGAATTTATTGAAGTCGGATGGGTGCGTAATTAAACAAGAATTTGATCGAATCTGATTGTAAGAGACACCAGCTTGTCCATATTTCTGTTGGTTGACACTTTGGCTTCGGAAGGCATTAGTAAAAAGTTAATTCATAATTTTTGCAGCTTTTCCAATTTTCTTTGAGAAGCAAGAAGGTCATTAGTTACTTACATATTCTACAATAAATCTTTCGAGCTGCATGCCTCAGCTCTACAATTCATTTATGTACAGTGAGTTGCTACACTGTCTACATTGATTAATTGAGCCCATTAACGAAGGCGTTTCATCAGTGAACTATAAAGGCATCGTTAATTGCGTATAGTATAGATATGTCTACAAAAACATGTATAAAATGTTCAAAAGTGTTTTACTTAGCAACTCATGCACATCTTGTTAAGCTGTTTTTGTTTTGTTTTACAGCAGCCTCCATCCAAGAATACAAATGGGTACGAGCATAGAGAACTTTGAAACACAAAGAGTTCATAAAACAGGTACACGCTCCCATTGTGTTTGTGATTATGATTATTGTGTGGGCAAAGCAGATAGAGTGTACAGCTACACGTTAAATAATGAATGACAATAAATTTTAAGTTAACCACTTGTTCGAGTGAAAAGTTTTGCTCAAGTTCATCATCCCGATGGAAACTAGCAGTTCAGTGGTATGTCCGTATCTGAATCAAACGGCTCTGAAAAAGAAACTTAAAGTGGGACGACGAGAATCAGAAAGGGAGGAAGTCATGTAAAGTGCTTGGATGACAAAATCCCGTACAAATGTTAGTTCACAATGTCAACCTATAAAGAATGTCTGATTTGGAGACAATAAATGTCGCTTCTCGAATGAGCAAAAGCCATTACATTGCCTCTGCTCCCTCTCCACAAGAGCTTCTCTTTCATTCAACCAGTACGACGAATCTCAAGTAGTAGTTGTTGGTAATAGAATTGAAGTAGTTATAATGATGGTGGCGGTGGTTGCAATGGCAGTTCTTTAACACATACTAGACAATAATTCTGATGGAACATGAGCCATATATCATATACAGCTACATTACAAGTCTATATCAGCCCATTTGTTCGAAACTCTGGTTATAGCGCTTTTTGGCTTCAAGTCAGAAAACACATTGTATCAAACTCTTCCCTTTTTGCTCAGTGCCGTCACTGGGGTGTCTAGCTAAGTTTTTCTGCTCCTTGAAATAGTGGATCCATGAAGTTATGTCAAATCCATAATATTCTTGAACAACAGTTCAACCATACTTTTGCAACTGCACTTTACCCATATTCCTTTCATTTTATTGCATTTCCAGTTTAAGAAACCACCTTCCTTCACACCAACTCTGACTCGAGTTTCTAGTACACAAACAGTCGTACTGTACTACTGACAATCTCTCCATGCTCTTCCTTTCTCCTTCAATCTAGTCAACACGGGAAAGACTCGACTGTTTGGTTAAACAGCAGCACATTGTGAGACATAGGAGTGTCATTTTAAAATGACACAATGACTACTTCACTCCTTCCTTTCCTCTGCCTCCTTCACCCTTTTATCTAACTTCATGACCGTTCATTTTGGTGTGTCAAGTGTACACAGACACACACTGGCTATTTACTTTCCTTTGCTTTCTCCTCGTTTCTCAGTCAGTTTGAGTGCGGCTATAGCGATGAAGATGGCCCATGTCATTTTCTAATTTTATAGCCATGCACTGACTTGCTAAATGCAATAGGCGTTTTCTTTTATAGTCAGAATTCTATCCACTTTCCCATTTTGTGGTGTACCATCTTCCCTTGATAACAGCAACCCACATTTTTTTGGAAATTGTTGGACTCTAATGTAAACGCTTGGCTCATTTTTATTTATCTCTTATCTTTTTTTATACTTTTTGGCTTTATGGTAACTGGAAAACATAACTAGGGCATAAATGGGAGCCACTGATTGATTAGATATTGCTTGGCGACTGAATAGCCCCTTCATCACTTTTGATGATTTAACCCACTAACGATAAGTACAATGGAAAGAAAATAGTAGGGATTCTTTACTTACTTGAATTACTAGTCCAACAATACGTTAAGTAGGTAGTTTGGTCTTTTGTCGCAAATTTTACGGTGCAGTGAAGATAACTTGGTTCTTATCGCTTGTTGGCATTTATTTTATGCTACATTAACTCACATGGGATATAATGTTAATTGAATGCAAAGTTTGACTCGTCGTTTGTAATTCCAAACATGGAAAACTTGGCCAGACATTCTCACATTTTTAACGTGTGCTTGGGCTGCATTCAAAAGTTTTAGTTTCCGGGCAAAATGCAGCAGGATGTATGCACATTATTATGCACACAACCTTGACACTTTTATCAACCGAGTGGTTTCGGTCTTGTGATGGTTATTCAGTCCGTATGGAAATAAATTCGTATGGTAAGTAATTCAATTTCTTTGAAAATTGCTTTGTGACTTAAGAATCTCATTTTTTGCTCGATGATACTTTGACGCAGGATTGAAATGGAGCTCATATCTTTATGCATACAGTAGTTAAGATACGTATGTAAATGCCACTTGAGCTTGAAAATGAAATGAGTATGTAGCTGAATTGAAATCGACCTCATTTTTTTTAAAAGCAACTGGCTGAAATTTGGATTGGAATATCAAACATTTTGAACATACACACTTAAATATTCCGCTCGTTTCACTCGCAAATGTGGGGATCATAAAATCAAGCTAAAGGCGAGTCATCCAATCTAAATTGACTATGTGCTTTTCCAGTTTTTTAAGAAGAACAAAAGGATACTGTTTGGGTTTGTATTATGCAATAGAAAACTGAATCCCTTTCCGCAACAACAGGTCCACACATTTTTAAAAAGATTTGTAACATTTCAAGCCTCCAATTCTCCATTTGCTTGGGAGGCCACAGAAGATGAAATGGAAAACTGTATTCAAACCTGTGACGCAATAAGTTTACCCTTCCTTTTCTGGTGTCCAATAGTCGTTTGATAAAATCGTGAAGGAAAAATCAAAAGTATGAAAGGTTTAACGGAAGGTCATAAAATAGAGGGAGAACGAGGGAAAATCGGAGAACACTTTATTCCCTACTTGACGCATCATGCGATATCTCATCCGGCTTCTTAAGCCCTTTATCCCGAAATTCTTCTGTTCGCTGATTGGGAGTTTAGCACACAAGTTTAGGTGGGTAAGCCAGCTATACCCTTTTAGGTATATACATAGCTTTAAAAGATTGGTAGTGGAAGGGCATGGATGGCTAAATAAATGTAAGCGGCTGGTCGATTTTTTTGAAGGTATGTAGTTCTCGACTACACGCTACCTGATCTATGGGACTCGCGTCGTAGTAAGGTATCTGTGGGGCAAGTCACGCAGAACGAAGAAGTGACAATGATCGAAACAAAATGAAGCCCTTTAGTGGACTTAAACTGAAGGAGAAAGATTTATCACGACGAATAGCTCAGAGAGAGAGAGAGAGAGAAGATCATATCAGTAAAAGTTATGCTCACGTTGGAGGTCCCTTTCTTTCACTACATCTTTTTCTTATCCCATTTGATACAGTCCATAACCCTAGTATGTTTAGTTTAATACATAATTCTAACAAATCCCAAAATACATACATTTGCAACTACTCTTCTCAACCGATTGTTCCTACTTCCTCAGCGAGGAGTAATCGCCCACTATCTTCACTTTTTTCATTCTCTCGTACACAAAAAAGTAGGACGGAAGCAAGACTTTTCGCAGAGATTTGCTCTCACTGGATGAGAATTTACTGTGGGGATTGGAAAGTGATGGAAAACAGGCTTTATGAACCATGGAATTACGCGGCGCGCTAACACGGCAGACTTTACCTCAGAAAGAAAGCATATTTATTTTTCCTCGCTATTCAATTGAACCTGGCGGAGGACACAAGTTATAAAGAAGCTGGCCAACTCCTACTTCGTCGCTAATCTCCCCTAAAATGAAGAGCAATGCACATCCAATCCACATAACCATTACATTATGATCAGTATCGACGTGGACGACAAATATACTAACTTCAGTACTCCGTTCCATTTCTTGTAATTAGAGGACAGGCTCTCGTTGGTTCGGCAAAAACCGGAATACTTTATGTGAAAACTTCATTTGCTCATCCTATGAAACGTAACGTGTGGGGGAATGCACCCTTGTGGAAATATTTGGAATGGCTTTCTAATCAAATACCCTTTTTATTCTGGCATGTTATGTATTATGCTCATTTTTGCCACTTGCAATTCTCCCCACTTTAAGCAGCTCAAGGACTGTTGAAATTTATCTTGTGGTTTCAATGGTAAAAGTAAAAAGTTGACTTTTTTATGAGCCCATATTTATTTTCTGGAGAAAAAACCGTTTCCATCTTCAACAGGGAATCCTCCCCATTGCCAACTTTTCTCTTTAGGCCTGATGGCACTGCAAAGTGTTTTCTATTTCTACCTTCACTCTATTTCTCTCTTTTCACTTTCTCCGTATTCCTTGTCGTTGTTTCAGACAAGTGTATATCGATTGACATTAATGAAATAAAAATGGAAAGAGATGATAGTGGCAACTGATGCTTACCTGTCTATTACGTATGCCATGTTGTTGGGGAAAAGTTAACATACGTGCTTACATTTTAGCCTCCAGATTAAGGCACATTTCTACTTTTCACGTAGCATCAAATCCTATTTCGCTTCATGCAACAGAAAGAACCAAAGCTGAAGCTGAGCTATTGTCGTAAAAGACTATATATTTATGATACGACAATGTTATCCTGTGAAGTAGAGAGAGAGAAAGGGTGTCTCATTTATGCGTCTGCAAGTCTCGTCTCGATGACAGACGTCAGTTCAACAAAGTACTGGCAATAATGTGAAGTACTCATGTTGGAATACAACCCTTTCAAGGTAGTACAACTGGAGCACAAAGGAGTACAAAGTCGAGAAAGGCTTAAACGCCTAATGCTACTTGAGCATGCTTTTAATGTAAGTTGAAATTCAACGGGAGAAGATACATAATAATGTATTCTCCTCTTTTTGCTCCTTCTGCCAAAGGAAAAATAAGGAGGATGAGTTTGCAAACCAGAATCAAGAAGAATGCTAGATTTAATATTAAGCTTTTCACTCTCCACTGCCTTGAGGCTTCTTCAGTTCATTTTTAAGAAAGAAAGAATATGTACCAGTTATGTGTGCTTGAAAGTCATCCTCGTCTCCAGTGCAATTTTTATTACGAGTGCTCCTGGAAAGTCTCCGCTTCCTTGCGGTACCTCGTTTCATCCCGTTTCCTTCTTTTTTGGCGGAGTGTGTGCTTGATTTGAAATATGTGCATGTATCGAATTACACAACATACTTGAGCACACGTGTAGGCGGTTTATATTTGAAGATAGCTATGCACATATATGTATGAGCGCCGCGCATATTCCTTTTTTTGTCTCCAACTTCTAACATGGAAAATAGAACGTTTTATTTTGCAAGTGCAGTTCAATACACACACGCACAGTTATCGCTTTGATGGCATGTTTTAAAAAACATATTGACTTGAAGGAATTCGAGAACATTTGAGTCAAATGATCTCATTCAGGCATTACTATGCATATATAGTCTTTTTTATACGTGTCCCATCTTTCTCTGTAACTTCACATTCGCCTCAGCTGCCTTGAATTAAAATAGAATGACAGAGAATCTGTATTATTAATCGTTTCCCGTCTCTTTCTCTAGTCTACCATTACTTTCCCTCATAATGAATTTACACACAAAACTACTCTTATTGAAATTGAAGTAGAAAAGCAAATGGATGATCAAAGTAACTCAACGCCAGACTTTTATACATTATAATTGTGTTACCTAAAGCATTACTATATTTACCTACCCCACATATCTTTTGAGAGCGCATCAAGGGAGCCTCAGAGTAGAATATTTAGTTTTCTTGCTAGCTATGCACTATGTACATATCATGTTAGTTTGTAGCTTGTCAGCTACATACTTACTCACTACGGCTTGAATATGCATCGAGGCACTCATCTTTATTATACTGAAATGTAAAATAAAAGATGCTGCTGCATATATTATAATGGTCAAAGAATATTTTGGCGGATGTTGGAAGTAAATACAAAACTACATAAAACACTACACACATTCATTTTATATACGTAGCTTTTAGAGTGCCTTGTTTTCCAGTCTTTCGCTTCGTTCAAATTTGCATAGTTTAGCGATGGGTATCCAACCTCCACTCACATTGTCAGAATCACTCGGAGCAGTATTGAGGATTTAATTTAGATCGGTATTTGAACTCCGACAGTTCAGCTCAGTTGCGTTCCAAATTCCAAAAGGGTTTCGTAGCCGTTCGTAAATAATGATGGGGCTAACAAAGCAATTGATGATTGTGTGCGAACTCTGAAGCGCAAGTTATGTTGTTGATATCAACCGATTCCTACTGAGGTGATCATTAGCAACCCCTTCATGCGATGGTATTTTTTGGAACGGGATGTGTACTTTAGACATCACGAATAATACCTGGAGTCTGAGAAACAGTTCGATGATGATGATGGTGGCTTTAGTGGCATTGGATGATGGCTACGCATGTTAATGGAGAGGCAGATTTTGTATTATACCAAAATGTCTAGCTTCAAATCATCAGAGACAGCTTTTATCATTATTTGCATTCAATGAATGTAAATGAAAGGAGGAACTGTTTTTTCTACTCTTCTCTCAAGTGCCAAGACACAAAGGAAGGGAGAATGCTCATTTGATTTGAATTTCATTAGTGTGTTCACTGAAAAAAAATGCTCTCTGCCGCTTTTCCCTCTCCTTTCATACATTGTCACTCCCATTACAATCATAATCATACTGATTTACTACGAACTAGGTAGTTTTAACTCCCATTATGCTCGGAAAAAGTTGTGCAGTGTTAGAGATGAAGTTGAAGTTGATGTCAGAATGGTTTTACTATTTTTTCGGAATGTTATGAGTGATGTACTGTTTAATATTCAGAGTCTAAACCTCAGTCCAGGATACTTCATCGTTTGTCAATCCTGATTAAAATGCGTAGGTATATCTAGGTAAATTATTTACTTTCAAATGCTGATGTACATTTATTACCAAATGATTTGTCTATTCCTGCATGAGAATCTTGTCACTGATAATATGAAGAAACCGAAAACAAACAAGGATTCACGTTTGTTGCTCCTTTAGTTAAATTAGGAACTTTGTAGACAGACAGTCATACACATACATACATTCATATGATCATTAAAATGATAAAATTATGCAAAAAGCCTCGACCTAAAAGAACCTCTTGCCGTTTTAGCCACGGAGAGGAAAAGACTTGGGAATTATTTACATTATGTTACTCAAATGACCTCATTAGCAAATGAGCGAAAATTTTTCTCCTAGAATAACTTGCCAGTAGTCTCTGAACTTTTGGAAAGTAGATCATATTTCACATGTAGAATTGCACTTGAGAATATTTATGTGCAGTTTTTGTTTTCATTTGAAAGGAACCAAGGGCTTCATTTCAGCATATGCTGGCCTTGCTCCTACTGTCCGCTATAAAGCTTAGAAGAAATAATAATGCGGAGCTGAATTTTCCCTTCAAACCTTGTTTGCGGGTTTTAAATTAATTGTCATCTCTTATGACTCAGCTTCTTGGGATGAGAGTAGGTACCCTGATATGAGAAAATTTCTATTCTCGTTTTAAGTAAGGATGCATCAGCTTCAGCTCGCTTAATGAAAGTAGAAGGCATGGAGTTGGTTGCTGATGATTACAACATCACTTTAACCAACACAATGTCAAGTTAAATTCCGCAGTGGAGTACTACTTACTTTATGACCACTAATCCAATATATTTGCGCGTCTATCCTTTTTGGCATGGCGTTGTTAGTTCCTTTGACTGTAACATCGAGCTCAAGAGACTGCTGAAATTTTACACATGGGTGTTAGCAAATTGTGGTTAAAGTAGGTGATATATGAGAACTTGTGTACTTCACAGCAAAAATGAAGGCTGGGATTTCACTCATATCATTCCTCTTGTAGAATGATACCATGCACAAATGTAAACTACATGATGATCCATAGTCCTAAAACAAACAATCGCATCAATGTCCTAACAAAAATCGCTCATATGTACTTCCCTATGATTACTTGTTCCCTAAAACTAATTTTTTATGACTGTTTTTTTCATTCGTATTGTGATGAAGTGAATAAACAACAAAATATAATCCTTCTGAATGAAACGTTGATGAAGAGGCTCACTACAAGTACAAAAATGCTTTAATATCAAATGTACTCTTTGCCTATTCGTGCAAAACTTTGTACAAATTCTGCCTACGCTACCCTCCTTCCCTACGCATTTATCATTCATGAAACCTTTCACTCAAATTCCTTGTAATGAGAAAACTCCACACCGCATTTCTCTGCCTGGCGGTTGGCTCTACGTCTATGGATCCTTGAAACTTGATCATCTTCATAAATACTAGAGTTCATGCTGTTGGGCCTTCAAAAATCTAGTTACTCACGTAGGTATTATGTTTACCACGAAATGACAAACAGGAGGGCATGAGAAACCCAGCAACTCGGAAGAGAAAGAAAGGGCTTAGGTAATATCTTTAGAAAGTTGACGAGGTATTCTATAAACTGGTCGGAAATTTAACGCATGTTGAGAGCATTAACTCCACAAGACTCCAGCCTCTAGAGCATGTAGCATCCAAAAGTAAGTAGAGGAAATAGCAAAGTTTCTTACAGGATACTGCCTCCACTACCGCTTCATATTCCCTTGTTTAAAGTCAAATTATTTGCTATATGTACCACATGCTGGAAAACATACCAACTAAAGCTAACGGTAAGTAGCCTTAGCTAGTCTATAGGAATGAATGGGAAACGGATGTCTAAACATGCTAGAGAAACAACCTTCTTTTTTACCTATGCAATGATACCGTACCATGACATGCCATCACACACCTTTTTTCGGGTTGAAATGAAAGCGTAGAAGGAAATCAAGAGTCGCACTATACTATGAACCTCAGGCAACGAGCAACCATACTTTAGTCCAGACCAATTTCCTCAAAACAACGCCATTTTTCTGCTACACTTTCCAAAGTTATATAAGGGTTGTTTGGCCACATGGCATGGTTTGCATCATGTTTGCCTCCGTTCTAAACTTTCTCCTGACTCAGTTCAATTTTTTTTGTAATCTGTGTTAGTTGGAGGAAACTCATCTTTCTTTTCATGGATGAATTACCTACCAATAATTTAAGGTTGCTAGTCCATTACTTCTCCCAGTCCCACATTAGCTCACGGCCTTCTAACCAACTCCCTGAGATATGCATCGTGTCAATACCTGCCAGGCTTGCAAACATAATATAATCCTAACACCAAGTCGGCTTTTAATAGAGAACGTTTAAGTCAACTGATACTAATGTGTACATGTGAATGCTTGAGTTCAGGCAAATACTAAATAATAAGTGTGTGTGCAACCATAAAGTAAAAGGGAACCCGTCCATCTCGTCTAAAGTACATATACATAAGTATACATTATCCACCTAAGCTAAGTAAACCTAATAAGATGGTCATGTATATTAGTGTTTGTGTAAATAAATAGGGAAAGAAAGTGGTGGTGGTAAAAGTAAAGGACCCCACAACGATAGGTCTCGGAGCAAAAGGAGGAATCAGTAATATTTCGGGTAGAAAGAAATTACAAAGCAGAAGGAAAGAAAGTACGATTGACTGGTTTCCTCACAGAGTCACTAAACGAAGAAATGTATGAGGAGTACGGTGAGGGATGTTTTTCGTTGCTTCACATTTCTCTCTGTCTTCCCTCCTGGGAATGACGCTATCTGACTATCCTTTTCTCATTTCAAATAATGTACAAGCAAGAAACTAACTAAGATTCTCTCAACTGTTTCACCGTCTTTCAAACATTACTTGCCCATCGCTACGCTCAGTTAGATAGTCAGGGCGTGGACCACTCTCTTCTCATTACTACCTCGGATGCTGACGACCGCTTAACTTAACTCATTCTCTTCATGCATGCATACGCTAAAACTATTACTCCGATAATGCACGTGCACAAATCTAGTAGTTATTTCGTAAATACTGGACCACTTTCTCAAGACCACATTAGCAGCACATGTGATATACCAATGCCTGTCAGATAAAAACTGTTACTGCTGACATTCTCAATCTTGTTAGAGTGCAACTTAAAAATGATTTTTTGTTGGAATTTCTGGCCACCATGGGTCAGCTCAGGAAGCCATATGATGTTAAAATTAGCAAAGTCAGGAAGTAGCAAGATTAAAAGTTTGAATACAGTATTTTCATAATTTTTACCAACTCGTGTATAATCATCATTCTACTATTCTTATATAGTTAAAGCACCACCCTTTCCTTTTCATATAAAGTTATCTCGTCCGCTTTTGCTCCCTGCTTTTTATGCTTAGCCGGTAGTAAATGCTAATTTAAAATCGAAACTGGCGAGTTAAAGAAAACTAGAGACAATCTTTAATGCTATCTAGCATGGCTGCTCAACTTCTTTTGCAATATACTGCTCCATTCACATACATTCATGAGACTCCATCTTAAGTTGAGAAAGAGTGAGGAATAGATATATGGATGGGGGCATAAAGATATGAGAAAAAGTTGGGAGCAAAACCCTGTAACTCATGATGTGAATGGCTTTCTCCTTTTCGCTCTCTACTTCCCAAGAAAGAGGAGATGGGAGTGGGAAACATTCAACATTTCATGCTAGTAACCATAAGTCGGCAAAAACGAGTGAGCAAGCACACTTTTATTCTTTGTATCCATTCGGTTTGTTGATCACGTCCTGCTTTATGCTTGCCTCCAAGTAGTATAATGGAGTGAGCACTCGAGAAAAAAATGATAAAGTATAAGAAAAGAACTGAGAATTCTTTCTTTGAGCGAATACTATGAATATTGGTGGAAAGTTAATAACTACCGTTGTACTCTGCTTTGTCATCTGTGTGTGTAGTTCCTCACCATGACATTTTGACGCATGAAGCTGATGCAAATACGAATCTCTTACTTCTTTAAAAAACATGGAACCCACTCGTACTTTAAAAAGTCAATTTAGGCTTCATATATACATATATTATAATATAATCGACTTTTTTGAAAATTATAGAACATATACATTAAATGCACACCTATCTAATGCAAACATCAATATATATATGTAAATATAAGGGTTTCTGCACTTTTTCTATAGTCTTCGTTAAACAATACACTTTTGTGGAAGGTGAATCATTATATATGAATAGACGTTTGAAAATAATATAAGTTTGTAGCAATTCTCTTAAATACGTAGAAACTGCCAGCAGAACAATGACCAAGTAAGTGGAATGGAGATCATTTGGGCACTGAAGTAAAATAGAATGATTTCAAAAGTCTCACAACACACCATTGATGTTTACTAAGTTTTGACGTATTTACTTTTTTAACTTGTTGGCAGCTACGAATACTCCCTGATGTATCTCAATATTCTTTGACCCAATGAAAAGGTCCGTATCGTACTACTTTCCTTAAAACATAACGCATGGCAGATAAGAAAGGAAAATATTCCATCTGTTTTCTAAAAATACAATTTCTCAGATAACTGTTTTCAAACAACAGCAACGCATATGAGTTCCTACGTACTTTAAAAGATAATCATATTTTCACAAGGGGAAGCGTTAATGTGATTAACCCGTAACCTCATTTTGTTATAGGCTTTAAAACACTTACTCATTGTTTGTTAAAAGTACAGATAATTCTATAAAAATAGTAAAAAAAAGAGAAATGTTTGCACTTTGGACCTCGCATGCAGAACTCTCGATACCATGACTCAGCTAGTAGTAACAAAACAGCCAATAAATCCCTGTCCCGATTTATACACTATCATTTGCCAAGAATGAAGTGAAACTATTAATTTCATTGAATAACAGCCCCTTTGAGATTCCAGGTTTGGAGTCTTTAAGCATGGTGTAACAATTATAAATCTATAAAAATGGTACATTTTCAACAGATCAGCCAATATTATTGAAAAATATTGAAAATAAATTATGCAAGTGAACACTTCAAAGTTGAATTTATTGACAATATAATTTATGTATAAAAAACTGGTTATACGTACATCAAGAAACGTACTTAAATTAACATCTAAAACATAAAATATCAGACTTCCTATTTTGTGCTTCGACTTCAAACACTTATACATAGGCTGAAGCGTATCTGACAGTGTAACAATATTTTGTCAATGATACCTCATGACAGAACTCATGCATGATGTCACATCCTTTGTATCGAATTTCGGGTAACGTTCAACACTTCTTTGCAATAATGTAGTTGTTTTGTTTAAGATATAGTTCATGATTATTTTGTAAGTTTTATGTGATTATGTAGCCGTTGGGGCGAATCGGATAATAGCCGAAGTATCCAATGTGAATAGGTGTTCTGAGTGCATAAGTAAATGTAGGTGAGCTACCTAGGTAGTTGGACTTAATGGCATTTATTTATATAGGTATAGATCAACCAAGAGCAAGGAATAGAATGAATCGTAAGACAAGTCATACTTGGGAATATAAGACACCAAATCATACATCATAAATACATAGCATTACTTTAGATGAAGAGGAAGGGATTTAGATAGAGGTGAAAAGGACGGAAAGGTCTAGAAAGGACATACTCATAAGTCCGTGTTTTTCTACAAAACTAAAAGACTATCTTATCAACTAATTAGCATATTCCATACTCAACAGATTTCAGGCAAGGAGCCTAGTACATATATTGTACAAAACATAGTGAATGAATTTACTGCGTACAGCAAAAATAATGTAAAGCACAGCTAAATCTTGCGCGATGAGGACAATCTTACGTCCCAACTATGCAACTGTGTTATTGGGAGGGCGGCATCTTGACGACTTATTTGAGTGGGCTATTTCCCACTATCAGGTATCTCGCTCTGCTATTTGTCGGGATTTTGTCGTATCGTTGTGATTCAGAATTTTTATCTCATCTGCTCCTGAGAGAAGCAAGGAAGAACCCAATACAGTGTTTTTAGTTCATTTGGCGTGCTCGACAAGAGGAGAGTCGAATATTTCTTTATTTAGTTTTTCGGAAAATAAATAAATACATTACAATTAACTGGTAAATTCCTAGTGAAGCTTATCATTGGTCAGGGTAGAGAGTAGGGAGTAAGTTCAGTATTTGCGGACCCAAATTACTATTTAAAGTTGAGTACTTGAAGTTTACTGGTGATTCATTTCGCTATGGAACGTGCTCCAGTTGTTAAGTTACCGGAGGAAATTTTTCCATTGGAAGTAAGTTGATTTTCTTAAGAAACAGATGTTACAACAACTAATAACTAACGAAGTAAATTGGTTTATTTCTAATGTTCGAAATTACTAATTGTTTTTATGATTTGTACAGGTATGGGGGATGATCCTGAAGAACTTGGAGTCGCCTTTGGATGAACTCAACTGCTCCAGGACCTGTAAAGCATGGGCGAAACTTTTGGAGAAGAAAAAGAAAACCTATCTAATGACAGAGGTAAATTTTAATGTTACATCACTATTTGGTTTTAAAGAAGCAAAATGTTTTTCATCGGTGATCTTCATTGTTAATTAATGCATTACAGAACATGTACTAGTGTAATGATGTATGCATATGTTACAGGTATTTCCCATCCTTCGCAAATATTTGGATTCTGAAAAGGATAATGATAGTAACCAGATAAACCAGATCGAAAACCCGAATCCTGATCCAGTTCTGATTATGAGACTTGTGTGCAAAGCCTGGAAGTTTGGGGTTGACAACGACATCCAGAATGATCGAAATCATACCAATATTGGGTTTGATTCAAGCCTTGTTAAAAATGATGCTGAACTGTTTAGACTGCGTCCGAGTCCGCCTACTTATGGCGTTTATAAGTTCTCATCTTTTTTTAATGGTGACCTTGACAATTGGTTCAGTTCCGGTTTTGATCCAGACACCAACCCTTTCATTAGCAGATTTGTTTCGTATGACGACCGAATCTATCCCTGCTATAGCATAGATGGCAGAAGAGTAGAGGATTTTCAGAGAAATTTCACTACACTTTTGAATCAATACGGGAGCCACATTTGGCATGCTATATTAAATATTCATGTGTGGGAAGAAGACATTCCTTATAATCAAAAAAGGGCTTACAAATTGGTTAAAGGATACCTGGATCTCATGCCCAACTTGAGGACCCTGCAAGTTATGTTCTCTATTGATGTGTCCATTGATATCACTCATTCAGCTCTTCGCCAACCCGATCGAGACGTGAATAAACTACTCGAGAGAAAGCCTCTTCCCAAACTGGTTCATCTCACAACATTGACTATGAAGGATGTACCAGCTCCCTTGGAAAGCGGATTGCTTATGAAGAATCAACACGTACAGAAGTTATCTTTCCAAAGTACTCCTCCTGTACTAACTATTGCAGCTGCACTTCCGGATTTTATAAATACCTTACAAATGGAAAATTTGGATGAATGGCAAACTAGCATCAACTGTGAGGATGATCTTGTAACCCTGCAAACGCTTCCATGGTCAGTGAATTCTCTCCGAATTCATTTCGAAAATTTGACTTTGGATTCATGTTTCCAGAGCGTGTCTGCGGCTCGATTAAGCAGTACACTCAAGCATCTGATTGTCGTTCCTCTTGAAAAAGAAGATGTCGTTATTGGTAGGACAGGAAAATTGGGAGTACCTCATTTGAAGACATTGGAAATGATTGTTCCAGCTAATCTAAAAAACATTGACTTCCTTACACCAAACTGCACCACATTGGTCAATCTGCAGCTAAATATGGTGATGGATGGAAGAAAAGATGCTGATAAAATTCATCCCATGACCACTCGTTTGATGAAGAAGAAAGCAGGCGAGTCACTGATTCAGTATGACGGGTACACAAGTCGCATGTACGAATCCAATATCTGGACCCATCTCCCTGCCTTAAAGCGATTGAAAATTGCGAAAAAATTCAACTGTGAAAGAGAATCGCCGTTCGGATGTCCTTGCTGTCCGACTAATTCTACGATTAAAAAGTGTAAATTTACCAGAGGAGGATACAACGGTCTCCAGCGAAATCAGAACTGATCTAGAGAAATACTACTAAAAAATGAAATTCAAGTCTGCAGATAATGTTAAATAAGATTGTAGTCATTCGAAAAGACTTACCATGTGTAGGTAATATCGTTTGACAAATTAATATAATTAGAAGAGAGAATATGATATAACGATGCTTCTAGTTGTATATGGAAACTATAGTTAGTTATTAAGTTTGCTGATATAACCGCTTTAGATGGATGAAACGTAAGTTTATGTATGTATTGTATTATGAAAGCATTTATTGTCGGCTGTATGGAGATTGAACCTGGGGTTGCAGTATGGGAGTTCAATGCGTGGATTTTTCATCTTTATATGTTTCTAGGGTATTATGGATATGGGTTAAATAAAGGCTGGTAAACAGTAGAGTAAAACCAAACCATATCCAGTATCCTCCTTAATTATCGCTTAATTTTGTCCACTATCCCACAATGGCATTTGTAAGTAGCGTGGGTCATAATGGGGCAATTTAATAAATATGTTACAATGGATACTATATGATAAAACTTAATTATAATTAGTACTACGGATTAAGCTGAAAATCAATAGGATTCTCCCCCTTGACCTAAACAATCATTGTGTAAAGCTTTAAGGTGACTAAAGAATCGGTTCTGGAGTTATCGTGCAGGCATCCATCCAATCCAACCCACATGATATGAAATATAACCATTCTCATATAAATACAAGCCGTTTTGGTTTGACTTTAAATACGATTGTAATGTTTACTGTTGTGATCAATAACATTAGAAACGAAGAATATGATGTTTATGTTACTAGATGTTGGTAATCATGTAAACTTGTGCTCCTTAACTACGTATTGACCTAAATGTGTTGCTAACAGTGTATAATAAATAAATAATGGAAACATTCAGTTCTGTTGTTGGGCTTCGTATGATTTTAAACATTATATGCATTTTGCTTGAAATAAATAGAAACAACCGAAGATTCGTCCTGTCACATTGTCTAATGCACTTTTTTTGAAACGATTAAGGCTCTACCCGATACATTTAACAAACGTTACATTGAATTTTATGCTCAATTATAGTTGTTTTACTTTCGAACCTTAATCCATTAAGCTCATTTTGCGAATTTCCACTCACAGTACATTATGTTTTCGATTTCTAATATAAATTAGTAAGGGAGCGTAATTTAAACACTAATTCAGGCAGAGTAAATAAACCATAGCGTTTTGGAAGTGCCCAAGCATGTGAAGAAGCCTTAGGGAATTTAAGGAACCGAAGTTATTTATTCAAGAACTCATTAGCTGTCGCCTGATGTGAGACAATTTATGTAATATGGATATATATTTATTTGTAAGTTGAGCAAGTTGAAGCCTTTGGAGCTAAAAAGTAATTGCCTATTTGTGAACAAAAACCTATCTTTCAATTGTATATATTCTTGGTGGGGAAAAGTAAATTTTTTATCTTCATTTATTTTAATTAGCTAATCATTAACGTTAGGGATCATAATTAAAGCTATTGATGCAACCCTGCTAAATTAGCTAAGGTACAGACACTGGAACAAAATTCAAACTACACTCGATTTTTTGTTTAAAATAATTATTTGCAGAGCTATCATTATTCCGGCTGTTTGGACATAAAAGCATGGTTCCATTCGGTAGGTCGTAGTATTAACTGCCCTAATTAAAATGCGTTGAACATGTTTTGTCTACAAGGATAAATGATGAGGGCTGAATGTCCATATTCCAAAAACTTACCCTCATACATAAGTAACTTCCGGAAAATGATCACTGTTTACGGTATATTTAGTTTTATAGCAGCTTAAACAGATTTTCTCATTACCCCTTTCCTCAACTCTCAAGTTCTTATGCAACCAGGAAGCATGCACCTGTTTAGGATGATCCGAGTAATAATATACATATATAACGATTGTTTTTGTGAGCTTTTCTCAGTTTGCATTACAAAAAAACATCCTGGATTACACAACTCACAACACACAAGAAGTAAGCAGCTTATTAAGGAAAGAAGTCGCATGGAATATTGTGGAAACAAAAGGGAGCTTTCCATGAGTCCATTGTTTGCCTTCATGTATCAAACATGATTCCCCGGAAGTCAGAGATGTACTTTGGGGATTCTCTATCCGTCCTCACTCATTTTCATTTGTTTCGTTTTGAGTTTTTTTCCTTTTCACTCTTACTTTCTCTTTCACTGTCAATACTGTTGATGGCATTCAATAAATCATTTTTCATACCCCATGAACCTCAATTGGAAGTACTCAACTGTACACTTTCATTTTCAGTGTGTACCAAAAGCTCACGAGGAAAAATGACGTGTTCGCCCTGTCGAGTTTGCTCCAAATTCCAAGAAAACACAACATATTGCATCGGTGTCAATAAAAGCTTTCAATATTATTTGGACTAGCTTTTGTTTTTCACCAGGCATAAAACATTTCCCAATGTCGTAGTTTGTTATGTTTTTCTCTTACACAAGAAGGGAATTTGGTTATGGAAATCAGCATGTTTCATGGCAAATACATGTCTACAAAAATGTATGAAAATCAAATGCATGAGACTCCCATTGAAAATGGGGAATGTGAAAAAGGAGTAAATAGAATTTTAGAATTTTTCATTCATTCTAAGACACTTGGTGTTTTGCTCTACGATTTAGGTAAGAATAGCATGACGTCGCATCCAGTTGTGATATAACAAAATAATAACGACTCTCTAATGGAATATGATATCTAAAGCTTGAAGTCATTTACTTACCAGTGCAGAATACGAAGAGGGAGACAGTGCCAGCATTCACGGTAACTCCTTTAAAAGCCATTTCGATGAGATGTTTATGCTCAGCAGATAAAGAGTTTAGAAGAACGGGAGAAAAAAACTTCTCTTTAAGCTATTTTCTTTTTCTCCTGAGAAGAACGTGGAGTAGTGACGACTGGGTTGGTCCAATCAAATTCCCTTGTATTCAAGCGGAAGGCCTTTCTCTTGGGCTCATGAAACTTGTTCTCACAACCCAAAGGAATCCAATGTATTCCAATATCTGACTCCGTTTTGTAAACAATATTGTTGATTTACACTTGACTTTTTCTTTCTCTCAGTGCCTCGTTTTCTGATTTGACTTTGGAGACGAAGTTTATCTACTTGTAAAATATACCCTTGTCACAGAGAATAACTGAGGTTTCCGAAGATAAGCTTGAATGCAATGATAAACCATCAAATAAATAAGGGCACGAGCATTTCGTGCAAGAAAACAATATCACTTGCTTAAAAAGATTCACATGTACTTTTTTTTGTTACAGTTGACAAACCTCGGAGGAGGAAAAGGAGAAAGCACTCGGATGTTTTTTATTCACAAAAAGTCCCAACAGATCAGATTCAGCAGTCTGGTTGCTTGGCCAAAACAAGAGAAATTAGCCTTGTAGAGTGCTTTTTTTATGCGTATATATACTTTATGGTGACAGAACGATGTATTCTTGGCAACAACAATGGGAAAACACGAACGGCTGCTTTTGTGTGGTATACAACACGCAGGTTACAACTGATAATGACAAACTTCTGGTCACCCCTCAAACAAATTTACCTTGGTGTACATACAAGATCTGTATTTTCAATGTAGTGAAACGAATTCCGCAGCTTTTGTGTCGGGCTCTCTTGCTTGTGCTCAAGTTCAGATGGAACGTTTCAACGCGAAGCTCTCCAACTAACTGAACAGAGTTGGATGACGGAGGGATACTTTTCCCTGTGTGATTTTGCCATTTGAACAACTCTCATGCTGTGTGCATCCAATCTATATATAAAACTGAGGCTGGCACATATACAACACAAGGTATCTTTAGTTGATAACACTGGGAAAGTTTGCAAAATGAAAGTGGGACGTGTGTATCTAGTGTGTAGCTAGGCTCATTCCCTTATTGTATATGATCTGTAAGGTACCCTTTCACTAACTACAAACAGCCATGAGCCAACCTACTCCACGTTTTTGGTGTAGAATACATTACCCTGAGCTGGTTTCAGAGTCACGAAAGAATGACATTTTATCGGTACAAAAATTTTATAAACCTTTCACAAAGCTGTGGCATTTGCTGCCCTAGTGTCTCCAGACCAGGCTGTGATAGCATTGCCCATAATTATATGCTAAGTGAATTACTGTTCGAATAAAAATTCATAGTTATATTATGTTAATCAGAAAAGCTGCTCTGGATTTTCTACAATATCTTTCAGTGTAAACGAATTTACCATTACTAGTCTGTTTAAAAATGTTATGCATCATGCGACTGGTTCGCTAATGCAATTAATGATTGCTGGTAATTAGATATCTACGAATTATAGTCCTTATTATATAGTATACATTGGTATAAAAATATGTCACAATGTTAGCATTTTATTACAATGCTCCAGTCATAAATCTCTATATAAAATATTCCCTCTACCCCTGCCCTCATAACGAATTGATTAAAATTAAAAATGTCGTTGGTAGTAAATGTTAGTACTAAAAGTACTGCTTTAATTTCAAAATGTTTCCAATTCGCTCTTGTTGCACTCACTTACATTAAATTTTTGATTGTATGAAGTTAAATGTATATTTCTATATATGTGTGTGTTTCTTTCATGTATGTTTTTCAACTTACATATTTAGAACGTTGAGTCATTATTACCAGAAATAAAATTTCTCCAAACATCGTCGTTGCACAACTTTTGACTTTAGGGGCGCAAAGATCAAAGATTAATTTGATGTTTCATCCTCCACCCATCTTCTTGACCAAACTCGTTCTGAGCTCAGCGTGTTTAATTCCGCGAAAGATCCACTAATTACAAGTGCAGTCAGCGTCTTCCAAATCTTTGACGGCAAGTTATTCTTCAGATGCTACCCAAAAAGGCGTGATTGGTCTTCCTATGTAGTTAGCGCTCTTACTTTGGTTAGGCGGTTTTGTGGATGACAGGCACTGATGGAAATTTCTCTGTAACGCGGTAACGACGTTACCGGGAAATGTATGGGAACTACACAAAGACTGGGAAATGTTATTTTGACAAACAAGCTAAATAAAGCATAATGATGTTAAAATTGCCAGAGTCGGTAGACGATTCAAAGAAAAAAAGAGACGCAATGATGTCTGTTCATGATATTTGTGTTTGAGCATTTGTATTACACAATGTTTACTCATCATCATAATTGCCGAGTCTGTCATTCAATATTGAATTAGTCTCAATAAATCTAACTATGTAATTGCGGTTTTCGAGTTTAATGCGGATTTGAGTATCTTGTTTGTTAGCTTAAGTGCGCTTGATATATATGTGTTTTATATAATGTCTTTTAGTTCATGTGTGTATGTTTGACCAATGTAGGCTTAAGAAATGAGCAACTTACTTATGTACAAATACATAGCCTTCAAAACGACAGAGCAAGAGTGTGCCTAAATACGTATTATATTTTATCTCACACTAGTTCCAATTTCGATGACTTATGGGATGCGACATTATGCGGTTTCACCTTGCCTCCCAAAATAAAACTTCATTGGCCAGACTGACGAGAATTTTTTTTATAAATAGTCACATTGGTCATCTACATTTTTATTATCATCGTAACAAAAATCGTTCACGATGCTTCGGACAATTCAGATGGGTGTGGAAATGAACTCACCCATATTTCCGGTGTCAACCATGAGTTGTAATAAGGCGGATATATATAATGTGTATAATTATTATTAGTAATTGCTGTTTGATACAACAAAACGAATACCAACAGCATGTGCTGTGTTGTAAAGAACGGTTTTGCATTGAATTGCTATGCTGCTATTAAATGCTTAGTCGCGAGCACAATTGACAATCAAATATTCTCATGTATTTGTTACAAAAACATTCATTTCAGCTATACGTCCTATAGGGCATTTTATTTTATAGATGTACTTCTATTTTGCCAGTTGCATCCTCTTTCTCAGTTATCCGTATATGGATGTTGCCATTAGTTAATGTAATCGACATACCATTCATTAGTAAACTTTTAATTGTTCGGCCAGTTTCATACCAGATTTAAATCCAACAAACAAAAGCAAACGAGATGACTGTAAATTGAAGTCGACAAAGAAAAGACTTGGAAATTGAATATATCATGCTTTTACAAATTTCATCTTGCCTTTGCACCCATGCCATTTTTGCGTGAAGGTAGTCTATTTATCCGACAAAATTTAGGCGCTTACATGCATGCAGAAATAATCTGCAGAACTGTCCACAAAGCATAATAGCAATAATAATGCTGTTAGTGTCATTCATCCGCTCTGTCATACTTTACAGCACCACGTTTCAGTTGAAAGTTTTATTGGTGGAGTAAGTTACGTTAAGATATTTTTAATGCGCGAATTTTGTGCAATAGGTCACGAACAAACATAAGTTACTACTATTTGCATTGCAACTGTTGCAATAATCAGTCGTTTGAAGACACTTGATTAGTGACAACGTCAAAACTGGTATGTAGTTTTGTATAAAATTACTCTTTGTATAAGTAATAGACGATAATTGTGATCTCGACAGTGAGGAAATCTTCCGTGAATATACTTTCTCATTTTACAATACATCAGCAATGGAATTGGAAAGAGGTTTGGATAGAGTAAGACCTCACTCACTTTCATCAAAAGATTTCTTGCCCGCTGTTATTAGATGTAATTAGCTCAAACAATTTGTTTCGATGTGGAAGTCGTTGTGAATGCTGATTTCGGTTTTGAAACAAGTCCATAATATACATTTCATATATAAGATGCCGCACTAAGCCCTGTGTAAAGCCAGAAAAAACATTACTGATTACTTCCATTGAGTTGGTATGAAATGAAACGTTCCCAAGCATAGCTGCCGGAGAGCTACATGAAACACCCATCTATCGTGCAGAATGTTACTCGCAGCGATCAGAAATCGTCATCCCTACAAAGAAATCAGCTGCGGTTCTGCTCTCGCGTCCAATACTTGGAATACGGACGAACAGGATGAAATGATGAACCACGACAAGTGCACAAACTACCCGACAGCACCAATTTAAAAAGAGCCCACTAAGCGCTGATGTGCTAACTCTTTCCCAAACCTAATAAAAAAAGGAAGAGAAATTGTTTGACTAATAAAAACGAATCTCGAGTAATAGCAAATGAAATGAGAACTGTGCTGTGCACAGCACAAGAATTATGCACCACATATATTTAATTTTTTACGCATAATTAAATTAAGTAGGTATTATAATCGGAAAAATGCATACATCATCATCTTCATATATTTGAATGCAAGTGTTACTCATATTTTAAGAGGATTTTAATATTGTTATTATAGGCTTATTACTTCGTTGTCATCACTATCTTTCGTTTTTACTGCTTCTTGAATAAAAACGTCATATTTTGAGAAAGCATATGTTAGTTTACAGTGCATTTGAAGATATAGCACGAAGGGTCACACGAACTCAGTTTTCAGCCTGAGACTCATTGTTTCCTTCTCTTAAAATAATAAGCTCGTGAGCATAACATGACGTGCTAGCGGGGACAGTCTGTTTTCTGCCGTGTGCATTCCAGATGATTCTCTCGTACGATTCCCGACATTCTTTCTAGAAATGAATTGTATTGTATCATAGACAGTTCAATCCTTTTTATTAAGTCACCCACGAATTGATAACCATCATTTACCTGCCAGTCGTGTTGATTGTCTAAACCTAAACTGAACTAACTATTTTCCTCCGTTCAGAATGGTGGATTATAGTCGTTGGAAAGATATTGAGGTGAGTGTATTTTATTGAAAACTTTAAGACGGGTTGTTTACAAAATTACTCACAAAATTAAGAAAGAAGCAGCAAGTCTGTTTAAACTGTGAATAAACTATAACTCATAGTTAAGTCATGAGCCGTGAACTGCTAACTGTCAGACCTGTAGTTTTGCGTATTGCGAATTCGTGTATGTCAATCTTTACAATTTTAAAGTGGGCAATAGATGAATAATCGAATCGTACTAGGCGGGTTTTGATAACTGATAGGCACTGTTGTATGTATCAGTAACTCCTAATTTGTTTATAGCAAAGCAGTACTATCACCACACTTGTCCTCCTATGGTTTTATATGTTCAATTGCTGCTGTCGTTATAATCTTTGAGTGAAAAATAATGATGAACCTTATATTTTCCAAAGTTTTTTGACGACATTTTTTTACTATTGAATTTAGGTGTCGGATGATGAAGATGACACTCACCCAAACATTGACACACCATCCCTGTTCCGTTGGCGTCATGAAGCTCGTGTCCAGCGAATGGAAGAAATGAAGCAGGAAAAGGAAGAAATAGACAAGATTAAAGCGGATCTTAAAGCTCGTAAAACGGTGATTGATGAGAAGAGGAAGGAGAATGCATTCGCAAAAAAGGAAAAGGTAATCAAACAATACTGAATGGTAGTGGGATAAGATTTTCGCATTTGATTGATGTTGTAAGAGTGTCTAACGTATTGGACTCGTTTAATCATAACAAATTTTAGTTAGCTCCTTGGAATGTGGATACAATTGGCCATGATGGATTTTCAAAAACTGTTATCAACACCAAAGAAAAACCAAGCGCAGCGCCACTGACTGAAGAGGAGAAAGGGAAGCGTCTCCAGACTTTTACAAAAGAGAACGAATCACTTTTAAAGAAATTTGGAATGTTTCGAAAATATGAAGACTCCAAGCGATTTCTCCAGGAGTATCCTCACCTCGTCTGTGAAGATACCGCTAATTACCTGGTGATTTGGTGTATTAACCTGGCTATGGAAGAAAAGTTTGAGCTAATGGATCATGTTTCTCATCAGTGCATTACGATGCAGTTTTTGCTTGAGCTTGCAAAGCAGTTGGAGCGGGATCCTAGGGTAAACACCGCATATGCATTATTATTATATTTTAGCCGTCTCACATCATTTGTGTATCTAACTGAAATGGTAATTTGTATGTTGGTTTAGACATGCGTTGGATCCTACTTCACAAAAATTGCACATGTTGAACAGTCTGAATACAAACAAGCATTTGAGTCTGAGCTAGACCTTTTCCGTAAGAGGATTCGCAGACGTGCAGAAGAAAAGATACAAGAAGCCATGGAGGAAGCTGAAGAAGAAGAAAGAAAAGCAAGATTGGGACCTGGTGGACTAGACCCTGTTGAAGTTTTTGAGTCACTTCCACAGGCAAGTGCCTTTAGTTTCTTTGCATAATCCTAATCTGAATTTTTTTCTTAGGTATCAACAGTCGAAATGATGCGGGTGCTCTCATTTATGTAAATGTCATCATCGATATCTGTTTGAACATACAGTTTAAAACATCCATGTCCCTTTTCTTTGTTCACAGTCATTAAAAACTTGCTTTGAAACTCGGGATATTCCAATGCTACAGAAAGCCCTATTAGAGCTACCTGCAGACGAAGCAAAGCTTCATATGAAGCGTTGCATTGATTCCGGCATGTGGTGTCCTGCGAAGGAGGGTGAGCAAGGTGATGGTGATAAACCGCGATCAACTCAAGACTCTGAGGATGATAAAAGGTTTCAGGAACTTCAAGATTCGCTCTAATATCTGTGTACCTCAAATTTACATCTGCTTAGTAACTTACTACAAAAAAAGCTATTTTAAGTACTCGTTCACTTACTGCTGTCGTCACTGTTCAATGACCTGTTTCTTACTTTATCAATGTGTGTGGTATTCTTCTAACACTGAAATAAATGGATGTTCATATTTATATGTAGTAGAAAACCAGAACAGAACCTATGTACAACTTTCATTTGAATATCAATATAAACTCCATGCTGTCTTAAAAACGAATATATAAAAAATAAAATCATGTCTTCTTGCAGACTATTGTAATGTAAATCGGAAATGTTAGCTTCTGTTGTGGGTATTATTCACTATCAGTTGTTGCCATTGCACTGATCAGCTTACCATCAGCTCATTATTATTCAAGACGGGGAGCATATAAAAGGGCAGCGAAATCGAAGAGCTGGTCATTCGAACGAAGTTGCTGCTCCTGTCAACCACTCCACTTTTCTTTTTTTACTTGTTCTTCAACTCCATCGGACTTTGTTCCAATACCACTTCCATTTTACCATGGATTTCAAGACTTTGATTGTCATCATGGCCATCGCCATCGCCTTTGTCTCTGCTGCCGACCTCAGTGTTACTTCCAACATTGCCAGTGCCACCTCTCCAGTTGATTCCTCAGAAGGTAATTAGTTTTTTCAGAAACTCTTGAAAACATTTCCAATTTTTTTCCTTGAAACCTTGTTTACATTCCCAAACCAAATCTTTTCAATGCTGTGAACTCATACCTTGTTTGATTTTGTGGTTTTTCAGCTACTGGACTCTACGCCAGAAGTAAACGACAATTCTTTGGTGGTGGTTTCTCTGGTGCCAGTGCCAACGCCGGCAGCAGCAGTTTTGGTGGTGGCGGTTACCCAGGATTCGGTGGTGGATTCGGAGGAGCTTCCTCTTTCGCTTCTGCCCAGAGTGGTTCTAATTCTTTCGGGTAAGATGTTAAATTTTTTATTGTGATTTATGCTCTCAAACCGTTCAGTGTAATGTGGTGGCTTGGGGTGTTGTGCGGCGTCAACCCGAGCCGTCGAGGTTATCAAGTTCTATGCTAATTCTTGTTTTTTGTTCTGTTTGTTTGCAGCAAGTAAACTCTTCGGACCGGTTGACAGTGACAGAACGTTTAGTATTCAAACGTAAACTATTTTTTAAACTGTTTTACATACTTTAATAGTTTTAAGATTTTAAATGTTGTTTTAAGTGTCATGTTAGACTCCGTTCAATAGCTATGAAACAAAATTTCCATTTTTAGTTCGATTTGCTTGTTTTTTTTTCGACCATGTTGTTGTTAGGCCATTTTCTTTTCAAAATTGTTTGTCGAGTAATTCTTTTTTTAACTTGTTTGTTGAGAGTGATGATTTGCCAAAAGTGATACTTAATCTTTTTGTTAACAATCTTATACATGATTTTTTTGAGATTTGACAATTTAATAAATTTGACATGACATCAAATATTATTTCCTCTTGTGTATCGCGCTCATGCTTTTACTGGATTCATCTTTACATTTTATCCACCTTAGTTCATTGCCATAGTCTTTCACTAGCTCATTCATACTCATATTTCATAATGACTTTCATGAGAAATTTGCATTGATTCCATTGTACACCAACTTGGCATAAAGGGAGGCATCTGAGTTAGGATCAGTAAGATCGTCATCATTTCACGCAAGCATTTGAATTTTTAACTCACTGCATCCTTGTGAGCTTTGAATATACCATAAGATCATTCCATCATTGCCTGAAACAGTTTGCCTTTGCAAGTTACTTTTTCTGTTCTATTTTGGCATGAGCTGACTCACTGACTACACGTAGACATCTTTGAAGGTATACTTTGGTCATTGGTTGTGAGTTGAAAAAAGGCTGTGGAACATGATATCGACGTCGAGGAATACTTGCTAAAATCAAAGTTAGAAGTCTGGAATACATTTTCATATCTATGCTAGGCTTGCAGCGCAGACACACTAGGAATTACATATACTAATGATACCATTATGACTGTTACTTCGTCTATTAGTTGTCCTCATTATATATTCCAGGAAAGCTAAACCAGAATCCCGAAAAATGACGGTATGAGAACTGTTAATATGATGCGCGGTTGCAGGGTGAGCTATGCTATCACCATGCTGACAGCTTAACTGTTACAGACTGTGAACTTTATATTTCATATAATTTTAGCTATTTCGTAATGCTTTTAAACGGATGTTTTTTGAACATTATAGGACCGTGCAACACGAAAGGACAGAATATGATTGTGTCAACGTTTATATAGTCTAAATTGCATATCTTCCTTACGCCTGGTTTAACGTGATTCCTCGTTCAAGTAAAGATCAATCAGCCCATTCTTTTCGAAAAACGCAAAACTATATGGTTCGTGTATCCCTGTATGCCTGCTTTTGTAAAAAGTAGTGACACCCTTCAAGTTACTGAAATGTAGTAAGGACTATTGTTGATGATTGACGCATATTACATGAACAAAATGCAAAAAATTTGCCCCGAGTGAGGATCGAACTCACGCCTTTGAGATTATGAGACTCACGCGCTGCCTACTGCGCCATCGAGGCTCGGGTGAGAATGCAAGGTAGTGTAACCAGCCCAGTTTGAGGTGAGGAGCCGCACAAGATTTTTTAGCATGACGATGAACATTAGTATAAAAAATGTACGCAATATTCTCTTCTTCATCGTCTTATGTTCCAAACATACATGAATCGGGGCTGTAGGTTGGTTTTCTGTTGTTTCATTCACAACATGCATACGTGTATTGCCCTTTGTTTTTTATACTAGTAACATCTTTTTGTAACGATTTATTCATTGATCGCGATAGCATTATGCATGAAATTGATTTGGATTTGCATATGACTTTTTCTTAGTTATGTAAGTTTCCTAATTTTCAATGTTAAAACGTAGTAGATTGTTGGAATGTAAAACTTACTTATTTTTCTTTGCTCATTAGCATATCATATCAAACTTTGCAGGCTCGGAAGTAGTTTTCATTTTCGCATTCGCACCACTTCTAACTTAATTCAGTCTATTGCATTGTAGCATACTGGACTTTTTTGGAAGCATATATATACGTAGATATTTTGATTGAATCACAATGACGAATTTGGACTGTTTTACATCCTTCGGTAAATGACGGGTGTGTGTGAACGTATATCAGACACCATCTGGCACAGTCAGTTCATAGGTGAATCCGTCACGCCGGAACAAGCTGTACAACGTCGAAGATGCATTCTGCGCCACAGCTTAACCCTGACTTTCAATATTTGTGGTATTTATTAGAGAACCATGTCATACATCTATCATTATTACAATTATCACTGAATGTAGGCTCTCGTGTCGTTTCTTTCATCTTATCCGTTTAGTAGTATCTTATTTTGTCGACAACACAACTGACTAGACCGCACAAATGCAATTGATTTGAATTTCCAGATGGTTCATCATTAGTAGATTATGAATTGGCTATGCAGATCAGGTGCTTGCTTTTTTAACCAGGAAAATGTCCTAAAATGTAGCCTTATAAATCCCCCTCATGATGTCGCAGCAATGATATAATAAAATTGTAGTATAAGATTCCGTGCATTGTATACACGTAGAAAATACTTATTTTTAGCCATTTCTAATGGTTATGCCACGTAACATGTAACTTACATGGCGCTTTCTCATCACGCGAAATGATAAGACAATATTGCACTATTGGGTGTGTTGAATTATTAGCTTACATAATATTAATATGCAATTAGATAACTTTGCCACGCCGTCAATCTACAGAAAGCTCCGGAAACTATAATCTCTTCGTCCTTACAAGTCCACCGACAGTTAGAACAGAATAGGCAACGACATTGCAGCTAGTTTCATTCCAAGTTCCGATCAAAATTTTAAATCAGGATTTTGAAATTAGTTAAGGTGGAGGGGAAACTTAAAAATGGAGCATAGATTCTCCATTAATAAACTGGTATTTAAGGTTCGTGACGAGAAGGAAGCAAACCAAAAGCGGCAGTCTCGCAAAGCTCGCATATTTGACGAGGAGAGTCCTGTTTGTACAATTGGAAACCGTGGTAATTGCTACGATCCTGATTCCATAAAGAAAGCCTTCCATCCGCTTGGCATTTACTCCAAATGTTTTGGATTATTTCCATGCTATGATTTTTCCTTTGTGGAAAACCTAAGTGACGGAAACGTGCGTATGATCCACATTTTGGATTATTGTTATTCTGCTTTGATATTTCTTGTGCTGACCGGAGGTGGCCTTTTGTGTCACGTCTACAAACCAAGCCACCTTAGAAGAGCAGAACCTACGAGGGACGGAGAAAATATTGATTATTACGCCAAATTGGCTTTGATTTATTGCACCATTTTTGTTGGAGTGCAATCCCTTTTTATTTTCCCAACCAAGTGGAACCAGGTTCTAAATTTTGTCCGGCTTTTCAGCAACGTTGACAAGATTTTGCGGTTTGATGGGCGGGATGAAGAACGTTGGTTTGCGAAAAAAGTTATGCTGTATTTAACCGGTTGTCTCGTTTTCACACTTGGATCAAATTTGATCCTATTCATTGTGGAGGATAAGCATATTAGCACTTGCTTCACGGATTACTTGATGCCTCTTCTCATGACCTTGGCTGTAATGGCTTTGATCATACCTACTGGACTAGCTGTCTTTTTCTTAAATGCGGTGAGGTTACGAATGGTGCATTTCAACAGAAAAATGGCCACTCTCCTGACTCCAGTCACACCTTCCTGCTTCATCTGTATCGGTTTCCAAGATTATGGGAGGGAGCTAGATGAAATGAAATTGGATAGGAAGCCGGAGCAATTTGCGGAAGATTTGGAGAAAATGAGAATCCTTCATTGTGAAATAGCAGCGTTGCAAAAATCCATGAGCTGCATATTTGGAACGCACTTGGTTAGAGATTTTCTCTATTCTTTGATTGCCCTTGTGATGTACACATACTTTCTGATATACGTCCAACGGGAAGGGGAATTCATTTGGGTTATGTATGCAGGACAAAATGCCTTCATTCTTTTGAAACTACTCGTTCTTGTTTGCTTTGCCCAGCTTATTTGCTGCCAGGTATGTTGACAAAGGAATTTGATTGATAATTTGAAAAGGATACCAGTTTTGATGAGTTTGAATATGAAGATATAATATGGAATGTCTTTTAAGGGTGGCCTTTTAAGGTCGGCGTTGCAACGAGTGTCCCTTCGTCGTCTTGACGAAAGCTCCTGTATGCAGGTAAAATGGGGGAATATGAGATTGTCGGTATTTTGCTTTCTAATTATCGTTATTCCTAAACTTTCTACAATTTTCCTTGCCCTTATTAGATTCAAGTGTTCCTGGGAGCTGTAGAAAATCTTCCAGTGATTTCTGCCGCTGGTTTCTTTAACTTGAACAGAGCTCTCATGACTTCGGTGAGTCAACGTAGATTTTGCATGTTGTGACGAAAATTTTGTAATGTTAAACAAGTACATAAATGAGGTGAATTTTTCTTCACAGATTCTTGGAGCGATAACGACTTACTTCATCATTTTAATGCAGTTCAAAGTTGGAGGCGGACTTCAGTCCAAGATCTAAGAATTGAAAACTTAAAAACAAAAACGTACGTACTTCAAAGCGTATCTACACCATACAATAGTTTGTTTATCATTGACATTTTAATCATTGTAAATAGTATTATTGAGCATTATTTAATGAAAACTACAAATTTAGAAAAAAATGGAGAAATTTTGCTTCAGAATGTCACAACTGAAAATATAATCTTGGATGGTTTCCATATCTTTTACTGTTGTGTGTAATACAAAACTCCTCTTGTTTGGAATGTTTTACTTATGAAATTAGCTGTACGGTTGCATCGTTGTAAGTAAGTAGTGAATTCACCTGTTGTTTTAGTGAAATTAGTTACAAATAATTCAGTTCTTCTTAATAATTAGTTAAGTTCAGAATGGAATACTATACAAAATAAATAAACAGTATATGTATCCACTCACTGTCTGCAACTTTAAGTATCTAAAAATAAATGCACCAAAATTCTGAATAAGCCGCAAACTACACCGTGATCCAAATATAATGTTTTGAACCAAGCATCGATTCACTTTAATACATATAAATTTTTTGGTGTTGTGTTACATTGAGCAGGCATGTTTTCGGGGGTATCATGGTTGAACTCTAAGTATTTATAAAGGGAGCACTTTTTCTAGAAGGTAGGAAGTAGGAACATTACACATTGATTATAATACCATGGTTTAAACATATTATGGGCTTACATTACAAAAGTTTTCTGAAATACTTTTCACCTTTATATTATCATATTAGGATAAACTTGAGCTAGGAGAACTCCTCAATGAACATAATAAGTAGAAGTACAATATCATTTAGTTGACCTATTGGGCTTTGATTCTTGAGGTCATGGAGTTGAGCTACATTAGATTCATACATATATTGTCTTTTCTAATAATTACACCATTCGTTGCCATTAAGACATTTATAGGTACTTCAGCATATGTGAAATGTATTCTACAGATTAAAAGCTGCTACCAGCTACCTAGTGTTTCTTGTGTTAGAACATTATACTGACCATTTAAAATCTGTGACCGTTCGTTCTTCATCAATAGTGAACACTCCTAAATGTAGCAAACTTGGATAAAAAATACTTTTCATTTGTCATTTGTACAAACATAAAAGTGTAGTCTTCCATTTTAACGGTATAATTTTTTCCAACTCAATATTAATTAACAAAACTAACTATTAGGGAGACATGATTTACTTTGACTAAAGTTTTAGGATTCGTTGTTGAGCTCAACCAACGTTTACTCGTTCAGGAACAAAACATTGTGATTTAAAATAGAGAGTATACACGTCAACTATTAAAAATAAGCAGTTACAGAAATACTGACATGAATAACATTAAGTACCTCAATTGCTTATAATTAATATTGTCAGTAATTACAATTACAGAAATTTTAAATGACCAAACGTATAAATAACGATTTGTAACTTTTTCTAGACAAAATCAAGAAAAAACATGAATTTGGTAAAAGTTCTCGTGTTTCGCTGCTTTCACTTGTGCTTACGTGTAGCTTCGATCCAACGATCAGATCTGTACCTTGGTTTTCCTATGTCGCAAAGAGAGGTTGGAGGCAAGCTCATTGCCATCATCAGCAGGAAGGGCCTTTTCTTCTGTTTCATCCGTTGGCAATTGCTCCTTGGTGGTGACGACACTCAAAGCGATGCCCAGCTGTGCAATGTAATAGGTTGCCATCACTATTGTCTGTTTCAGTCATAAAAAACGTATTCTTATT
This sequence comes from Orchesella cincta, assembly GCA_001718145.1. Lineage (NCBI taxonomy): Eukaryota > Metazoa > Arthropoda > Collembola > Entomobryomorpha > Orchesellidae > Orchesella > Orchesella cincta. The sequence goes on from LJIJ01000002.1 coordinate 403,228, forward strand.
TTACAACCTTCACAGAATGGTATGGATAGGACATGGACGCATCATTATTAAATGATTATTGCGTAAAATATTTACTAGTAAATAAATACCTGATGGTATGGAATGCTGGTGTAAAACTGATTCAAGGCCAAGACAGTGTCCGAAATTGCAAAAAATATGGCACCAATGCAAGAGGATAATTTACTCCAACTAAACTCCGCCCATGAAAACTCAACCCGGGCGATAGCTCTCCAAAGCATCGTAGTTAAAAGGAAGGAATAAATTAGGACTCCAGTTACCATCGAGGTGGCGTCACCCAACAAAGTTGGCAAAATCAAAACAAGATCTTCCGAGAAATGACAAAACCAATTATACTTATTTAGTAACTTGCTTTGAGCAATCAATTGATCAAAATGTAGCAGCAGAAATTTTGGTAACTGATGCTGAACGAGATAATTTGCTACACATCTGAAAAATTAACGACCATCCTACGCAATATAGTCAATACATTTTCTTGGAATGAGTTGTCAAAGAATCCTGCAATCATACCAATTTGTGTTTGACTCACAATTACTATTAATGGGATTCGACTTACTTGAACTTGTAATTGCATACACTGTTAAGCCTAGTTTCCACTTCATGGGCTGAAATCCGAAAGCTCGAATGTAAAAGCTCTATAACCAAGATAGCAGAGAACGAAATTTATAACTTAATTTGGGAAAATAACAGAAGCAGAACTTAGCAAAGCAGTGGCGTGGGATTGATTTCATTACATACCTGAGCAACAGCAAATGCCGCCATTCCATGAAGAAAGTAAGACGGCCATATCAAAAATGCATCTCCCAAACAGGAGAATATTAATCCAATCAAAATCCTCCGAGAAAACGTATGTCTAGCGTAATTCAATAGCTACATTTAATAACGAACTTTTGTGCTGTCAATAAAATTATACGCTTGTGCTACACTATCATAACCACTTACTCTTCACTCAATCCAATCCCATGAAGAACAATGAAGAGGGCCAGCGACACAATCGGGAGACACTTCAGCATCATTGCTAATAAAGACGGTCGATCATCAGGGATGAAAATGACAAAGTAGAGACCCAAGGTCTTTAGGAAGGGAATCAAGCGTGGTCCAACAAATTTGAACTGTTCCCAAGCCATGGTAAACCAAGGAGAATCAAAAAAATCAAGTGAGCAAGTTGACATTTTTCGGTGGGTGGACACCACTTGAATCCCACCAAGCTCTTCGTCACTATCAACATCATCATCTGTGTTTCTACTCATTTTTATGCCGATTTTAACGTCCTCAGAGTCATTAGAGTCCGACTCCTCTTTTCCATGCATGTTCCGTTCTACCTCATCATACTCACACTCACTTCCACCGGAAACATGATCTGGTGGCTTATCTCGAAGCAAATCAGCTATTGAAGGTGGAATGTACACTTTATTCCCTGCCTTTGTCACAAATACAGGAATGGTCTCATTGCCATTTCCGTCATTGACATACTCAATCGCTGCACTTAAGCCTGTCTCATCACTATAAGTAGTACATGTTAAAGATGGCACCTTATACTCAGGAGGCTGGCTCCCTCGATACCTCAACCCTAAGCTATGCAGCTCGTCACTTCTGTCAGGAAATATATGGTCAGCAAACTCACCCATACCCCAAAGAACGATACGAGAATAATCGGGAAAAGAAATAAAATTCAGAAAAAACAAGACACCAAATAAATTCTACACTTTGCACTCGAATTACCCAGTTGTTCAGCCACCTTAAAAGTCAGCATGTATCCGGAAAACCCGTCTTTCTTTACTACCACGACATTTCACTTGAGAAGCTTCCATCACAATAGAACCCGATTCGAGTATCGCTAGCAGACTTTTAAAGCCAAACAGCAGGAGCAAGAATTGAAAACAAGTGGAAACGCAGTGAGCCGTATGCATACCTCATAAACTGTCAGGGCCATTACCAACTCCTAACATTGACTTCAATTCTACTAACCCATTTGAGTAAAAGTAAAATATTTAACAATATGGTGACTGCCAAATCATACATGACTCAACTGAGCTGCTTGTTGATATTGATAGTTACGGGTTTTATTGGAGAACTAGACAAAGACTTTTATGGGGTACGGAAAGCATTAAAGAGTAATACTATAACTGCAGTGCTGGAACATACTACAAAGACACAGTTTTAGTAGCTGGTTATATGTGCATACGCATTATATTAGCAGACTAACGAAAAGCACGACACAAACTTGACTTTGGCCCGCAACCCAATACGAGAAGCAGAAAGCAATCAACAAAAGATTAATGAACATCGAATGGGCTGGAATACGGTGAGGGAGTAGAGTGCATTAATAATTCAAAGTGGCTCGATATTCATATGCCTTTTATGCAAGCATATTCTACGTGATTATATCCGAAAAACAGGAGGAAACAAAAATATTCTTCCTTGTGTCTTCACGTTACGCTTCATTGTCCATTAGATTTTAACATTTTCAATTTTACTGTAGACAAACGATAGGAAAACACTATCTGCTGTGCCACATTCCAAGTTGTTTCATGAATATTCTATGATATCTAACTCAAAATCTTATAAAACCATGATTGGGATCTTGTTTTCCGTTTGTAAGCTCTAGCAACGCAAATTTTGTTGTCGTGTTATGTTAGAAATGGATTGCTTAACTTTCCATGAACTTTGGAGGTTTGTGTTTGTTTTAATGCATGGTATAAGTCAAAATTAATATGTTTGATTACTCACCTTGCTCATGTTTTGAAACTTGCTATTATATTTGCACTAAATTAATACTGAATCAAATTCCAACTATTTACGCTAAAAGTACCAAGTTACAATAAATATTAGCTCTCCCTCCCCTCCTCCTCCTCCTCCAGAATTTCCCACAAAAATGAATGAGAAGAACAACCAAAATGTTTAATAAATGTAGCAAATAAAAAAATTGGACCAACTGGAAGAATGTGTAAATCAGACCCATTCTTTTGCAAAAACTAGGTAGAAACCTGACATATGAAAATTGTGGAGTAAAGTGATTGAAATTTTTAATACACTGTTCAAATTCGTTGTGCAAAATAACAATTTGACATGATGCATAGTATGGATTCGGATTCCTGTGATTTCAATAACTAGGACATTCACCATTATTGTATTCATAGATTCATAGGAAATATTAAATACTCATACAAACTTACAATTCTAAGAATTTTTGAGCCCAGCAAATTTTGAGTTCAATTGTCGACCATATCATATGTAATATTTTGTGCAGAGTTTGGGAATATAAGAAGCCATGTATTTCCATGACTAACTAATTAAGTTGTGGACGTTTAGGAATTTCAGTCCCTACCTATCTTCAGACAATGATATTAATTAATGAAATCGTTTTACTATTTACACTCTTCCACACGAAAACAAATGCTGTGTTATTTGATATATACATTCTGAATTCAGCAAAATCAATTACATGATTATTTATTCTTAGTTTACAACGAAAGTCTGGAGTTAATCAATTTTAATTGAGAATTGGAGTGAAAGCTCCTCGTCATCTTTTCGAGCTAAATTCTAGAGTTTGCATGAAATGGCAAAATACCGATTATCTTAATTCTGATTCCCAGATGCGTCTGCATCTATCAAACCGAAGGATTTTTGAAAATACTAACGTGTTCGGATTTGCCGACCACGCGCATTTTTTGTTTATGGAGGTATTTAGTGTGTTAGTTGCTAATGATTGTGACTAACCACGTTTTTGCGTACATCAATGTTTAGTTATCTAACTGGATACTTCTGTTCTTCGGCAGATTACCAGTTGTATACAATGCATTATTCATTCCGTAAACAAATTAATTAGTAACGCTTTCGACAACTATGAGATCCCAAGCTGTAGTCCATAATTACATACCTACATACATTTAGTACGTACGGCCATGTTTTCCGATCCACTCCATTTCACACAATTTCAGACCTGTATTCTCTGTTCAAAAACGATGGGCACAGTTTGCCTTATTCGTATAAAGTTTACTTCGCCGTGAAGGTGACTCTGTATCATTATTATATGCATCGTGTAATTGATTTCCTCCTTCCCTGTTTATGTAATATTCTCGTTGGGTGCCTACTAAAAGTAATAAAGCTTCCCTGAGGATGAACCTTTATGGTTAGCCACAAAACTTTCAGAAGTAAATTACATCATAAAAATTCAATACACAAAACCCACAAAGCACCTGCTTATTTCACGGAGAGAGTGACAGCTACTGTGGCGTAAAAAATGAAGCCCTTTTTTACCTGCTCGCTTGTCATTGTGTGGTTTGACTAGTAGCGGTACGAAAAAGCATAATAAGGTGTATAGTTTGTACAAAAATATACAAAAAATTTATATCAGGTCATAGCATTAGGTTAGACGTTACGAACAGCGAGTAACGTTACTTAGCTGCATTAAAATTTAAAGTCATATATGTTCTATTACATCCTCCCTCTTTTACTTTAATCGGACTGGATTTTGCAATCAAGTATGCACGTTTCTCTTTGAAATCGTTTCGTCTCGTTAAAGAATTCGCATAAGAGCAAAAGCAAAAAAATGTTAGTCTGTAAACCCTTTGCAAAAACATATATATACACATACATAAATCAGAATTTACCAGCACAAACAAGCTGCAAAACTTACGAGGGAACATATAACCTGGTTGAGCTCCGATTGACCTAAGATTTGGCATGTACGTTTATTTTACCTGTCTTATAACGTATATTGAGTATCAAGTCTACATGGACACTTTTGTCGATTTGAGAAAAGGATGAATTTTGTAGTTTCTTATTGCATTTTTCATGTAGAAAATACAGTATTTACAGTAAGAACTACTGTAAAGTTGTCAAAATACAGGGCACTGGATGACAAATAGAAAACTTTCAGAAAACGCGGAAGTACGAATGTTTGTTCTAGTGTCGGTGTCAAAAACCCATTAGTAATTCAATTGTTTCATACAAATTTCACTGTACCATATAAATAAATTATACTTTTGGGAACCAATATATTTGTTTTTAAAAATGAAGGCCAACGGAAAATTTCAAGCAAACTGATATTGTTGGTGAGATTTTGTGTATGCAAGAGCAAACTAAAAGATATGTTGAGCAAGTAAGGCAATGAACGTATCTTGCATCAAACGTTATAGCTTTTAAATGTATGTATATGAAGTACTTCGCACTAGGTGTGGATTCCAAGTCAAGTCTACCTAACGAGTTTTATATGAATAAATCCTGTTTTTTATATAAATAATATTGGTAATTTATATATTTGTCTAAAAAATGTCCATCCGTAAATTTAAAGCGAGACCCTTCTTCATGTTTAATACTTCATATGATAAATGCCATAAGAAACTATAAAATTCATTATTTTCTCAAATCGACAAAAGTGCCCATGTAGACTTGATACTCAATATACGTTATAAGACAGGTAAAATAAACGTACATGCCAAATCTTAGGTCAATCGGAGCTCAACCAGGTTATATGTTCCCTCGTTAGTTCTCATCCCATATAGGAGTTCATAAAGTCAAAACTTGACCGTTAAGCATTGTATTGTACATATATAGCTTTCTTCTTTAATCTATAGCTTTCAAAGGGTTATAGTTTATACTGCCAATGATGCATAGAAAATCTCAAGACCCAATAAGAGATACATGGGGAGTAAAAGTCGAAAAATCAGAGATTATACAAGCGAGTTTTAAATCGAAACTAGTATTTCATAATCCATGTTTGATAGGAAAAAAATCACGCATTAATTTATACAGGAACTTCTCTCACAGTATAACTACACCGGCATGCAATATAGACAGGAGTAATTATTCTTGGAATACGCTCAACCTGCAGAATACGAAAACCTTGAGAAGGTAGCACTCAAATCAGTAGTCAGTCATGCGAGCTCTGTATAATGTGTACATTTCTATGAACCAATAAAATGATGATACATAGCCAGAAACCAAAAAACAATATACCTATGCTTAACCCAGCCTGTTTATAATTTGAGGTTTTCGCAACTTGCTCCTTCTTTTGTAACATCCTCATTCTGCACAAACTTTGTGTACATTGGTTGGTTTACTAGGTGATATGTGTATTATTTATGCATATCGTGTTGATGTGCGTGTTTACCTTTCTGACTTTGAGCCCGTCTCCTCGCTTCCTTTACACGCATATACGTTTTGCAGGAGAACCAACACTGCGTCTCAATATACCGCAGTAAATGTCTTTGTTGGATACACAGCTTTAGACTATGATAGTATGCAGTAGGTCTCCGCTAGCGCGTAACTGAACTGTCATTTTAGATCATTTGCAGTTTATATCATTGTGGATCAATGTCATATGCAAAAACTATCGTTTGTTTATGTCGAACCTGCTCAGTAAAATAATTCCAACTGTTTCTAGATTTAAAATATGACACGCTGCAGCTTGAAGAACAATGCTTTAAGGTATAATCAATCACCTTCAAGAAGTACATATGTCTATGGGTAAGCAAAACGTAAATTTGAATGGACAACCGCACACTACACTAAACTGTCAAAACATAATCCAATTAAAATTGACGAAATCCCATAATTTATGCGTATGATACGAATTATGCAAGCGGATCTTTCGATTCCATAGAGGATTTCTAAGCGTTAATTTAATTCAATCACTACAACGGGTTGTGGTTGTTTGTTATCTTTTTAGATAAGGCTTCCTTGTTAATCATGCTACTAGTCTCGTTAATGTCGTGCCTATTACCACTTGTTGTCATCAAAACTTCACCTTCAGCGAGCAGGTGATCCATTTTTAATGAATTTACTTGCAACTCTTTTTATCGATCACATAATTTACACTGTTGTCATTTTCGCAAGTGAAATCCCGTTTATTAGTGTCCTATTGATATTCATTGGTACCTCATATTGAATAGAATTAATAAATAGTCAATGGAAACTTTCTGGGCAACCAACTCACATTGCCACACGTTGTCATCAATAATCAATGGCTATTCGTCATTGCCATCATATTAACAAACATTGTCTATCATTGGCATTGACATCTTTTAGATGAGCTCAGTCAAGTGAACATTTTCTAAACAATTAAATTAAATTGGATTGTTAGCAGAATTTGCATGGAATTACCACATTCAATGGATTGTCCCAGGAAGACATCGTGAAGGAAGTTTGAGTCCAAAGCTCGTTATATTCTCAATTCAAGGGCTTCAAACTTGAGTTCAGTGAGTTCAGTCAATTCAATGGTTGTCCTGTGTCATAAACAAAATGACGATAAAACTTGGTTTCATCAACGAATCCTCCACGAGATTTGGCAGCTAATTTAGGGTCGACAGTGTAGCAATGAGGGACGGTGACAATGACACGTGTGAGCTGCCCTAAGATATTCGAGATCCATAAACTGATACTTTCAGATTTTTGACACTTCACCTATTGTTCCTTCCTTTCTTACGGTCACTTTCATTCAAAAGACCGTATTAGGTCATGATCTACTTGTTCATATATTCTAATGGAGACCGTCATGCAGAGAAGTTGACAATCTGATCATAAACATGCTAAGTCCACTTAAACACTGGTATGCACAAAGTAAAATGATGCTGCCATTTCACTTGTCTTGTCAGCCCACTGTAAAATCTCTCTGTAGCAGCAGCCCCACTGTGATGGACCTGTATCCTTTATACGGACGGCCGTGGTAGATTTGTATGGGCTAAAACTGTTATAGATATCGAATCGAGCATTCTCGTATTTATCACAATATTTTATCAATGAAATGACAACCGTTGTAAACTGATGTGGACATTCTGAATAGCGAGGTTTAAAGGAGTAATTTAATGACTTGTATATGCTACTCTACTTGCCAAACCCAGCTGAAAACAAGGCTAGGTGATGTGTGGTGGCAGAAACTCAGCTGACTTGACAGTTAACAAGCACCAAAAGCAATGGTAAAATATGATGGGAGTCAGAAGAAGTGATGTAGATAGCAGTGGTTTTATACGCAAAAGCGAGCAGTAGCATAAGAAAAATCTGGTTTACTCATCTCTCTCTCTTCTTCATGTGAATTGGGAGAGAAAAAGTGATGCATTCCTCATTCCACGCTTCCCTTTGTCCGATACCAGAAAAAGGAGCTAGGTAAAACACTTCTGCGGTACGTAATGCAAACAACCAGCCAAGCTAACCCGACAACAGCTGAAGAGTAATCAGCAGTTGTGGTAGTGAAGCTTTGGTGAATTTGAATTGAATATTAAGTTCATGTTCGTATGCTTCTGCAGCAACCAAAGTGTATGCATGTCGATATGAATATTGTAAGTGTATTTTGGCGTTATCATCATTGCGTACTGAGATGAAAGACTCATGTCGAGGTCGCGACTCAAACTATCTTGGTAAACAAACGTGATAATATTATACGGTGCATGTCCTTTCTATACTGGTGTGAGTAATGAGAGCTTTAATAGGCTTTAGTATAGAAATGCTTTTACTGCAAGTGCATTCATTACTTCATGCAACATGAGATGAGGATTCGACTCGTATTTTATGTATTAGTGCGTAGGAAAAACACCCCTTTTTTCCAATCATTTTAAAAAATATTTATTTTGATCGGGGCAGGGAAAAAAAAAAACAAAGCTTGCTGAAATAAAATATACAGGGATCGAGAACTTTTAAACAATTTGCTCAACTATGAGCGTTAAAAGAGTATGAGCCAAATTGAGTTTGTAAACATCACTTTCTACTGTAACCCCTACTTTTTAAAGATCTTCGAATTTAACCGATATTCATGACAAACTAATCTGTAATCTTGATCTGCTAGTACTACAATAGTTTTCCCTTTCACTAACCAGAAGTTATGTTGTACTGCGCTGCATTTTTATAACTCACAAAATTTCACTGTGCAGTGTCAATCGAGCGAAGAGTCTTTCTGAACATTCTTTAATTAACCGACTCTAAACTCTGACGAAATTTCGATTTTAATGTGCAAATTGCTTATTATCAGTTGAAATGATGTTTTGTCCTTCTATCTCTGTGTATAAACAGTTGTGCTCATGAGTTCTCATGGCGGTAAAGCAAACACGAAAGGTGCCCTAAACAAATTTTAAAAATTTACTTGGAAACTCCCTTTTCGTTTCGATACAAAACAATAGCCGGAAAAAACGAAGTTAGATTGTTCTGGGCACTTTTATTTATATCATATAGGACTAATCAAAATCTTATTAAAAACATGCTTGTCTCACTACTAGTTGTGAGAAACACATATGAACTAACAGGATGAGCAACGTTCAGCTCGGACAGAGACTCCGCACATTAAACTATTTCAAGAAAGCTTTATACGTATTGAGTGCTATGGGCAATTTCTGAGTATATACAATTTAGATTGAAAGACAAATAGAGCGCTTTGTTTTATTCAATAAAATTATTGTGTATGGCTATGCGAGTTAATAGTGTGCACCGCATATTTCAATCGGGTAATGTAGATCTAACGACCTAAAAAAATATTTGGGACAATAGCGAGAGTATAGCGACAGGACTAATAAGTACCTCATTGTATAAAGCTCTAATGTTAGCGTAATGCCATTTGGCAATGAACTCAATCTTAATGCTATCTGGCTGTATTGGTCCATGTCTTGACGCCAATATTTATTTCGACTCGACTTCTATTATGGTGACAGAATGAGTCTCAATTTATAGGGAATAGCTGAAGGATCCCCATTTTAGGTAGATCGTCTTATTGGCGGTCACCGCCAGACATGACCAAACCACGGAATAGCATGTGATTCACTGTTGGATGACTGTGAACCCTTTGATGTTTTCACTCACTTATTCGGTCGGCTGGACTCTGCACTAGCTGGAATAATTTTTCTTTAAATCTGCTGTAGCAATGTTCTTAACTTTAATACTGCGACATACGAAAAGCTAATACTTTTGTAATTACAATATTTCCCGCCGTTCTTGACAGTGACACGTCTTGCGTTTATTATGAGTGGTATCATATCAACGTAGCTCGCTAAATGATATGGGAACGACTCAAAGTATTATTCACGTAGACAAGATTACAAAATGGAATGACTGACTTTCAGCTATAGCATTCGCAATAAATACAGTATAGAAAATCGTCGCGTAATATAAAAGAACAATGTACGATCTTTTTCATAAACCTGTTAATTCTTTCCATTGCCCTTATGTCTACAAGAATTTAACTTTAACTTTTTCTCATTCGATTAGTACCTTGATTGTAAGAATGTATCGTCTTCATCTCTAAGTTTGAACATGTCAGGGATATAATACCACAACTAGCGTGATTCAAATTGGGTATATCGTGCGACCTAACACGAAGTAATGTAAGATATAACCACTATGCCAATATCGCTGAACCACTGTAATGTAGATTTAAAATTGGACAATGGTGCTTAGCAGTGTGCTAAAAGAGAATACAATTTTATACATTTATTCCGAGGTCATAAATTGACTCCATAAATACCGTCCAACAAAAATAGCCCATATCTTGCTCTTACTTCCCATTATGCAATGACCGCAGTATAGGGCGTCTTCTCACTTAAACTAATATAACCCCAATGGTTCAGTCATGAACTAGCGCAATGTAAAAAGTTTGGAAACACGAAGATGTTAATTTGTATTCACAGCTCAATAGCATACAATATTAGTGATGACGAATGCTGACGTTGCACCATGTCAGTCCCATTATTCTTAAAGAATAGCTATGTATTTACATATTTGTTGTGATCGAAAAAAGTGCTGGCATTGTATCCAGCGGCTTAAGCTATACAAGTCATCTGAGTCCCTAGCACAGAAGAATGAAACATTGAGTTTCGGTTAAATAATCTCTAGACGTGTATTACAAATATCAACTGTACAAACCAGCTATTATATTAATTGAATTGCCTATATATCATTTTCCAATGTCATATTCAACTAATTTCAATAAATGTATACTAAAAATCCTGCCCGATTATACGATTATTCTCCGCTCATTTGTAAATCAGAGTACACTTAATTTCGATAGGTAGCCATTCTCTCACAGGGAATCACAATGATTTGTAGTTAATGTTCCGTGCATCAGCCAATAGTACTGAGCTTTGCATTGTCAAGTGTGTTGCTACAAATTTATACGAGTGCACATAGAGCGTCTTCACTTCTTTCAACAAAAAGACTGTGTGATGGCATTGACCGACAAGCCCGCACTACAACCGTATAGTAGGAATATTATGATGTCCTAACTGTGTGTCAAAGTCATCACATAGAAAGTCAGCTTGCGTTGTCTTAGCGGTTGTGTCGTTACAACAAAACTATATTGATAGACAGACATCACCACAACTCTGGTAAATTTTGTTGGTGCCAATGAATCGCTTCTCTAAGCACTCACTCTGCGCCATTAGTCCTGAGTTCACAGAGTTAAGGATTCTGCAATTCAAATTTTTACATCGGATTTACTTTAGACCTACTTTAGATAAAATCATTATCATGTTGTATATTGCATATTATCATCATTTGAAGGAAAAGTTACTCTCTGTCAAGTAGCTGCATCAAAACTGAACCTTTGGGGAGAACGAAGGCAAAGCCAACTGTAAAAAAGGTTTCCTTTGCAACTGTCATGCGACAGGTTTTCGTTGTCCTGAAATCCTCGCTGAGTGCAACATCAAGGTAGGATTTTTCCTAAGGGGATTTCATTGAGAATTTAGCTCGTGCGATCATTAAGGGAACGGATTAGACGGAGAAACCTTATTCACTTCTAACTCCTCTCATGGACCTTTAGCAAACAAAGTTCTGTTAATTTCATATTCTGCCATACCTTTAAAAATTAGCGGCCGAAATGGTTCGAAGTCTAAAAGCTTAATATAGTCTGTACTCCAGCAATATCGGTGGTGACCAGTTCACTTTCTTTAGCTCCCATTCCAATCGCTCTGTAGATTCCACTTGTGCTCGACTTCAAAGATTAATTATGCCATTTGAGTTTGGGCCAAAGGGATTCCTTTTCAAAGAATTGATTAAACTGATGCTTACTTGGAAGAGATCCTCCAGTGCGGTATTTTTTCGGTATGTCCATCGTAATGATTTTTCATGGAGGAGTCCTTCCAGACTGTCGATAATATCGTAGAGCTTTGGAGCGGATAAAAATGATACCATATAGCCAACATAAATGTTGGCCAAAACGAGGGTGAAAAACCACCATATTACGACAAGAAACTTGGACGATTTGTTCACCGGCGATATTATGCCTGGAGGAGGGATTGCAACCATTTTTAGCTCAACATGCTCATGTCATCATAATCATTATATTTGAAACTATTAATCAAAAACTAGATGAGGCGTCCCTTCATCTCATTCTCTCTTACTTTCTTGAACCAAGGAGCCAATAGTGAACTGAAAGAGGTCAAGAATCAATTGGACTCCATCTCCAATTTTCATTTTCGTCACTTCTCCCCGTATTCGTAAACTAAAAACGTGCATCACGAATAAGAAAGGGACCAACACAAGGATCGTCGTAAATACGGCAAACCACACCTATGGATGGACAAATATTATTCAAGCCTTCATTCAATGAGCATTTAAAAAGGGAATGAAATAAACATTATGTTTCATTGTCGTCCATATTTAAAGAGGACATGAAATAATGTCAGTATTTCTTTGTTAAAGTAAAACGTCAACCGCTTTAATAAACCTTGACTGTCTTTTCAACGAGTTTTTAATTAAACACCAAATTAGCAGTTTTAATATCCTTTTGATTAGAGAGTTGCCAGAAATGGAAAATAAAATGATTGGTTCAGACCTCATTACTGAGTGGTCGGATCAGAATTGTCAGCTTGTTTCCTTCATGAGGTTTTGGGATTAAAATGCCTGTTGGCTCTTGGTGAAATGGCATTGAAAAAGCTATCACCTTGGCTCGCTCAAGTGTTACCGAAAATCCATTGGCACCCAACTCCGCTTCCTAATGACATGGTTGATGGTATATAGACCATGTATGAGTGTTTCCTAGTTCCGTTTTGCTTTGCATGAAAATTTAGCCATTGTATATTAAAGTAATGTAGCCTTACGTTTCGCAAAACTTGTCCTATCATTCCATTCCACGTGCCGTTGTCAGTTTCTACTCCCCAGTTTCCATCATATGGTAGAAAAATGTTTGATCTACGGTGCAAAAAACATGAGAGTTGCAAGTACACTTCAAAGGATACAAGTTAATTATGTTTTGAACAGTGAGAGATGTCTATTGCACATACGTGAAGTTGTATTTGAGTTGTAGAGCATATAGATATTCTAAGATAACCCCACTATAATTACCATCGGTAATTTTAACCAAAGGCAATCTCTGAAAAGAGGAAAAAAAGATCATTTCCGGTTTAGGAATGCCTAAGTGCAACATGATTATAATTGCTTTGCATAGCAGCGGAAGACTAACTAACTTCAATGGTCACAATGCGGAGAGTTCGCTGATTGAGATAGCGTTTCCCTTCGTTTATTTTAATTTGCTCAATGTCAAATAGATGAGTTGGGCAGGAGTACATTTGCTCATCCACACTGCAGTTACTGCAACAAAGGACAAAAAATCGTGATTGCGGACGGTACACACGATATACACGTGTAAGCCGTTGGCTATTGAAAAAAGTACCTGCTTGTATCTCTTTTAATGTTTTCCTGCAATAGTTAGTCAAAAATTAATGAAATCCAAAATATCGACATTGTATGACTCTAATAATGCCTTTGATTTTTTTTTTGAAATTACACTTTCGTTATTTTCGACACTTTCACAGTTGATGTAACGTTGATTAGGTCGGATGCACTGGATGCACATTCCATTTAAAATTACTGAATTTTTGGCCATACAAGGAAGTAAATCGATCCCAGGATCAAACTCACTTGTGCCCTTTGTAAGAGTTGCCAACATAAAGTATGCAAAAATTTGAGGGGAATTAAACATTACGGACATAATTAAATACGGTCTCAGAGCAATCCTGCTTCTGACACTTCATCAGAAATCAAAGCTAGCGGGAAACTGGCACGTACTGTGTTACTGCGTTTTACTTCCCATTCTTTTCAGCTTTAAGTTCCGTTGTAAGAAAATAATTACAAGTATCACAAACCGAGCGTGGATTTTTAACACGACGTTAGATGTTGATATATCCGTACGCTTCGGTTTTCCAAGATTGACTGGCAAATGGTATGAGAAACTAACCTTGACACTTACCTGGAAACTCAAGACCTCGTCAATTTCTCATTTTCAGGGCACAGAAAGGGGTTATATGCTCCTGAATATGTTGAGACGCATAGCGTAACTCATTTATTTGTAATCGATTTATGTATTCGGTAAAGAAAATTTCATGATACTGCATATTCCATAGCACGACGATTATTGCAGCTATTGAATAACAAGGTTCATAATGGGTCGACAGGGTACGAATTTATGTAATAAATGCTGTCAACGCCATTATTCTCAATGAAATCCATTCCTTCCCTAAATCCATTCATGTAGGGTAAACCGGAGACATTGCCCCACAATCAAAAGTGACATCAACAGCCTTTTAGGAGTCGTTGAATCCAGTTTTCCAGCAAGAAACATCGGCAAAATGTGTAGAACGGTTATTCAGCAGAAAAGTGCTTCGCAAGATGATTGATACTCTTACTATTTTCTTGGGTAAACAACCATTTTTCCAACAATATTATTATTTCCTGTATTCCATATAATATGTATCATTATGTTCTTCTCGAACTCAAGCTGGTTCATATTTCAGCAGATTTCCTTGTAACAATAATTTTATGCAGAAACTCCTTTTGTGACAAATTTTTGAATGGGTTTGCATACTGACTTTGGTATATCAATTTGTTTGCATGCATTTTTGTCGTGATGTAAATCTCGCGTTCCCAAGTAAACTCAACGTTTGAATAATACATTATTATAAGCCTTTTTTGAAATGCATAGAAGTGATGAGGAATACGAGATGAAATCATGAAAAAGTTGAAGCGTTTGTCAGTATCATATTATTATTGTGCAGAAATACGTGTTTATGTAAAGAAAATGCAGAAAGTGATAGAAGTGAAAGAAAGTGGTAGAAGAGAAGCAAGAGTGAAGAGTTGTTTTAAGAAGCAAATTTATTTCTGTCTCATTTGCAGGAGTACCGCAGCCAATGAGAATAAATAACAATTTGGAATTACTGATCAGGTATACTCATTGCAAATGGAGATTTCCTTTTACAGAAAATTAATATCCGTAGTGGACACCGAATCCATCGAAGCTAAGGGTGGCGACTCCAGCGGTGACTGGGCTGTACTTGACTCCCAAAAGTCCTCCGGTTGTGACACCAACTGGAGCATGGGCAACCTGAAACACATGTAACAGCTTTAGTAAAAATCTGGCTCACAGAAACACCTTTGTTGAAATTAACGGTTAATTAATGAACTTACGGCAACTGGGGCAGCGCGGAGGACTGGGGCAGCGTGGGCAACCTGTTAAAATTAATTTAAAGCGTTAATAAAAACCTAGTTGTCGTTTTTTATTTCGCCGATAAATCTTCTCTTACGGCATATGATGGAGCATAAGCTTGTTGTGCAGCATACTATATTTCGCGTTGTGATAATAATTGTATGCTTATATATCTTGAATTGTATGCTTTTGAAATTGAAAATTAACGGGTTTTAAACTTACGGCAACTGGAGCAGCGTGGGCATAAGCAACTGGAGCATGGGCAACCTGTAAAAATGCAACAGCTTTAGTAAAAATCTGACTCACTGAAACATCTTTGTTATAATTAACGGTTAATTAATGAACTTACGGCAACTGGGGCAGCTTGGGCATATGCGACAGCTGGCTGGGCATAAGCAACAGCTGGTTGGGCATAAGCTTGCTGGTAAACCTATTAAAATATAAATATAGATATAGTACACTTTGGAAGTCGTGGTTCGAAATTTAATCCGATGTAAAGTTGACTTACAGCTGGGTAAGCGCTGTTGGTAGCCTTGGTCTTGTAGGCAGATGAGGTGGAGTAAGCAGAGTTGACGGTCTTGGCTTGGTGGGAAAGGGAAGAGAGTCCTCCGAATCCACGGACGGTTTGCTCAACTTGGCTTCCGACGTGGGTATCGAGATAGCAACGTTGCCAGCGCTGGCAACAGCGGCAAAAGCAAGAACGATAGCGACCTTCAAATTGTAAGAATTTTAAAAGTTAGTCACATTTTGTAAGAAACTTCACTTTTTACACTACTGGAACCAATCGGGTTTTTTTTGTTTAAAGGAACACTTTGACTTTACATACCTTGTACATTTTGATGTTTTGAAGTTTGGAAATATCCAAAAGAAAAGTAGGATTAGTTTTCAGGAACTTTAGCACTTCCGCTAGTAGATAACTTGAGATTGTTGGTGGTGGAACTGATAACTAACTTGGGTCAACTTGGTTGCTTATATATGAGCTGAAGAAGGTCTAAGAAGGGCGGAGTGCCCTGTAGGACGAACATGGATCACATCACAACATGTCATAGGACACTCCACAATGGGCAAAAACATTGTTATACCACAGCAGTCTAGCAGCAAGCATATTATCCACAGATGAGTACCTGAAGCCTCATAAGTCTCCAAATACCAAAATGCTGTGGTTTCATAATGTAACTAGGGGTTAACAGTCAACAGCAGCTAAGCTCAAGTGTCCTTTTGATTTGCTTCCTTTCACTTTCGTTCACACGTAGCTGATCTTCGATTTGTGATAACCTGATTCAGGTATAATCTTTCAAGATTTTTAATAACATGCAATAACACCGCTCATGAATGTAGCTAACACGCTATATTGCGGCTACTCACTGAATAAATAATATCACCCTGATCTCATCTATCAGCAGCTGCAACACTATAGAAAATATGCAAATTGAATCGTGGTCACTATTTTTGGAGTGCTTAACCTGTAGCATTTATAATATTTTATCGGTCTACCCTGTATGCAAAGTCAGACATTGTTGGTAGTGGTTTTTCATTCTGCTCCGTTTGTCTCATTCACAAAAGAGCCATTACAATAACTTATTCCGCCCATAGTCACACTGGCACACCATGAGTTGAGCAGCTACAATAGGTCACATCATATATTATCATTCATGCCTACATTTGAATTGAATTGGTGAATCGTCAAATCTCCGTGACATAATATTGCCAATTGCCAATAACGCCAATACATGGTATTGATTCGCCTAATCACACAGATGGCTAATTGATTCAGCCAAGGAAATCTCGTATTTCATTGCCACGGCCGCATCCATACCAAGAATAATGAGGTGTATTAACATGACTCAATCATGCAGACACAGCGGTGGAGACTGCAGTTTGGCGTTGTTGTACATGACACTATAGATCTCATCTTTGGTAGTAAAAAGCAGTGCACAATAATAAGCAATAAACACTTAATTTATATGTATATATGTTTCTCCTTAGTAAGTTGTAAAGAGTAGGTAGCTTCTAGAAACATTTTGTGACGAAGGTTTTTTTCTTCTTTTTCTTTGGAGGAGTGTTCGATGCAGTGACGACAATTATCTCATAGGTACCTCTCTCTCTCCCTTTATCCTTTGTGGTTGGGAGTCTGACTGACTGCCCACCTATAATTTATCATTTACTAGTAAATATAAATTGTTTTGAATGGTCACTATAACTGTATCATGGTAAGCAGATAAATTATTGCTTTTTGAAGTAGTTTGCATGACGGAAAGTTATCAAAAACTCGCTCATTAGATAGAACATCAACGTAAGATACCCTTGAAACTTGCAAGTACTTGGTGAATCCTGGGTGGGGACGAATGTGCTCTTCAGAATGCACAATTGAGGATGAGAGAGATAACTAAATAAATAGAGCACGATCGTTTTTTCAATGATTATTATAGCCTGTGGCTTTTATCTCTGGTCTGCAAGCCGAATTATTATGTTATCAGGAAACCATTTATAATGAATGACCACAAGATCTGAAAACTATATAGTTGTAATATGCAATTATTTTCATACTGAACGCATGCATATCAATTACATACTTTGTGGAAAATGCTTTGCGATATTGTTGAAATGTCTGTATATAATGCCTTTTTTAACCTTTTGAAGGGTCCCTTGAACAGAGTTATGAATAAATAATGACATTAAGGCCCTTGCAGCTTGAGGGTCAATAATATTCCGTCATTAGGTTGCCAAAATGTAGACTCAAGTGCTACTGATTGGGATTTTCAAATGAAATATGAATACTATCAACTACCACCCAACAAGGTAGATCGTGATTTATGAAAGTGGAAACTATACCTATCCTAACCTATAAAAACTTGGACGTGTATGCAGTAAAATGCATTTTTTCGAGGCTCAATCAAGCCTCAGGTTGCAAATATTCCTACATGCCGTGTCCCATAATTGAATGCCATGCTAGGTGTTTCAGAAACCAATTTGTACTTGTTTGGAAGTGTTAATAAATGATGAATGAAGTTTGTGAGCTGGAATAAAAAAATTATGAAAGTTTACAGGAACTCTTGAAAATGAAAAAAATGCGCAGTACAAATTCTGTAATCTAATCAGGAACACAGTATGTTTTCCTTCCAGCAATTCATAAGCCCACCTGCAGTGATCTATGAACTGGTTTCAGAGATACGTTTGACAGTAACAACCTCTTTCTTGTTCGACGGTGCAGGCAGAGTAACATTTTTTCGCAAATATTCGTAGTCAGTATGTCATCTCAGTAATACCATAAACAAAAGTTGCTCTAAGGTAAGAAATGTACGCAATTTGAGGCAGAAGTAAAAGATTAAAAGAAAGTTTAGACTTCGGCGTTTATTGGAATTTAGCAATCCCATTTAGATCATGCCGACAGAAAACTAATCTAGGTGTAGAGTGCAGGTTGCAGATAAAATGGTAGACTTGGATACATCTGGAGTATAATAAAAATTACTGAAAGCTTTATTCAAATCTTTGTTGTAGTCATATTAATACGAAATTTACAAGTGTTCAGCCAAAACACAAGCCGAGTCCTTTACAATGCATGAGTTTAATTTTCAGGTTTCTGTTGTCTTTATAAATGGATTTGTTTTAGAATTTCAAAGAAATAATCAAATTTTTCAAAGCTGTGTTGTGTAGACGAATGAAGTTGAAGGTTGCAAGTACTAACAGTACTTTTGAATTCAAACAAGTAGAATTATCTATCGTTTGTTGTTTCTTGCTGGCAAACAGGAAGCATTTGCTTGCTCTATCTATGTAATGCAATGCCAAAAATATTTGAGGATTATGTCGACTGACGTTAAAGAAGGTTGGCGAAATGTTAATAATTTTATAGCACTTCTGCTTAAGGATTTATATATATATTACACTACAGCACGAGACAGATATATAGCCAAGCTTGGTTTGGAGTGAATGGAAATGTTCTAGTCCGGATGCACGTGGTGTATAAATCTAGGAAATTGCCGGAAGGTACCTTCTGAAATTGAAAATTTGATATCGTCTGGTTTTTTCTCATCATCCTTCGTACGATGCGGTGTAACTGATATCTGCAGTCATTGCATCAGTAAATGGAGGTACAGATGGAAGATGAACATTTTCACTGTTCAGACTACGTAAAACTAAGCTATATAAAATACGTCATGTAACGGCCAATAGTATGATAATCTGCTAAACTATGTTAAAAAATAGCTTGGAGATCAATTGTTTAATCCTAGAATATATATCTATAACATTTGCGAAGAGAATTTGCAATAAGCATAGCATTTTGAGCTACTCACATTAATTTTTTTTACAAATTACAGAACCCTCGACAGATATTTAGATTAAAAAACTAATACCGACTAATAGTGAAAGTATCAAAGCTGTAGAACCCGTCTGAATTTTTCATTCTTGTGCGAATTTTTACTGCAAGTCCTGTGACACTTTCAGCAGGTATGCTTATAAGCTTAGATTTAAGCGTATAAGGAGTGAGAGTAATTTTTGCTGTAAAAGACAATAAATATAACTGGATCGTTTTAATTTGGTATTAATTAATTATACAATAATTACTAGTACTCATATGCATGGATCGAAATTTGTGCGTTCCTTTGCTGTCTCACAACAGTCACAACTCACATGCCATATCTTACTAATCGTAAATAAAATTTTCCCCATTTTTTATAATATTGACTATATGTAAAGCATCCTATTTTATAGCTGTGGGATCTTTATAAAGACCTTCCCAAACAGTTACCAGAGATTATTTATGCTCTATTTTTAGACTTTTTGAATGCATAAGTAAGATCCGTGCTTCCATTTAAAAAAAATAAAATCAATGCAAATGTCGCAAGTTTCTGTTGATCAGCGTGCTTTATTTTTTTATCAGAACAGTCATATAATGTTGAAGGTAAATACTGAGAGGTAATTTAATAAAGCAGAAAGACTGGTTCGAAGAGGTGATTACTGAAAGGTCACTCGAAGCCATGATCTATAAAAAGTCTTCTAAAATACACCATTAGATTCAAGCAACATGAAGAATTGAAAGTGACAGAGAATAGATCAAGAGTTCTAAAACATTCTTGTTTGAAGGAGTTGTCCATCACAGAATAGCTTCCTTATTAGCACTCAGTAGCCAAGTTACAGGCGAATACACTAAACATCTTAGTTACTTGATGTAGAAAAATACATACTAATTTCTAGTTTGGTTTTGTGGTCTAGAAAAGGCTGTAAGATGCACCAAATCCATTGAAATATGATGTAGCTACTCCAGGTTGAATCGGACTGAAGTTGACTCCAAGCAAGTTAGCGGTCTTGGCAACTGGAACAGTTTTGGCAAGTGCGACAGGAGCAGCAACCTATTCAATGAATTGTTTGGGTCAAACTGCAATACTCAATTTACAATATTTACATAACAGTTTACAAACCTTTGTTACGGCTTGTTGAACAAACGTAGGCTGATGGTATTGCACTGCACCTGCATATTGAACTGGAGCCTATAAACATTCATAGGTCAAATTTAGCGAAACCGGGATTTTGTTATTTTTAAGAAGTTAATAAAGTACAGTACTTACAGCAGCTACTTTAGCGACCTGGAACAAAAAAATATATTCAATTAGTAACCAAACGAGATTCATGCATTACTACTTTCAGCAACTTACACCAACTGGGGCAACTCCGGAAAGAGTCTTAGTTCCGTACTGAACTCCGGGTTGAGCATACGCTACAGGGGCCTAAAAATTAGGAATTAAATGTTTAACAAATGTCCTAGTTATCCAGCAAAATATCTCTGTTTTACATAATTGTAGTAAGGCCTTGGTCCACTCACAGCAGCAATAGAGGCTTGCTGATAAACCTATTTTAAATATTATAATATATAGTATACTTTCAAAGTCGTAATTCGAAATTTCATCGGTTGTTGAGTTGACTTACGGCTGGTTGAACCTGCTGCGCATATTGAACGGCTGGTTGAACTTGCTGCGCATATTGAACGGCTGGTTGAACTTGCTGCGCATATTGAACGGCTGGTTGAACCTGCTGGGTATATTGAACGGCTGGTTGAACTTGCTGAGCATATTGAACTGGAGCAGCCTGAACCTGCTGAGTATACTGAACGGGTTGAATTTGCTGAGCATATTGAACTGGAGCAGCCTGAACTTGCTGAGTATACTGAACGGGTTGAACTTGCTGGGCATATATTGGTTGAGCATCGTTGGTCACTCTGGTATCAGTTTTCCTGACAGTGGAGAAAGCGGAATCGACGGCCTAAAAAGAAATGTGAAATAATTTGATGTAAGTACAGTGTAGCAATCGGTATCAACGGAAAACATTGAATGAGTAAACTTGCAAGGAATTCTGCATACTTTAGCTTGATGGGTAACAGATGAAAGTCCAGCAACGCCGCGGACAGTGTTAGATCCTGAAACTCCCACACTTGGGCTTGAATACTGCACTACAGCTGGAGCTACTCCAGCTTGGGCAACAGCCAAAAGGGCAGATATGGCAACAGCCTGTGGATAAAATAGGAAATGAGTTTAACTCGCCGGCTTTAACAACACAGAATTAAAAATTATCCAAGTTAGAAACACAAAATAAAATTAGCACTGCTATGCATACCTTGGCGAACATTTTGAGTTTTATTCAAAATCTCGAAGCACTTGTAATATGTTTTCTTAAAATATGAATGAGAGTCCTTCAGCTTTTGAATGATCTGTTAGTTATGACTGACTAAAGCGGAGTGACGCTTCCACAAATTTTGGATGCACTTTTATATACAAGAGTGTAGCAGGGCGGCATCCTCCACGCCGTGGTTTTCAAAGAAGTTTGTTAAAAACTACATAATCACTTTTAAGGCCCATCCTTTCACTTTCAATGAGTGTTTAAAAAGAGCCAAGAAAAGTAAAGCAGATTCGCAAATGGGAAACCCGTACATCCAATCCAGATAGATAGATAGATCTCTTGCTTGAACATACCATTGCCATTTATCTGTCTCCAAATCATTCATTCATTTACACACACATGAACTGAGTTGATCACTAATATGTAACGTCTGTCAATGTTACATCTCTTCACAATCTCATAAAGCGAAGATCTTTCATTCTGATCTTTGAAAGTGATGAGACGCTGGCAAAGATGCTTCACTCCTTTGTCAAAAGGTGAATGAAAACATGCACTATCTCTAATGCAAGCACAATGATTCATTTGCTTAATAGGTAGTCTCCATACTTTGTATATAGGTTAGATTGCATTAGCAAAATGAAATAGATCTGATTTTGCTCTATAGAGTGACTTCATTTTAATATAGTTCATTACATACGCATTCTAAAGCAACATGATGTATCTATGCGTAAGCTCTTTTTGAAACGAGTTATTTGCCAGTTGATTTTAACAGATTACTGCACGTCATTTTAATTAAAATCAATGTATGTGCATAATATATGCAATGCACTTGCATAAATGACATGTTGACTGGGCATTTGCTAATAACTCTGGTTGTTATTGCCAAAAAGTCATAGACCAGCAGCAATACACGATTGGAGTTTGATTGATACACAGAGTTATTGCAAGCTAAGGTGTGTAAGCATAGTAGGTAGTAGTAGTCGCAGCAGCAGAGTGATGCTCAAACCTAATCCCACCAGCTTCCCTACAAGACAATCCTCATCAAACGCACACCCCAGCAGGTTTCGGATTTGATGGTATGATTTTTATCGCCGATATGTTCTCCACATGCCTTTGTTCTCTTGAACACTGTATCAGTTCATGTCTTTCACTCTCATCGCTGCTAACAATTGATAATTTTTATTGTATGCATATTATATTTATCTTTCAATTAAAACAGCGTCCTAGTTCTTAGTCTTATATAATTTTCCAATTTCTTCTTGATTTGGCAGACCACGATGGGGGATTGTGAAATCCTATATGTTTCTACTGCGTGGGTATGTCACTTTAAAATTGGCATTGCCAAAACTGATGAAATTGCGTATGCATCAACAAAATATTATGCACATATGTCTTGGGGAAGGAAAGATTTGCAAGGTACTCCTCTTGATGTACCACATATTCAGCGCAGCAGTTCTACAATTCTACAACTGCAAATTTATTCTGTGATTAAAAGGGAAGTAGTAGTTTAGCTGGTGAGTAGCGGATTGGTGGTAGACGCACAATTGAGCAATCACTTACCGGTAACGTCGTAAACTCACGAAGTGGCTCCATATTAGTAGTGTAGGGTAAGAAATAATTCAGAATGCATCTGAACACATAGCCTTTTGTCATTTACCACGCCTTGCCCGCAAGCTTCATTCTACCTGGTCAATCACACATATTCGAACACTTCATCATCAGCACTACTTCTTGATGCCAATAAAATGCAACCTAAAGATTGATATAGCTGATTGACTACTTAAATAATGCTAGCCATATAATCTGCAGTGTTGTGCAATCAGGATATAGCATCAGCAATTGAACAATTGTTCTGCATAAGGCACAACCACAACCTGAATCTTTTTACTTGCCCATTTGCAACCTCACCAATAATCCAGCTCCCTAAAAAGCACTTCTCAATATAGAAATTATTATGCCTACGACTCCTAGAAATTATTTAAATATTAAATACGCATTTACGACGCAGTTCTTGAGTCTGACTGCAGTATGAATCATAAAATTTCAAAATGGGAAGAGATTATGTTTATATTATTTTCGCATATCATGGCACGATTCATTCAATAATTAAAAAGAGATTTTACATTTCCACGAAGAAGCAGTCAAAACTTCAAAGTACTTGAATTTGACATGATGACATTGCCCACAACCTCATTTCGACGATTACATTTCCACAACAAAACTATCGAGTCATTAATGAATAAATGACACACTAATCCTCTGCACTCTCCAACTTTGTATGCGGTATTGAATGACAATGATAATGCTACCCTACTATCCAACAAGTACGTTTGCCTTTTGATGTGTTGCTGATGCCTTGAGAGTTCATGTCACAAAGCGTGTGCTTTTGTGTTGCTCACATTACATTATTACTCATTCCTCATTCAGAGTAAAATCAAATGTCATTGTTTTGTACTTAGGAATATCATCATATCGAGGGCGAAATTATGTTTGCAACGATTCGGTTCATTTATTATAATCTTGATCTTTGCTATTATGCAAATACATTACTCACGTGTAACAATCCACCGTGATATAACCAATAATACTGCGTAATCTCAAAGGACATGAAGGATATTGAGGTTTGTAATTCGAATCCTTCCCTCTGCTTGCCATTATACGTTCAATCAATCATCTAAAATGTTATTATTTAAGAGGAAGGTCTATGGAAATATCAGCTTACAATGGGAGTCCTTTACACACCTGGTAGCTGTTAATAATCAAAAGGGCGATTGATTATGAAATCGGTTTTGTTGTTGTCAACATCTCATTTTAATCTTTTTGGGGTTCATAGAATTTCAAGATGTCAAGGTGCTGGCAGAAGTTGTTTTTTATGTTATTGCTGACGGTTTTTCGATGATTATTGCCCTTTAAAATTAAAAGGACTTCTGAATGCGAATTGTCACAAAAGCCAAAGGCATTCATATTCCCAAGAAGATGGATGAAGATATTCAAAAATATAAGTATAACACTCACAATTGGTGAGGTTGACATGAATTCATTTTCCTTTTTTCACCCCCACTTCAAATCTGACATAAGTCAGCCGACAAATATGGTAGCAGTCCAAAATTTAAACCTGACTAATTGTAAGACGTGTGATGTAATAATACGCCTTCTTCCGTTTTATAACCATTGCAATACACCTAGACTCATTTCTTGATTAACATTTTGTGTAGTGGGAATAGATCAATCATCAATTCAACAACAAAATTTGTACGAGTTCCAGCAGTTATGCACTTTTGTGCTCCCCAGCTGAAATCTGCAAACTGCAATAGACAAAGGGTGGGTCATTGTGAATTTGCAAAAACATGAACAAAATAAGAGAGCAACAACCAAACCATAATCAACGCATTTTATTGTGTTATTGTATCTGTCTTGTGCACCAAAAAGGAAGCAGCTTGTTTTGTCTGATGAAACAATACGCTGTGATCATGCCAGGAACGTTTAAGTGCATTTGGTGCAAAGATTTCTTGAAGTGTGGTCGCAAAATATAAAGAACTGCAATCGATATTTGACAACAAATTCACTTTAGTGAACATTTTTACTACCTGTGAGTCTTCATACTTCTTCTTCGTCTTGCAATATTATTGCATATTGCATCACTCAAAAAGACAAAATAATCAACAAATCGCCATTACATTAAATTAGTAGACGTGTTTGCAGCTTTGCGTTATTATGATTTTAGTCATAAGATATCCACCCAATAAATACCTCGTCGATCTGATTGCAGTGCTGCAATTATATAAAAAGTTGAAACACTTGGACTTGCTCAAGCCTTTTTATATATAAAGTATAAAATATATTGCTTCTTGGTATTCTAATTCGTGAACTTAGCCCACTTAGCACACTCACGTTGATTTATTCCCAATCTAATTGTGAGCCAACTCAAAATCCAACCGACTGGTTACATACTTGCAAATATTTTTTTTTGTATTGAGCCATAATTTGTTTCCTTCCAATTTACTTGTCAATCCTTTTGTACACTTACTTCTGCCGTATGGCAATCAAGGTTGGAGGTCACGAATATGCATAAGTATATGAGTATTTGACCAAAGGTATCGGTTTGCGAAAGGTATCTGATTTTTACTGTCGGTACATGGGCACATTTAAATATTTATACAATTCATTGACGGACATTCGAGATGTTTATACGTAACGCAGCTCCACGACTTAATAAATCAATCAAAAAATAGCAGAACCATAATTGTTTTGAAAATAAATAATTCAATCACAATTTGTCCGACAAAATAACTTCTGTCAATATTTACACGATTGTTTTGAGAGTCTGAGTGGGCACTAAAGAAACAGACTATGCATATTAAACATATCTGTATAATTTAGTTTTTATACCATTACGCAATCGTAGGTTTATGTAATGTTTCCTTTGATAACTTTTTACTACCGTATTTTAGTCCGGAACTACACTAAACTAGGATATACTATTGCCCAGGACAACTACATTCAACACAGACATTTTCAATTATTACCCTTATTCATTGCCATTCAAAAACCAGACATGTTTTATTTACTTAAACCAATACGTAATGATTCAATAGTCGTACATTTATTGCCATGACAATTTTTTTATTGTCGCACGGAACAAGTGCTTTTCCGTGAAATAGTTTATCAAATTAAGGCAAATAAGGTTAAGTTTAAAGTTGCATAAACATGGTTGGAACACATAATTTATTAAGACCTCTAAAACTTTGAAAATAAAACAAAATTCCTTTCCCACTTAGCACATAACCCGAGGCGTCAAGTTTTATGTTGTTAAATTGCAATGCCAAGTATGCATTAAATTATGCATGCATGTAGTACATCTTGCTGTAATATTCGACAACTGAAAACACGATGCAAGTTGTTATCAATGAAGTTCAAGCCGCTAATGTGAACTTACATTTAATTTGCACAATAATCCTTTTGAAAGTTCTTCAGTGTCATTAGGTAATTACAATCAGCGATTGAGATCACATCTCCAAACCTAAATGCTGTTAACTTGGCAGATGGCTACTACTGCTGGGCCGCTCCACAATAATAATTACACTCTATAGATAGTGACGTTCTGTTATTATTGCTCAGTGCTGCAACATTCCTTTGGTTATATGCACACGTTTTTACGCAATATACCTGACTGGTTGTACTCGTTTTGACTACAACAGTCATGTAATTGAATAGAGCGGATGGCTCGTTTCATAATGAAAGAAAGAAACAGGCTAGAGCATTTTATTGTGGTGTGTTATGATGCGTGCAATATGTCTTGTCGAATAATTCTAATTTGGCACTAAAAATTAAACTTCTACTAGCATAAAATACACCATATTTAATTGGTGGATGAACCTTGTGAAAACAATAAAGTTGCAAATTTATACGTTTCTAATTAATTACAAATTGCCATTCAAACCCTTCTTTTTAACTTTCCAACCTATGCATATCATTTAGAATGCAAATGATTTTATTCGGGATGCAAATATAATGAACTGAATCACGACGCACCTATTCTGTTCAATTATTAAGCAGGGAAGATTTTTTTTGTACAAAGAGGCACATTTTGAATTAAAGTTTTTTTGCTTTTAATATGGTATACATATGCAAAGTCTCTACGCTATTACATGACTGTGAAAATATAATATTTTATGGAAATACACAAAGCATTCGAGTTATAATGCTTCACAAGGAAAAAACCTTCGCAATCTTGTATTTGGGACACGGTCGTACTTATCGTTATCCTGTCTTTGCTTCTGTTTTTGTTAAGCTTGACAAACATGGCAGTTGAAGTTTTTTTCTATAAAAAATCCGGCATCGCCTCCCATTTCATCCCGTAAAATAATAACAGTCAACGGGGATCAGATCATATTATGTATTCCGGATCAAGCCTTCCTATTTATTTACGAAGACGAGATGTACGTCGATCCAAAGTATATTTATTGTCAATTATGGGAGTAGAAAGCGGGCTGGATAGTCCTCATAAAACCAGCCTACCTATATCTAACTCCAACTCCTATCGTCTTCAGTTTCTCAATTCAACTTTCAAATTTACATGGAGCGAAAACAAAACTATATAATAGTATGCATATATGGAAATATACATCCATCTGAAAGGAACAATGGAAATATTTTTAAACCGTCCTGAAGAACACGCAACGAAACTCTCCATCCTTTTACACAATGGATTTGAGAATCTTCATAAAATAATGAGA
Organism: Orchesella cincta; assembly: GCA_001718145.1. Taxonomy (NCBI): domain Eukaryota; kingdom Metazoa; phylum Arthropoda; class Collembola; order Entomobryomorpha; family Orchesellidae; genus Orchesella; species Orchesella cincta. Next base: position 431,491 of record LJIJ01000002.1, read on the forward strand.
ATTAGATCATGTGGGTCAGCTGCAAAAATATTGTTTGAAAGTTGAGAGATTTATGTTTCTTTAACTCGTTAAAATTTTGGATGAGCGAGCTTCTTATGTGATCGAAAATTGAATCTAAATATAATACAATATGCCTTCCAGGATAAAAGTATAAAGGTACAGTTTTTTTCGGCATCCATACATTTAAAGATTTGAAAGTGACTTTCCGTACGCGACTCCCATACATACACCATCCTTCCGTAACGCGTAACGTACTTATAGCAGCTTTTAGAATTCTTGAGTAGCGGAGAGAGGCAGCTCATCTCGTCGTAAAAAATATGAGAAAATAATGCATGAGGACAGTGAACACAAATCTAAAAGGACTAGCCTTCAATACATATTTATATGAATTGCAAGTACGTAGGGATCCTAAGACCCAGCTCTATCAGTTTAGCTTAGCATTCTCTCCTCAGAAACTGTTTGGAAGTTGAAATCGGTTTAGCAAACGAACATGAGACTATATTTCTAGTGTACCCGAGAAGCGAGTCTGAAGATGCTGAGAAGTAGATTGGAATTAAAATCCTCGTACTTGCTAGCTAACAGCATCTTTGCGCGTGGATACATTCATTCAACATTCATACCTAGATGACTGGTGGTGACTACAAGAAAACTCACGCTGTTAGATTGACCACATCAGGAGAACCTGGAAATAGGAGGACTAAAGAGTGAAGGAGAGAAAGAAAAGGCAGGGGAGCAAGAAGCGAAACGCGTTTTAGTAGTATATTGTGCAAACCACAGTTAATAGACAATTTTACATGGAAGATTATTATATGACAAGGCGTTTGCATGCAAAACTCACAGTTGGAACCTTTATAGAGCGCATTAATTATTTTAGGATTGTATTAAGACTACTAACAGTCGGAGTCTGTGTAGCTACATTAGCCTTTCCTCAAAGATTAAGAAAGCTTGGAAAAATAGAATGAGAGCCGTGGTTTCGACGGCAGTTATGTCTCATCTCATCTCTACGTTGGTTGAACATTTGTATAATTTTCCTTTTTGTGTCTACTTCTTGCTCACAAATGTAAAGGGGATGGTTAAAATAGGCTTGAAATGCTCACCTCGTGTTGCATAGCGCAACAAAATTTTGAGGCGAAATATTATGGAAGGCTTTTCATTGTGTGGGAACCCGTGTAGTAAGTATGATCAACGTATTAATATCATTACCTCCTTTTCACAGCTTAACACCAAAAAGTTACGTTCTGGGTTTTACTAGACGTTGTCACATGAGCAGTGTGGAAGCAGCAGCAAAAATTATCCAACTTCTCTTTGTCTTTACTTAATTCATTAAACCCTAATCTTACATAATATGTATGACACTTTATAAGGGTATATGCGGATGGGAAAGTATGAGCATACATGATAGATTAAAATTATCATAATGCACGTGCTGACGATGAGTAACTACTCCAATCCTGACTGTGGACTCGGAGGCCCTGAAAATATTGGAAATTGCTTTTCAGATATGATTAGAAATGAACGGCCTAGATGATGAAATTGAAGGACAAATTTGCTTCCGTCCAAGTGCAACTTTATCCCTGCCCCAGTTTCCCCGAGAGTTGGGAGAAAGCATCAAGTCAAGTTTGGAGAAATAAATTTGCATCATTTACATCAAAATGGGAGAGGAACATGACAAAAAATAGGCTACTTTTGTAGACAATGGTTATCAATTCGTTTGGATGATATGAATTTACTGTCGGTGCAGTCGGATGAAATGACATTATTTGATTGACAATCACATATAAACCTTGTATGCTGCAGATTCTGGAACTTATTAGCACTAACTGGCACGAGGAATCAAAAAATGTTCTAGCTGATTAAGCATTTTCCAAATGGAAAACCCAATGGAGGAGGCCGATATTAAACTGGTGAATGGAATGATGCATTTCAAATTTTGGAAGATGACGTTGACAAGTACGTTAAACCTAAGAATTCAGACGAGTAGACTTTTGAGTTGTGGTGAAATGCTAGGAATTCAAAAATAAACCATTTCCTTATCAGTTTGCAGACGGAACCAATAGTAAATGTGGATACAAAATGTATTTTGTGTGTTATCCAAGCCCATCAGTGTTGTGTAACATCCGACTTCCGTCAGAAAATTTATTGAACGCTCACATAACCGTAATATTTGCTGAAAACCGAATATGACAGCATATTTCCATCACGACCTGATTTTAAGGGCAGAAACAGCATTGGACCTGAGCTGATTTACAATGCTTATTATATGATAGTTGTTTTTATGTAAATGGGGAATATGAGTGATCGACGGTTTGATTTAAACGAGTATTGAGGATTGCTTTTGATAAAATTTCATTTGTTTCCTTGTAAAATGTCAATTGTTAGTATTTTTCCAGAGCGAGTCAGGAAACCATCTCTTTATAAATGGAGAACCCGTGGTAAGTTATGTTTCTTGAATTGGAATCAATACACCATTGATGAAAAATGCTAATTAAAATGAATATGAAGGTAATGGTTGCTAAAATACACGTGGACTTACAAATGAATTACACGGAATTTATTAGCAACAACTTAACGATAAATTACTACGTCAAGGCTGATTGTATATATCTTTAACTGGTGGTTCTTATTATGTACCTTTAGGTACATATTAAGAAGACTTTGTGTGTCGTCTGTCTGTCAACACGATAACTTTCGAACCGTTTGACATTTTGAAATTCTGTTTTCACCAATCGATAGATAAGGTTAAAGCGGAGGATGAGTTCGTAGATGGGTTATCTGGGGTCACGGGGTCAAATGATAAGCGCAACTAAATTGATAAGCGTCACATATGGCTTATGACACATATGCTGATGATGAATATGGCAAATTCAAATCAAACTTTCGAACAGGGTCGAAGGTCACGATAGCTTATGATATACCATTAGAAAGCTACTGCAGTGCTGATTGTAATTATGCATTGCAAATTGAAATCGGAACTTTCGAACAGAGGTCAAAGGTCATGTACTTTTAAACGACACACTTAGGGTGTGATATGTCATTCGAAAGCTATTTTATAGATGATTTCACTTATGACACATTTTTATGTCCTAAATTACATCCGCTAAAGGTACATCGCTACATCTCGGATTGTCGGGTTTATTTTATATTTTTTTCAGATCCAATTTTAAAATAAACCGAATGAGAATACTTTTGTTTTTGTTTGACAAAATATTCTTTTTATCTATATTGATTCAGAGTATTAAAAGTCAAACTTTTCAAGTTATTTGAAGTTATTGTCTAGACGTGCCTCAGTAGGATTTCATAACTACATGGAATTTGACTGAAAGTCTTGTTACAAGCAGATATTCAGAATGTTGAAAGAAGTTGAAAAGTTTACAAAGAAAATATTGAGATTATTGAAAAACAAATGCTGCGCAAAAATAATGGACGCATGTATGCTTGTTGTTAGTACCCTATACATGCTAACTTTATGCAATATAGGAGAAGCTGTGCATGCAGTGACAGCGCATTTAATCTGCAATCAAAACAGTGTGTTTTTTTAACAAAAAGAATAAATTCTGAATAAATAAAACGCCTACTGCTTCCGAATACCATTGAGATCTGAGCAAAGTTGAAGCATCCTGATGGCATAATGCTTTGGTTCGTTCGGGTTGATAGTTCGTAGGGTCTTGGTTATATAAATAGCTACCAATCTAAACAGATACTTAGAGAATCCTGGTTGCTTAATACCCCTTAATAAATCCTATTAGTGATAAGTAAGTAAACCCACGATGTTTTAGTAATGGAGTGGTAAGCCTATCAGTCATTGCTTGAAGTTGTGTACATTTTTCATTGATGTCGTTAGAAAGAAGCATAAGTTCATTTTCAGCCTAAGTTCTTCCATTACAATTAAATTACATGATCAAAATTTTACCTGCATAGCATTTACACGATGCATGCAGCGTTGTTTCAAACAGCTTGGTTACCATCAAAAGTATCCGATCCTCCATCAACAAGGTAATAATATTTTGTAATTCATCTGTTTTCTGCTCACAAACGATCTGACAACTAGCAAATCTCAAGAAAGACAAATCAGTCATGCACACCCATTGCGATAAAAGGCATGATCAAAACAATGTGCTTGAAACTGGCGTAATGTACGTTGGATATACAGGAGGAATGGTGATGGTGAAAGTACACTATAATGCATATGTACTTTTTTCTTAATGGCAAATCTATATGAGCCCTTTGCACACAAACAGATTACGATCGCATTAAGTTAAGAATAAAATAAGAGTATCCTTCAAACTTAGTCTCGGCTCAAAAAAGCTAAGTACAATGAATGAAGTTGTCAACATTTTTTGTCCTCTTTGCTAATGGATTTTGGGAAGCATTTTGTTGCTTGTCTCGCATGTATAATCTACATGGAAGAGCTACAGGTTGCAAAACGGCTTTCAGCAAGGTAATGAGACTATTTATGTGTACTCACTGAAACACAAGTAGGCGATACCCGTCCTACACACTTTCACAAATTAGTAGAGCCCTTCCAGAGAAAATACTTAAGGCTTATTTGAAGTTGGAAGTACTTTAATGGTTTAATTTCAACAGAACAGCTTTCAGCTTTTCGTTCAATCGGTCATCAGGCAAATATACCAATGATACATAACATTATGACTGCTTTGAATTTTATGCAGTTGATTTAATATAATTGCAACTGAAAATTGTGTCCTGTCATTACTCAGAAATTTGGAAGCAATTTCTCCATTGTATTCATCCAGCACGTCACCCTATTTTATGTATGAATTAATTTGATTTCGGGATACAATTTGGAGTCGCATCCGTTCCTAGTATTGATAAATGATTTCCCATGGCTGAGTTCTGGTAGGAAAATCCATAGTTTCCTGTTCCAGTTGGATCTTCTCTAAAAGTTATTATACAAAAAGAATATTTCGTGGTGGAAGCAGGAGACTCTGGTCATAATAATGCTAAATTTGGAGATAACCTTTCTTGTGTAAACAGCCCCTTAATGTATTTTCTGGAATTTATTAAAGTGAAGGCAAATATATCATGGAGTTTGTTTTAGCACGTATGTTATTTGAGGAGGAAGACGTACCCCAAAATTCGTCCCAGTTGACGTGTAAAAAGACTATAAACCCTAATGTAGACGGCGCGCCTGTCCAGTGCTCGTATGGATGCGTTGAGGACATAAATTATGATAACTTTGAAGCCCTAAATAAATAAAGATATAGAAAGAAATTAGTGTATGTCGAAAGTCAAACGACAACATCTTGTCGAATATGCAGATTAATGATACGATCCGATCTTCTATCCCTCGGTTTTTCCCTAACGGAACGTTTCCTTAGCTGTGGCACGGCACATTGAAAACAGGGATATCCAATGTGTTGTTTGTGACAGTGAAATAAGGAATGGATGTTATTATGCAGTCATTCTCATGCAAGTGAAACTGCTCCACTTCTAAGCTCCAAAAAGAGCCAGCCAGTTGCTTTCACTAGCACACATTTTACATGGAAGAAACACAGAGAACAGGCTCGTAAACAGGAGGACTGTACAAGCAGTCGGAACAGGAAAGCTTGGGTGAAAGCCATGAAAGGAGTTCTGGGTGAGTGAGTGAATGGTTTGGGTTGCTGGTTCACTGGTATATTCATGCAGACGTTGGAAGGTAGGCAAGAGAGCAACACCCAAAGAGGAAATATCACGCGTTACATTACAACAGTAGCAAAACCAGTTGCAAGCAAGCAATACAAAGGAAAAAGTACTAAGTAGAATCAGATAGTCCAGGAGTGATATAAAACAGAAGCAGAAGCGCCCTGGTGTGCTCACATCAACTCTAGAATTTCCATTGATACAACATACTACCACTTGCTCTCCGTGTGACTGCGAAAAGTTTGTGCACCCACATTACTCCAGTTGAGCTGGGAAGAAAACAGTGAATTCAGAGGAACACACGTTCGTTTTCTCATGGTAATTTTTTTCTATTTTTCTCTTTACTTCTAAAGTTACTTACTGCCATTTCATTGAGTTTGTACTTTTGAAGAAAAAAACTCTTCGGAACGGTCTCATATTTATAAACACATATAAAACAAATGTGTAGTCACTCGTCCAGACGAGTTTGTGCATTCTATTCTATTTTTTTATTCCATCTCGACAAAACTCAGCGCTAATTTATTGTGTTTATTTATTTTTGCCTGGAGTTCTACCAATAATAAGCGTGAGTATTTTTAATTTTCCATAACTCTCTTTGCTACCCCAACCAGGGGCCGCGATGCGGTGTTTGTTCCATTTGTTTCAACTTTCAGCTGCTGCAACAAATGGCTAAACAATAACATTGCATTTCTCAGGCCTCCTTAACACTCCTAGTCCGTTTTCTTCACATTACCATTTCGCGTCCCCTAAATAATAGTGTATGAAAGAAGGAGTAAGTAAAGTGGTTCCATTCGTGCTCTTTTCGTTCCATGCACATTATTTTCCCTGCTGTGTTATTGAAGTGTTCGATCAAACTAGTTCGATTATGATTTCCATCACACACAAGGGAGCAAGCATAAAGAAAGCTGCCTATTTGACATTAAAGGTACGATAAATACTGTATTATATGGTTGGTTGGCGCTGGCACACGGGTTGTTCGCATTTGGTATTTGGCTTTTTCTTACTTTTCCCTCATTGTAATTATTGAATGTATACTTTGAGTCATTCTTGCTCGTGTCCACTAATTTCGATTGAAGTTTCTTGCGCCTAAAGTTTGATAGTTTCTCTCCTGCCGATTTATTTGGTGGACATTAAATAAACGTTAACTACTTTCTACATCGCATATATTTATCCGAATATAAATTGGTTGTCCCTTCACGGTAATATTTGTTCTACTTGTGTGCCCGAGTTTTAGAAAAATGTGGCCTGAAAAAAATAACACTAATTTCCACCCAACCATTACCATAAGTTGATGGAGTAAACTGTAACAAGTAAAAGTCTCATTAAGACACATTTTTATCCATTTACGTTCATTGCGAATGTTTTAAATATGGAATTTTTACCCATTTCCCTACTCCACTTGTCAAGCTCGAGGTAAGGAAAGCTGTGGCTAGATTAAGTTGGTCAGGTCCAAAACTTGAGTGAAAAAGAGGAAGGAAAAGAGAGTGAGTATTAGTGCTCTTCCATCTCCCTGCCTTTCTCTCCGCTCATTGCACAGTGCTTGGAAACCGCTATGTGACTAGAGTACACATTTATTTATGCATACATTTAAAAGAGACATTAGGCATTCAGAGAATTGCTTATTTGGAGATTCAGAAAAGTCTAATGTAGAGTTTTGTGTTGCGTCAAATGGTTGAGCAACTACAAAAAACTACAATGCAGTTGCATGTTTACAATATGCAGAATCCGTCCATTTTATGCATGAAGTTTTATTGAAACAAGAGGCTCCACATTTTGAATGAGAGTTTGCAAAACCCGAGCTCTGTTCCAAGTCAAAAGAGGGATTTAGTTAGGGTACAAGTACAGCACCAGTGTGTCACCAAAAGAAAAACAGGGCATAAAAGAGGAGCAACAGCATAATACATATTGGAAAGTCAGTTACAAAAACAGGAGAGAGAAAGTGCAAGAGGCTCTTTGATCTGTTCACCCAGGCGAAGAAGCTAAGAGTTGACTGTTGGAGAGTTGTGTAGATTCATCGGACTGGATACAATTACTCTTTTGGAACAGTCAGTTTTATCATGCTCTCTCTTTTCTTCCTGTTTTATTCTGTTTTTGTACTAGCTTGTGGATAACATACACACTGATTTAGCAAAGAGAAAGGGAGAAGTACAAAAAAATCTGACAATTACTTCAACTCTTGTCTTCAGCAGTTTTATCCACAACTAACAGTTTAGTCAATACACTGGATTGGTGTGGTAACCCAGTCATAGCTGCACACACACAAAAAAATCGTGGGACACAAAAAAACAAATAACCGAAACCCAGAAGAGGTAAGCAGTTTCTCATGAACATCTATTTAATAGCCAGCAGCAAAGTTGCGGAAAAGTAGGAGTTTATGAGCAGAAACAAAAAATAGAAAAGACATAAATGAGACAAAAATGGTATATTATGTTTCGGGTGCATGTAGTCGTCCTCATCGTGTGTTTAGAAACGACATCATGTAAAAGGTCGTTTTTTGCTTGATTACATCAATTTTGGTACATGCATTTCTACAATTATAGAGACCAGATTTCTGGAAGACAAGTGGAAGGATTGAGTTTTTAAATTGAATACCTGCTGAGATTCCGGATTATCGTTGTACCAAGAAAATCCGAGGATGGGAGTGAATCAGTCAGCCAAGAGAAAACATCACATTAAGGATGATGAAGAAGGTATGCTCTTTTAATATCTTTACTTTTCTTGGCCTAATGCAATGTATCTAGTTTCTGTGTACACAACTGGATCCGCCTTCCCTTTATGAATCATATAAAAACGTATATGCTTCGCCCCACTATAAATAATGTGCTTTGTGTTGGCTAAGTGTAAATATTGCCTGTTTTCATTCTCTATTCACAAAAAAACGCAAGACATTTTCCGCACATGTAGCAAAGAACTAGATCATGGTTACGTGAGTGAGTGAGTGAGTACCCAAACAACATATTATATGAGCGTTGAAATTTGCTTACTTAAGTTTCCTCTAGATTTTTCTCCAGTCTGGTATTACTGCAGAGTCTCCATTTTCTTGTATTGTGAGCGAGTGAGCATCTACCTACCTAAGAATGTACATCTTTATTCGTTCTCAACTCTTGATGCATGACCCCTTGACTGCCTCCTGATGTGTTTTGCTCGTTACATCAAGATGAAGGTTTTCCTTTTTTCCCGAGTATTTTATTTTATTCCAGTTTAGTCTCACTTACAACCAAAACCAAACTGAAACAGCAGCAGGAAGAAACCGCTGCGGTATCACCTGCTGTATAAATTCGCTTCCCTGCAATTTTCACTACGTGCCAAAATATTATCGAATAAATAGCAAATAGACATATCATTACAGTTTTTATACGGTTGGAGGAGCGAGACACATGATATTAAGATAGGATACGCATATATTACCAAGAACGTAAGCCCTTTCCATGAGGATTTAAAGCGGGAGGAGAAATGGTAAATAATGTTGTTGCGGTTGAGAAAGATATAGACCAAAACCATACACGGTGTCGAATGATTTCTCGATTAAAGGGAAGGAGAGAGGAAGAACGGAACGGTGGTGTGCTGTGGTGTCTGTGTGTACCACAACACTACACACTCCACTTTTACCTGAATCTCGAGGGTCAAATCAATGAGTGGTGTGGTGAGTGTGGTTCTGAATATAAAAAGCTACACCATCGCCAATAAATGTCTTGCTTCTCCTTCAAGGGATTGTAGAGAAGGAAGGAGTTGCATGTATGCATAATATAAATGAAGCTAGCGAAAGGACTAGACTAGACACAAAACACACTCGGGACAAAACGAATTGAAGGCGAAGCTGAGAAAAATTTATGTAAATACTTATTGTACACGTAACCCAAGGAGTACTCACCGAAAAGAGGAACATGTGGAAAAACCGAAATGCAAGAAGTCTAGCAATGATAAGCGTAAATCTCTGTCAATCTCCTTGTGTACTACATACTGAATTTCTCTTTTCCAACTCGCTCAATAGTGTACCCGTTGTTACTCGATATATTTGCCAGCTGTTGAGCTAACAAGTTAGAAAGTTGTTTCTTATTCTGAAATAGAAGAGCCACAGACTTAACTACAATGCAATCTAGTGTTGTGTGTCAAGCGAGACAAAAATATCATCTGAAACGTTGCGTTATGCTTATGATGTGACAGGTTTACAAACAAAGAACCTGCTTCCCATCCAACTTGAGCGACTTTCCCCAGTCAATACAGTTTTTAGGAACTAATCGTAAGTAGTATTATATTGGATTAGAATATGTTTCCAATCTCATGTTACGTTTTTGGTTTGTTTGTATAGAGCACTGTTTGTTGCCATTTGTCTTGCCGTCGAATCAATTACATAATAATATGGTTGAGTTTGAGTACCATTTTCTCCACCTGGAATCGCATTCAAATAATTTCGACGCGACACTTTGTTCCTTAGAGTGAGTATTACATTCGAAAGTGGGCTGGGAAGTTAGTTTTTTTAAAGAATTGGAATTCTAATATCTTAAATATTATTTCTTTCTTTACTGCTTTCTCTTTTGTGCTCTCTGCTGATACAAAGCGCGGTTGTTATTTCTGACTATTCTAAGAAACAGCAAGACCTGCATTGCTTACAGCTGGGGTCAAAACTGTTATTTTTCTTGTTTCCCGGATTTTCTTGATTATTACCTTACAACGTCTGGAGCTCAGTGGAGAAAGCAGGAAAAGCAATTTTATCTGGTCTTGAATCCGTTTCATATAAATTCAAAATCATGAAAAACTTAACCGTCCGCTCACATTTTATATACTGCTACCTACTCTGGTTCCCATTATCGTCTCCTCCTTCGTCGTGTACTTTCAAGTTTTTTTTATATATATTTTGAGCTTCAAGTCTGACTAACCTAATTTTATTTCCTTTTTCAAGTAAGCGATAAGGTATCCTTTCATCTTATTTCCTCGTTCAAGAGTCGCTGGTGGTATAAGTGCATCGTTCAGTTTAAAGCAATAGTTGGGGCATGACTGGACCATGTTATGACGATCAAAAGGCAAAGACAAGTGTTTATGCTCGATATGAAGATGCTCATAGGTATTAAACTACTTGATTTTTTCAGGCTAGTAGTATACAGCCTCCAACATTATCCGCCCACAAAGCATTCCAACATTTATGACGCTTAATTTCCCTCAAACGTCCAAAGCAAATAGTCGGTTTGAAAAGAGCAGAACTGAAGCGTTATCCCACGGGAGACATACAACTTGTAGATGGTCGATGGTCGGGTTTAGTTATCGGTGATGATGTGCATGATACATAATGATGAGCTACCCAACTCACTAGCAACTTTTTACTTGAATTTGAAATTTTTTTTTGCTTTAATGAAGCTCTCTCATTTTTTAGCAAGCACCCTTAATTTGAATTCATCCTGCACACAATATGTGTTTGGTAAATACATTCCCTAGTTTAGAAACGAAGCATATTACCTATGGGAATAGTAAAAACATACAATAATATCTAGATTTATTCCATTAGCCTTCTCTTCCCCATTCCAGAATGAAGAGCTGGAGGCTACGACAGGGAAGTATGTAGGTTTAGAGAAGAACATACTTACATGACTCTTGTAATGGCTTATCACATTAATTTTTTCAATGATAAGCCACATTCCAACCATTTGAAGAGACAGTTTCGTGCTTGGTTTTGAGTAGTTTCCAACTTAACCGAGTGGATCCAGGGATTTTTTTCTGAGTCAAGGCAAGAAAGGAGAGAGAAGCACATACATTTTTGTATTATAGTCCTTTTTCTAGTGTTCAAAGCGTAAAAGAGTGATGTGATAGGGACAAGAAGTATACACTACACGATGTAAGAAGTAAAATGTGAGTATTTCGTACGTGATGATATGATATTAAATCCATCTCGATTCACTAACGCGGAATGAAGAAAGGATTATACGTGCCGTATGATACTATTCATTACGTAAGACCCAGAGTTCTTGGTAAAAAAAAATATTCGTGGAGCACATCTCCTTGTATAATTTGAAATAGCTTTGAAAATCTAAGGCTATACTTGTGGATGATGCGATAGAGACACGGATTTTAATTTTTCTCTCGCATCCATCATCAGTGATGGTATGCTGGTGGAGTAGTGAAAAGTAAAGCCTAGCATTTCTTTGGAATTGTAAGTCCTTCTTCAACCAAGTTGAACTAATGGCTATACTCACTATCACCATATCATATAACAATTCGCTTTATCGTCTTGGGATCTTGATGAAGATAATTGCCTGTGAAACAATCCCGTAACTTTAATGACACAATGCCATTGTTATGAGGGATCTGGTGTGATGCTTCTCGTCTTTCTTACCATTTATGATAGTTATACACCCAGTGCTTCAGCCGCAAGTCTCCAGGGGTATGGACACGTATCATGTGTCATGTGCTGCTGGAAAAGAATATCATCATCATCTATCTGCTGTACACGTACCTATGTGTATAACAAGTTTATTCTCATATTATGTGATGTAAGATGGTACAGATTGAGGCTATCATTGTGGGAAAATAGGCAAAATGTCTGTCATTGAAAAAAGTTGTAAAATGTATTACATATTACTATAATGCGACTGAGGCAATGAGAAAAATATATGAAACTTAACTACGGACTTGCTACGCCCAATTCAACACAGGTAAAAAGCTGTTGGAAAATGGGGGTGGACGATGAAATCTGATAGAACGACCGAATGATAAAATTCAGGCACCGTATTCAACATCGAATAAAAGTGGCAGTCGAGGAGATTCTTTCATCTGTTGGTATTGAGAGCATTCCAATAGGCACCCACTCTGTTACAATTACAAGGCTGCTTGATATGAAACTCAACAAATCCGAACGGTGCCTCAAGCCAGAAATGGAGTACTAACATACAAGTAGCACTGTAATAACATTCGCTGGGTGAGTGAGTTATGAAAAGATATACATCTACCTCAGTTCCTTATGGAATGGGACAAGGTGTAACCACTTATGAAATTGATGTGCTGTCTCTACGTCTGTCTGTCCCTAGATTTTTTTTGCCATGAAATGATTTGCAAAAATATTTGCAACTTTTTTTTGAATTTTTTTTACGTCAATCCATTCACTAGTTCCGATTGAAAAGAATTACAGGAAATGTTGCACCTTGTGTTTACACCTGTAGACTCATTGGTGTATGCAGCTGAAGACTAATTCCACTTCAAAATTTGGGAGGACGGTATGTAGAGGAATGAAAATAAGATGGAATGAATAAAAAAATCTAATGAAGAATTCAAGTGCATCAAATAGTTCCGCTCGAAAGAAGCTAATGCCAAATCTTACTTGGGCTGTAGTTATATATTAAATTATGACATGGCTTTCTATATGAATACCAAATCTGTTTTATGATAGCGGTTGAATTGGAAAGACAAGTAACGATCTATAAGGATAAGCAAAAATCCAACTTTAGATGCATTGATAGAGCATCTTTCTTCAAGAGTGAAAGAAATAAGTGAAAGAAAGGTAAGAAAATGAGAGCCATGCGATGTTGTAGATTTTATCTTTTTCTTTTTTTGCGGAAAGTTTTTATAAGTGCATGGATGGAAAGCCGGGGGAATAGAAGCATTAGATGTAGTGTTTTCGAATTATATAGTTTCTTATGTCTACTCTTCAATTTATGCATCTCGTATTACCCTTCAACTATTCGCACAGACCATCAAAATGTACATAAAATGTACATGTGGCATGTGAAATGAAAAAAAGCCTAAAGTGCCTTTCAGAAAAAGAGCAGTAGTGGAAGTAGTCGATGCTGCTACTGTTGTTGTTGTATAGATAGATGTATGTGGATACACAACTGGAGAGTCGGCGAAAAGTGAAATGTACTCATTGTTTGTGGCAGGCGTGTAGGTAAAGTAAGAATATGGTAGAAGAACAGTATGGAGGCCTGGATCCACTTGGCTATTTTGCTATTTCTCTTTTCATTTTTCACATTGCTCTACTCAAAAAATGAGTGTTTCTTCTTTTTCGTAATAAACTATACATAAGTCGTTTGAAAATCCCTTTACAACTCCAAGCTCCCAACTGTTTCCCCTATTTTCTCTCCACTTTCATTCTGCTTATGAAAAAAGGAGAAAATCCGTCCCACTGGGAATCGTCCGCATTATGTGGGTGATGTGAGAAACCTAATATCCAATGTATGCAGTGAACGTATAGTGATATTGTTGATATTATGTCTCATCCGGCTAGAACGTGAATGAGAAAAGCGAATGTCATTTTTAGTCATACAATACTTTACTCACACATAAATATAACGAGTTTAGATGTACTCAGACAGGCATATGTCCGTAAGAGGATAACGTAGTTTCCAAAACTTAAAAGCTTCAAAGAGTAATTTGGTGGTAGAGATGAAGCCCATGACCTTTTTTGAAGTAGCAAAATAAAATCCCTAAAATATAATGTAATTGTTCATCCGCACGTTGTAGTACCGGAAATGGTTATTTCTAACGAGGTTACGTACGTACTTATCTAAGTAATTCCAGCTAGTACAGGAGCATACAAAATGTAGTAGTACTTCTACTCATCAGTTTAGTAAATCTAAAAAGGAGAACTGTCACTTTTATTAGTTTAGGAATGCGCGCCCACATGGTAGTTAAAGAAACTCAATACAGTTGTTTTATAGTTGTTTCGTTTCGAAAATCGCAGTTTTCTTCAATTAATACTGTATTGAAAGCCTCAAAAATGGTGCGTACATCCCAAAATTTGTAGCACGATTGGGAATAAGTATTATATACTAATATGCAAATCCATATTGACGTACTAATGGATTTCCCGTTGAAGTTAGGAATACATTTGTGTAGAAAAAGTTCTAAACTCACGCCAAACACAGCACACTTCCTACGCTGTAATTATTATCATAGCTGTGTCGTTATCTACAGAAAAAATTGAGGGGAAAATATTATTACAAACGAATAAATGAGCGGTAGCTCTATAATCGCATTAGCGTATCGACCAACCACCCAACATAAAACGTGATCATCATCAGTTTTGTTGTGCATAATGCACACATAATAACACTTTCTGACTTTGCTAGCGGATTTTCCCAGTGTGCTCAGAAAATTAATTCAGCCATCACATCGGAGAAGGTAGAAGCAACATGCTGCAGTTCAGTTTATAATTAGCTAAGACCTTAAATACAGCAAAATCCTGATGAAATATTATGGCACCGTAAAATGTTTGAAGGAATCTATGTGTCAGCAAACTAGCTAGGATGTTGAATTTGTTGCCAGTTCATTTCATGCATTGCAAGGTTTAACCACATAACAAAATAACTTCCCTTAGCAATTGGTGTCTGTGGCAAAATTTGGAGAATGGCGTTGGCGACAGAATAGTTGTAGTAGTACATTATGCAATTATATTCCCATTATTTATTGCATGGAGGATCCCCATCTGCGGAAAACTTTTTCCGGTAATTCTGATTGAAGTGGCTCGTCAGTTTGAAGTAGAATCATCGAGAGTACCAAAAAGTACAGCGAGGTGGAATAGGCTCAATAGCTTCCAGTTTCCCAAGTTTTCCTTAAAATGCAATCAACACTTGTATACAACGTCTAACAGACTTTTAGACAACTGCTCCCACGATAACCAACCTGGTTACACACTCAGGTGAAAAAAATCTGGTTCTCCAGGCTTTACAACCAGCTGCCAGTGAAAACTACAACCACATGGTCCAACTTGTATCATTACCAATGTTATTAATGGTAGTTTGTAGTACAGCTAAAAGTACAATTACATTCCACATTTGCGTAGGGATCGCTTGACTGAATAATTACAACTGGGCCTACTACGTATGGGGAGCGCGTGTTTCGGGTAGGTTAACCTTGTTTCGTGCTTTGAAGTCATATTATTACAAGAACGTGAATGTCGTAGATTCGTTTACAGCTGCCACACTAAACCATTTATCAACGATTCCAAAGCATCTGTTTTCATTGTCTCTTCTGCAAGAAAAGTTTTGTTATTGTTGCACTTGGCATATTACGTGTACGAATTCCTAAAACAATGCGTGTCTGAGGATTCGAAATCCCATGGAGCACACTGAACACAGTGTGTGGGGGACTCCAACTTTGGGAACATCAGGATTACTTCAATCAACGTATTTCCTCACCACCAACCCAACTTTCACTCATGATACTCCACTCCATCTCTTTCTTTTTTGCCATTCTCACTCACACACATCCATTCTTCTTGTGATAACAACACTAGCTAGTTATTTTTTGCTCAAAAACTAACACCACTTCCATCCTCGTCTTGGGAAAATAAGTATCATGCACTCGTGAATAGAATTTTACATTTAAGAAAACAACAGGAAAAAGTTCGAAAGGGCGGAAATAAATGGAAGAAGAAGAGGTGGTGTAAACATCCCACTGGCACCTAAATTCCCAGGAGCGAGCGCAGGCATGAGTTCCTCTCCTCATTGTCCTTGCCTCTTTGAAGGGGAATGAGGTGAGAAAGTACACGAAATGGACTTTTTCCGAAATCAGGCTAATTAATTTTATGATCAGTTGTAATGTAAATGTGTGGGACCGTAGCCGAAGGGGAGAAAGGTTCGAAATTGCATTTATAACTTAATCTTATGTCCTCGTCTTTTGATGTTTGAAGTTTTTCCCTTGCTCTCTCCTCTTTATATAAAGGCATTCCAGCTATTACCTCAATCGATCATTGTCGCGTTCTTCATACTGAGTCCTTTTTACGTGAGCACAACACACGCCGTGGAATATGAGGAAGTAACTATGGCGCTACAACTGTGCAAGGCCATAAAAAAGAGAAAAAAAGCTATAACACACGGAACAGTTGATGATCCAAAGATATGTATGTTGTATAGAAACTATGTGTGTAATATACCTAACAAGAGAGTGCACTTTGAATATTATAAAAGGAGATACGATGATGCCCTGTTTTTCTATACACTTGAATAAAAGTGTTTCTCCTCTGTTCCTTTTCATATCGTCGTATGTGCATAAAACATTGCTCACGCTTATCTTCCTTGCTGTTGCAACTGCTTTTGAGAAAATGGAGCAGCTACTTGTTGTGCAAAATGTTTTTGTCGAACTTTATGTTGTAATAACATTTTTTAGCTACTAAACATATAAACACTTCATATTCTCATATGCCCAAATGACAATGCAATGGAATGTAATAGCGGGATTTTTCCAAGTGACTTCCGAACTCATGAACTCGAAGCAATGTATGTAAACTGCGAATTTCCAGACGTCTTTGCCATCACCCATGCTTACTCATATGGCGAAGTAGAGCTACCTTTGTTTCTTGTGGGATTCCATTTGCGTCCCAAAATCCCAGAAAGCAAGACTTTTGTATTTTTAATTTAACAATTTCCACTACTTTCACCTTAAAAAAGTGCTTCTTATTTTCCACAAGCTGTTCAATTTTGCAGTAGGAAAATGAAAAGGAGGTTTACTACGATAAATGTGGTTTACTCTACTGGAGTCGAAGAGTCTATGAAATATAAAGGTGGGTTGTGGCAAGGGAAGAGAAGAGGCTGGTACTGAGAAATCAGTGCTGCTTTTTGGGGTGGATGGGTTGGTTTCCATGTCCACTTCTAGCAATATATTATCATTCATAACTATATTATAATAATCCGTAGCAGATATTTACAATATAAAAATGACTCTTGTCCTCGTGCAGGCGATGTCTACCATTTCATTGATTGCATCTATATTTTGCCTTTTTTATTCTCTTTTGACGAAAGTCTTTTATTCACCAACTCAATGGAAATTCTGTTGTGCTATTTTTCCGTTGCAGAGCAAGGCTTTTTAATATCTGCCACACCTTTGCTAACTGAGCTCCCTTAAATTATCTGTAGCACTCTCTCCCACGAGGAAATTCGATTTTAGTCGGTGATGGTGAAATGTAATCTTCATGAAATACAAACATTTACATCTTTTTAAATTGGTTCTAGTATGTACGGAAATGTGTGTGGGGAGGTATACTTGTGTATTTTATTGAAACCGCAATAGCAGGAAGTGAGAATGGACGTTTGTCGTAATACCGTTTACATTTCAAGCTTAGGTGAATACCTGCCGTGCCAACACATTTGTTTACATGTCAGGATTCATGACCATGATCAGTTAGTCCAACCGTTTTAATGCCCAAAAAAATTGGGAAAAATGCGGAGCATCTTCATCGGCGTTCCGTTTTCACATTCGTGCATTCGTGTACTCATGCAAAACACAGGAGAGCGAGGTCATTGAATATTTGCTTAAAACTGTAACGAGCTCAACAAAGCTTGCATGTGCTTCATATAGCTTTCTGGTGTTTGATGTGTTCCCAACATCTTGTGAGCACTTAGCATACCAGACAATTCCGCAATATGAAAACTGTGTTGATTTAGGTCGTTTACGGCTGGGGTGTGTACATACGCAAAATGAGCATCAACCAGCCATCACGGTATTTGAAGGTGCAGTCTGGTATAAATGAAATGCGCGTTGTCAGTTAAGACTTGCAGATACACGAAATATTCTGTCTGTCTGGATTTCTCTACAATAAACGCTGAATCTAGCGGGTACTTTCTCTCCTTCTGTTTGTACATCGTGTTTACAGCAACAAAACCTGCCTATTATGTAAATTCATGAGGCTATGATTTATGATTTGTGTGCAAATGGACCACGCAGACTTCGTAAGTGAGATGGGAAAGGAAAGCAAGTAGAGAGTCATGATTTAACAAGATTCCTGTACCACAATCACCAGCCTATTCTATGAATACGGAAATAGCATGTGTCAGACGCAAACACAACAACGGTTGCTCAGTGTTGGGCCCAAGATATTTCATTTCATGTATCATGAAAATGCCATAAAATATTATGTGATAGGAGCCGTCAGGAACAACACAATTCTTGCATATCAATGTCCAAATTCTAACATACCTCCAGAACTCAGCATCAATTATTTCGTAACCGAAATACACAAAAAAAATTCTCAAGATCGTAAATACTGTGTGAACATACCAATTATTTTCTGACTTTATGTGGCACACCTACTTCCAATTGCTGGTTGCTTCGTTTGCCAAAGTCTTCCAGACTTGGATAAGGTTTTTAAATGCGGCATAGCATTGCTCTAGATTGCAAAAACTCCCCTTCATAATTTCAAATATATTCAGCTCATTTTATGATGCTATTTGTAGCCATATTATAGAAATCTAATGATGTAGGGTGCGTTGGTGGATATGTCAAATTTTAACCCTATAACATTTCTCGGTTTTGTAAAAATTTAAGTGTGTACAGGCACAGCATGGGGCCTAGAGGCTAACGTAACATGTAGCATACAGTTACTATAATAAATACGTTGGGAGCTGTGACGCGAATTCCGCACCACATACATTTCATGCTCTTATTTTGAAAGGGAGAGTTTGCTGACGACATTTGTACTTCGAACAAAAACTCCGCTAATGAATGGTGCACAGACATTTGATGCTGTTCCTGAAGAGCATCCTTGGCAAAAAAAAAGTTGCATGTTTTCTCCATTCGTCATATAGGTATATATTTTAAGCAATCATGTTATGCTGTGGTGCAGAAGGATAGTAAGTTGAGAAGAGAATATCGAAATGGAAGGCTTTACACCAAAAGTATCATTTATCAGAAATGCTTTTCATGTGAAACAGTAATTCCATCGGCACTTGTAGAAGTGGTCCCTTGTTTATGCATGGGTAGCCAAGGTGAATAAAGCGATAAAATAGCAGGGAAAAAAATGCCAAGCATAATATTTTGAGTCTAGTTTACTGTTTCCTTCCAGCATCATCAGAAAAACATGGTTTAAACATTAGTGATACAGATACAGGGTTGTCAGGCAGCTATGCGCATATTATTAGCGAAAATATTTCTTTTTGCTCTCTAAAATTTGTGTACCGGGTTACGCAATCATAATGGCAGGTGAGGCTTGAGGCTGTGTGATCAATATTTTCGCAGTAAATATAATATGTATGTTGACCTGCTTTTTAAAACAAATAAATACATTTGCATCTCCCTTCCTTGTTATTTTAGTATGTGACGTCGATGGGAATAGGCATGTATTTTTATGTACCACAGAGGAAGACTGTGCATTCAAATTGTGTGTCTCATAAAGAACATTTTCAATGCCGGTCAAGTTGTGCACAAGGTTGATAAAACTGGAATCTGCTAGTTCGTAATGATTGCCCGCTTAAGAATTTTAAAGGATTTTTGTCAATATTGCGGGTAAACGTCCTGCAACGAGTAAAGAAGTTTACGTTTACTTAAAGTCGCAAATTTCTACAGTATCGCACCACATTGACATTTTCTACGCATATGTAATTCCTCCACCGGCTTTGTATTTTAGTTTAGCGTTGTATAATAATGAATGCAATGCAGTCCTGAAAAAGGCTGCCTCCCGCTACTTTGTATGCAAAGGAAGACAACAGGGTTTAGGGTTATTTTGCATCTGTGTTTTCCATTTATGAGATGCCCTTTGATAGAACACGTACAGACAGTAACATTTTCTAGTTTTATGTACATTTAATCTTGCAATACTTTCTCCACAACAGGATACTTGTGTCCTTGTCCACAGTATACAAAATAGGATTCAACGAGAGATTCGCCTTTTTCCGCCAGTGAATGTATTCAAAGTATTGAGATTGAACGTGAGGTTTTCCCAAACCGCAACCTCTAGC
This sequence comes from Orchesella cincta, assembly GCA_001718145.1. Classification (NCBI taxonomy): domain Eukaryota; kingdom Metazoa; phylum Arthropoda; class Collembola; order Entomobryomorpha; family Orchesellidae; genus Orchesella; species Orchesella cincta. The sequence continues at coordinate 451,785 of LJIJ01000002.1, forward strand.
TCCTCCAATAGCAATCATAACATATTTTCCTTTCTCTAAACAGTACCCATGTCTACAAGTCTTGCACACTGCTTCACACAGCTGGTCGACTGACAGATATTGAATTTAATTTGAATCGGTCATTTATTTATGTCGGCTTCTGTGCTCCCATCGAATTTCCAGAAGGTAAAGCAAAACCTTATTTCAATAGATATTTTTTATATAATTTGGTTCAGTTGACAGGGAAATGATGGAGGGAAAAGTTGTCGTGATTTTATTACAATATTATGATGTTGTTTTGCTACAAAGCACTTTTACTGACGGTTGAAATGAAACACGAATTCTTCGAAATGCAATACAGACAGATAAAAACACAAAATCACAATAACATGGTGGGCTTGGATGACAATGGCAACACATACACAAAATAATGTTACTGTTACATAAGTGTTAGCAAGCCAATCAGGGAAAAGGGAATGAACTCATGATTAAATCAAAAATTTCTATCAGAACTGAGTGAGTGGATGTTTTCAACAAAACATCATCATATCTCCATCTAATGTACGTATGACGGTGTTTCACGGGCATCATATTCGTGTGTGAGTGCACTAAAAAGTTACTTAGGCTTTCTAACTTTCCCTATGACAGACAGTTGTATTCAAGCTGAGCTTGATTAAAGGAGGAAGCGAGTTCTATTTTGTAGAGATATTGAACCAGGCCGTTGTTACACGAAAACGCAATTTTTCAATTTCGCTTTTCTCTAGTTCTATAATTGTACGCAAAGTACAGTCAAGGTCTTAGCTGAGTGGGATATTCATTGGCTGAAACATGCATGTTTGGAAACCACTGCAATAGGGCTTCCATGCCTAGTTTCAGCTACTGCCTTTTGCGATGTTCACGACAGTCTCAGCTCCTAACAATAAAAGACTCAGCGAAACAAATAAAAACAACATTTGACAGTCATGCATTCAAAATTACACGAGCAACACTAGCACTTTGTTTGAATGACAATTTGAGAATAGATGACATCAGTCAGTATTATCACTTATTCTTGATTATCTATTCGTCGCAAAGCGGGGAAGGAACGGGCTAGAAATGGATAAATGGGAATGATCCAAATGTATAAAAATACTCAAGTCAGGAGAAAGGTTTCCATGCATTATTACGATTCTCCACTTAAAAGGGGCATCCAAGATACCTCGTGAACACGCTTTGTGCACGCCTTCATTCAGCAGTTGTTGCTGAATGCGAATCTCGTACGAGTGCATTTAGAAATCCTCATCAACTGATGCCGCGGAACGAAGATTGTCTGCAGTAATGAAAAGATGAGACATCGGAGCAAGCAAATGGTTGAACTGTGCGTTGTTGGTAGATAAATTGGCTCCGCTCATGATACATGTATGGTTCCTGTCAGAAATTCATTCTTGTTTCGAGTTCCATATATATTTTTTTCCGAGACTCTACTCCCTTTAAGCCTCCTACATGGTTTTTATGATAAAGCTTGTAATTAATCGGGAGCATAAAAGTCACTCTCATTTTCCACCGTGGAACAGAGATCCAAATATTGGCTTTGACGAGTAGTGTACATCCTCGTGTCGATTTTTATACCCTCATTCGTAAACATAAAGAACGTAGTCGTGCTTCGTACAGCAAGTGAAAGCTAAGAGCAAGTCCCTATCTCCATAATTGATATTACCTAAGTAAGTAATTGACACTGACAAACACGGACCGCTACTTCAATAAGGTAGGAACGATGGTTTCAAGTGAGGTTTACAACAACATAAACCTATACACATCCAAAGTTTCTTAAATGACTAGGATTTATTTTTTTGTGTTTATACTAAAGTTGTTAGTACATACATTATGTGATGAGATGTATGTCATATACTTATTCTGTGCTACTCTGGCATTATACGGGAAAATTTCTTTTAACAGAACCAAATCAAGTTTAGCCACTACTTTACCATATTTCTCAAACTTGTAATTGGTTCGTAGAAAGGACCTAAACGAAAAACCGACGGTTTCCATTAACCAAGGGGAGATACCTAACTCACATATATTCATGAATAACTTTACCAACAATTTCTTGCAGAAAATTCGTTTCAATTTAAAAAAAAGTCAAAATAATGTATTTGTGGTATGCAAGCCACGTACGTCGTCATAAAATTGGTTCTTTGGTTAATGGATACACATTGATGTTACCATTTTGTAGCTATCCTCAACTAGTCTGCCCTTACTCATGTTTGTAGGTTGATGTCAATCGGTAAATAATACTTTGAATAATCTAAAAGATGAACAGCCATTCAGAATGTAATAAACCTGGTAACTCAGGAGTGTAGAGAACTGTCAACTTGGGGTTACAGATAATGTAACTAAATGTTATCCTTTTGATATCATAAATATAAATAAAATCGTAAAAAACAAAATGTCTTTATCTGAACGTAATATTTTAAATTTTTGTTCTTCAACATAATGAAAATGTAACTCACAAAATATAAAAGGTCATTTTTGCTTGCTATGTAAATGTGAAGTTCAAAGTTTCTTATGCCTTTTACCGCTTGTACTAGCGGAATTGATATACTCGAAATTTAAAAGCAATTAACTTGTAGATGCATCAATCGACATACTTAACGTTTACACAAGTTAGCCGCAACCGTATTGTATTATCTTTGTGTACGTCGTTTGTGTGCCAGAAGAGACGGACAGAAACGAAACAGCAAGCCAAGAAGCTGCGATTTAATAATAGCTCAGCTTCAGTGCAAGAATTGGAAAAAGAAAAGAAAAAAAGTCCTCCAGAATATTGCCTTTATGAGTGTCCTTATTGTTCGGTGGCAAAATTGGAAATAAAAGTTAATTTGAAATTCATCCTACTCAAATTACTATAACGTAGAAGCCATCTAGATCCGTCGACTCTGAACAAACTTTTGAAAACTGGATACAGCGTCTAAATCACCATAATACCATTGACAGTCTGTATACCCGGCCTGAGCTAGATTTTCAAGTTGAATAAAAAATGTAACAGAAAAAACAAGGGAAAGATTTGATGACGATGATAAAGTTGCAAGATGAACTATGTTCCTGCTCGTAAGAACGGTAGGCTCGGAGGATAATTAACTTAGTGAGTCAACACAGTTCGCTCATGTTCTAACGTTTGTTTCGATAAATTCTAACATTTTTCGTGACAAAAACTGTAGTAGGAGAGAGTAACGAAGAAATGCAAACAAGGGCGGTCCATGGAGACTATATTATACTTATTCAGTTCGGTTGGAGAAAGGATGCAGAAATAAAACCAAGATGATGATGAAAAACTCCAGCACCCCACATGGGATAACTGTGAGAAAGAGTTAGACAGTGAGTTCAGACCAGACCAGAGATAGTAGCGGTGTTGTAAGAGTGACACGACGATATAAGAGGAAGGAGCATTATCAAACCCAGCGGTATTACTGACGCACACAACACAATGCAATACAATACATTACACTCTGGCTGAACTTTATTTCCTACGTACTACTTAATTTTTTTACCTACATCCACACCATAATGTACTAGTCCGCTCGAATGTATCTTATCTGTCTACGTACACATGTGCTTTTTATAAATCGTGCTCGTCACTCACATTTTTTCCGAGCACAATAACCCATCTAAACAAATCCTGTACATAGTGTACAGTACTCATATAGTGTGTACATGTGTATGAAAAGAAAGATGTTCTCAACTTTAATAGAGGCTTAGATTACAACGCAACTTGAATCATTAAAACATGACGACTTTTCTTAGCTTTATGGTTACTTACTACCTTTCAGTTTGTTTGCGCTTTTGTGCCTATTTAGCTACTCCCTTTATAGTTCCTTTCTCTTGGATTCTGTTCTGGTTTCTTTCTGTTTTTAGTAAAACTAATGTGGATGTATGCATTTGTATGTAGTAAGCTTGGTATTTGTTTTGCGTGCTAACTTTATAGTAAAATAAGAATTTTTTCCCCAGTATCATCCATCTTTTCCTTAATTCTTCCTTTTCTTTGTGTATCACATAATGCACGTAAAATTAGGCTGGCTTATTTGTTGTTTGTCTAGTCAGACAATTAGCAATTTCCTTTTATGTACTTCTTTCAAAGGGATGGAAATGATGATGATGATTGTTTCCTTTTTACAGTTAATTTTGACCACTTCCAAATATTGCGTGCTATTGGAAAAGGAAGTTTTGGAAAGGTAAGCCGTAAGCTTTTCTCATAGTGATTTTTAGAAAGTGTGCCGTGCCATGCCATGTCGTGTGAGATAAGGAAGTTGGCTTCTTCACTAAATAACCACAAATAAAGCAATCGTGCTATCACAGGAGGATGCAAATTGTGTAAAATATAGGGAAAATCGTGTTTTAGACACTTTCCATGGAATAGGTAGGCAGTCATGCATTAAAACAGCTATTCACAAGAGGGAAGTTGGCCACAAAAAGACTGGAAAATCTTCAAACAACATTTGCGACATGGTAGCCAATATGTCTACCGTATTAGGTTTAATAAAATAGAATTTGCATGATGGGAGCCAATGAATTTAAAGTGGAAAATGTAGGATGCGTGTGAGAAATTTTCAAAAGTATCCACTATATATTTAGGACTGAATGAATATATGGATATTCAACGCGAAATATTGTCACGACAACTCTCTCTCCAACAGTTTTAGTGAAAAAAGAGTCAGTGAGCCACCACACAGGTATTTATGAATCCGATCATGTTCCATCATTAAAGTTTTCTCAGCAATCCGACGAGAACTGTTTACCAAGTAAACTTTGTTGCAGCTTAGCATGAAATGCTTTCCAGCAGCAGGACGTGGGGACGAGCGTTCGACTCGAATGTATTTTTTGTTTAAAAATCATCATAGTCTTAGCGTTGGAACTTGAAATAAATTGCTTTCTGTCACAAAGAAAGTAAAGAACAAGTTTCTTGCTTCAAGACAATTTCTCAAGTATAATCCATTGCATCAAAGCTTGCTTAATCAAAGATAAACGATTCTTCTTCCTCCGCTACTTTGACAGGAACCGTAGTTACTATTCATGAGGAGTTGTTGGTAGAAAGGAAAAGCCTTCAAAATTTTCCTGCTCTTGTGGAGATGTCCTCCAGCTATATACAGTACGCTAGACAGCTAGCCAACAACTTGACAGTCAGTTATCAGTTCTCAGACTCTAAATTTAGTGTACCCAAGAAACTAATCTTGGCGATGAGTGTCAACTGCAGGTACAAGTTAACCGGCCCTACATAACTTCCTTGCTAGTTAAGGCAGTCTTCAGCCACTCCATGAATAAAGCACTGAGCTGCGCAACATTTTATTGAAAATTTTATATCTGGGTTTCAATTTTTAAACACGAAATCTTCAACATACAAAAAGTTGGATGCATGGGGATAAATTAATCGTTACATAACACAAAATATAAACAAAACTTCGTTGAAAGGTTTGACCGCATGAATGATATTACACAACAGTGTATGTATATCCCCTCCCGACATTCCCTTACCTTACAAAAATTCTACCTGTAAAGCACTGATAATAGATACACAGCATAGGTATGTGTTTACTTGCTTGTTGATGTTGGTCGAAATTTATTTCAACCGTGCAGAGGACTGAGTCAGCATACTCTTGATAAAAGGAAAGAAGTAAGCAAGACACATGAAATATTTACGTTGCGCTATATGCTACATTCTCTGGTGTTGAAAAAATCGATTGCTTTGCCAGCTAATTCATTATTGTGGTCTCTTGTCTGAACCTGAACATACATATTCGCATTTGCTATCTGTTTGTCAACTTTGAAGCACAGGCTTGTTTGTGTACTTTCTCCACTATAAAAAAATGTTGTTATATTTATTAGTCGTGAGTTTTTTTTGGAATCTCGTTCCAATGCAGTTTGCTTTTGAAGGACACGCAAGACCGATGCAACAACCCATAATTTTCCTGTTCCTAAAATTCGAATGGTTACATAATCTTTTATCTCAATCATAAGTTGTAAGTTTTTTCAAATTTCGTACAATAAATAGTGTAGACATTACTATACTAACAGTACAGAAATGATCAAAGCATGTGTCATCGACATCACATCGAAATTGTAGGTAGCTGTACAGGGGAACAAATCATAAATATCAAAGTCCACATTTTGACTGCAAGTCGATTCATGGCCAATGTCCTTTTCGTTAACCATTTTACAGTGAAATATTTCTCTCACTGATTGAAATATTTTGGCAGATTGATATGCATACATGTATTTATTTATTTATTCGTTTCATGCTTTCTCTCCACAGGTTTGCATCGTGCAGAAGAAGGATACGGGACAAATGTATGCAATGAAGTACATGAGCAAAGCGGTCTGTTTTGAGAGGGACGCTTTACGGAATGTCCTCCGAGAAATTGAAATTTTGACGCAGTTAGATCACCCATTTCTGGTTAATTTGTGGTTCTCATTTCACGGTAAGACGATAACATTCTCTGTTATATTAATAAGTATCTTTTAGCATATGAAAAGCTTCAATTTGTCAAACTAAAATGGAACTCATCCTAACTGGTGAAAGGAAAAAAAAAAGTTTTAATCTTGCTTCTTTTATTGCGGTTCTACTATTTCATTCCTGGTGCCAAATCTCTTTGCATATGCTCTGTACCAGGTCGTTATGAAATTGTCGGTACGACTGGTGAAAGTGAAAGAAAGTGGAGAGAAGGATGAGACCTGACATGAATTTTGAGGTTGCTTGTGGTGTTGATGAAGTTGAAATGAAATGAGTTTTGTGTATCACAACTTATTGCGACGTATGTATATAGTCCAAAAGAATATGTGTTTGGTTTGCACATTATATTACATTCAACAGCGGATCTACTTTCTTTAATAACATGTTAAAAGTCATCCACCAAGAATTTTCAATTCAAGTCCCTCGCATACTATTACTTTGCCACAATCCATCTGAACTTCTTAGATTCTATCTATTTTCTCATTTTCTAAAGTTTAGCAGCGGTTCTATGCAACTGCAGAGGCTGTGCGTGAATCTGCATATAAAAGAGGGTGATAGGCGTATGCCGCCTACAATAAGATAAAATTTACTTCCTATCTATGAAGGAGCTAATTCTGATGCAAACAAAGAAGCGAGATGAAACGAGGGAAATACTAGAGTGAATGCTGAGCCCCTAGTTTTTTTTCCATATTTTACTCCATATTGATTACAAACATGCCGAAGGGAAACAATGAATAAAAGTGAAAGTGTGGGGTTCGTAGGAAAACACTGTTTACAGGAAGTCTTGGATGTTTGATTGAAAATCTGCCTGACGAAATCTTGTACTAGCGATAAATTTCGTACGTAATGTATGCATATGCATGGAACTCTTGTTTCTAGGTTACATTTGCAATACTTCTCAAATTGATGTAAAGAACTAAAAAACTACCAGTAAATATTTGGATTTTTAGAAGCTCAAAACCCCACCAATTCTCACAAAATAATTTTACATGATATGGTAACCCATGTTTTTTTGTCGTTTTTTTTTGTTAAATTTATATACATGCTTGGCTGTCAATTGGAAGTTTCTTCCGTCCAAATAAGCTCCAGAATATCTTAATATTCATCAGGTTCATGATTTTCTTGTCATAATTGTAATAGTCTTGAAGCAACACAGTTTATCGATACCATATTTGGTTGGGGAGCAGATGTGGTGAAATTGAATGAGCTCAAATAAGCTGCTAGTTAAAACTCATTGGGAAAGATGGGTTGTTTTGCTTTGACTCTTTTATTCCACTGCAACAAAAATTAGTTTCCACTCACTAAAGTCAGCATGGTAACTTCACGCGGGAGAGCATACTTTTTGTTTTAAGTTGGTAAAAACATTCATATATTACTTATTTCGTTTGGGAGAGCGCGCAGTCAAATGTCAGTGCGTTGTATGTGGTTTGAGGTACAAAGTACGAATAGGAACACATTTTGCATTTTTCTGTTAACTTTCTCCCACTCTAAAAAGTACACCCATTTGGGACCCAAAAACTAAAAGTTATTACATGGTTTTTAGGCTCTATTTCCGATAGTTTAAGTAAGCTACCTAGAGATACTACATTTGCCTAAGAAAACGAACCAAATTGACAGAGCTAATGCTGAGTGCTGGTTATGCTTATGGCATACATATTACATACATTTGCCTTGTACTCTTTCTCGGCTGTAATCATTTATGCAGCAGTTGTCAGACAAGGATATTATCTCCAACACTAGAAAAGGTTGTGAAGAACATTTGTTCGTGTGAGACGCTACGCATGTTATGCTGAGTGGAATGACACGCCGTCAGCTTTTACGCGAGCTGGAAGGTGTAGTTTTAATAATAATATGGAATCTTATCAAGATACGCAAAGACACTGCTTACTCTGTTGTGGCTGATGTGGATATGGTTGTACGACGAAGTGATTTGAAATGACGAGTAATGAGATGACTACTCGGCTTACATTTGGGACTGCTAGAATCAGCCATATAGAAGAACATTCCTGTGGTGGAGTAGTCACCCGTCTTGAGGCGACGTGAAATAATTCAAATATTCTCATTATTGGGGGATTCCAACACAAGATATTTACGCTTCGTTCCCAGCTCTTGAAGAAATTATGCATACAGCTCGCGAAACAATATTAAACAAATAGGAATCATGTTTTGGATTTTGGAGTATATTTCTCCTTTAGGAAAATGGTGTTGTGATTTCAATCACATCTTCTACAAACCTACGTATGCATGCCTATGAACAGAAAATATGTCATCTGAAGATGACACTGTTAAGGCTGCTCTGTGCCATTGGAATCGAAGGGTACAGGGAGTAATTCAATATATGAAAGTGAAGTAGGTATAAGCTTGCCTCTCCCTTTTGAGGCAAGGCATTCCTTTTATATTTATTTAAGAGATTTCTTTGAGCAGGGCGTATGATGATGACAAATTTTTAATTTATACCATCAAAGTAAATATACACAGGAGCAGAAGCCCTATAAAACTCAACTGATCGTTATGATATTATGATGAACTCTTTACAAGTATAGGGATAGCATCGCGTCATTGGAGTTATGGAAACTAAATATTCATCTGCAATGCTTCAAACCATATACTTGACAGAGAAAGGTAATGGTCTTTTTAAAAATATCCAGCTACTACGAAGGTATGCATTAATCATTTCCATGAATACAGATGCTAGCTAGACGTTTTCATTACTATGCTCTCCCAACTCTTACCAAGAATATGTGCTCACTCTCTTTCGCGCTTCAATTAGGATTGCATTATAAGCTCAAAATATACTCATTGAAACGTAGTGCTGGAGCAAGCAATCCAAGAAATTCTTTGGTACGGATGTTGCAAATGCTAAACTGCTTACTTACAATCAAACCAACGTAAAATCATTGATGGAAGAGAAAGTAAAACTCTTTTGCTGAGATCACTGGCTTCAAGTTCAATTTTACTAATTCATCTGTTTTAGCGCAAAGGGGGAAAACCAGGTCAATTTGAACAAAAAATGAAATGTACATAAAACTTTTCCTAGGGTGTTAGTTTAAGAAAGAATGTTCATTTGTAAAGTTTCTTAAACATGTAACCAAGTAGCCATAAATTTAAAGATACACTGACCATATCCCTTATGATATGAAGTGGAATAATTATCACTACGATATCGTGTTAATTATTTTTCTCCAATGAAGACTAATGCCGGTGGTAACTAGAAAAACTTGAAGAGTATATTGTATTTCCGGGAGCATTTTTGTGTAAAATACGAGTACCGACATTGGAATGCTTCATCACTGGTTTCATACATTTGGTTAAAATGGCTGTATTTGAAATACTTAGTTCATCCATATCTGTAAAAAGTAACTCTACACTACCCCTTCTGAATTAAGCAACACGGCTTTTGCCTAGTGTTGTTGTAATTTAAGTAGATGCATTCTCCATCCAGGCTCGGATTAATGGACTCTATTTTTTAACTCTGACATTTTTAATCACGGGCAGCTTGTTTTCTTAATCAAGGTGTAGATGTAGGAAACGTGTTTGCGATGGGTGCAGTGCACTGTAAATAAATCTATGAAACGAGCAAGTTATTTAAATATTTTTTGTACTCCTACGGATAAAGTAAGCCTTGGAAACACTTTGATCTTACTTGTAATATCAACCTATTAAATGTATACGGTAAAGTAACGGCTACCATTGAAATTGTGTACATGGCTAACTTAATAATTCCATATTATGTTATGTGATTACAAGAATTGAATTAATAATAGTAATAATGAACATCTAAAAATAACTGATGATGTTGTTGTTGTTGCTGTTAGCTCAGGAAAGGAGGCTAGAGCGGAGACGGATGGAAAGTTGGGTGATAAAATTAATGAGTTTCATAACAATACAAGCAAATTATGATTCCAAGGATAGCGCTGCGCTGACGATGTTTTGGAATGAGGTTGAGAAGTAATATTTATAATGTTTGTCTGCCAAGGTGCTCCTGCAAGTTTATCTTCGTAAAATGTCTCTTTGAGTAATGAGAGCATGAATGACTAGATGAGATGAGACAACTCACTGAGCTCTAAGCTTCCTTCTCCCAAACCAAATTTTAGTTGACTACACGAAACTCGGTGAAAGTTTAATGGTATTGCTAGGTGGATATAAGCATATTGAGGAATTTCTGATTCCAACAAAAGCATGGCGCACAAAACATTTCCATTCAAAGGCAACAAATTAATGGGATGATATGCTGGAATTATGTAGGTGCACCCACACATAATAAACAAATGGTTAAGCACTCGCAGTTATCGCCAACAACTTTTATGAGATCGTTAAATATTGGAAACTCTCCATCTTCCATGTTGACTGGGTACGGTTTAATGGGAAATATCATTAATGACCCAGTTCTCAACGTATTGTGTGATGTGATGGAACACTTTGTGCCGTTTCTCACTTAATAAATATAATCTTTTCTGTAAATCACCATTACTTTTAAGCTGGAAAGCATTTTTACTGACATTGGAAAAGAAGTTGTAAACTTTGTTCAATCTAATCTGCTAACAACTTTCTAATTTCTTTATACATACCCTTGTTCCATCTAGGTAGGTATGGTGTGTTTTCACCGTCTTTTCACAATTTTCTGGCATTATGAATGGGTGTGTCAACAACGTTTAAGAGTCTTTCGTTCTCAGAAAGTGGAGTTGAACCCTTTTACTTCTCACTCGAAGACAACTCCCCTCCAAGTATTTTAGACCTCTTGGTTGTACACTCTTGACTAAAATGGAACAAAGGAACTGTCTATCAAACGACAGAGTTGCTGTTGACATTATTTTGTATTCTTTTTTACAACTAGGCAAGCAGTTTTGTCAAACAGCTCCATTTCCGTTTCCTCCGTCATCATCTGCATATGGGGCATGCATGGAGGGCGACAATGTTGCACCTCAATTTATTGGGTCAACCTCACCCAGGGGAACTTGCTACAAAGTGTATGTAGTTGCAACTGAAAACAAATTGTAAATGGGATGAATGAACATGTGCAGGTTACATCGTGGGATGGTTGTTTTCCATAATGTGACACACATGTTCCAACACCGCTTGGAATTTACTGGCTAAAATAAAGACTTACGTGTGTGTGAGTACAACATGGTAACAAAAGAAAACGGACGGTGGCCAGGGAAAACTGGAGCTGTATGCCATTTGCCTAGGGAAATTATCGTAAATTGTTTTGTGTATTTGAGTCTGGAGGAGTAGCAGACATTCTCTCACGTCAGTTTCTTGAATATTCACTCCGTATTTGCAAGGGGGTTCAACTCCATTCACGTAAGGGTAGTTAAGTGCTAACCATGTGGAATGTGAGTACAGTAAAGGTACCAACTCTCAAGTTGTTACAAGTTAATATTTAATGAATTTTATTCTGAAAGAATGGGCAATTAGAAAGAAACGGCCAGAATGGATATTTATGTATATGTGTACATATACATCCTTATAGACAAATATTACATTATTACATCTGGATGGATCCAGTTCGCTTTTGCAGCATCATCATCCAATCCACTTCTCTAAAATTCTGACTGCAAATGCAAAATGAGGAGAGAAAGTTACATGCAAGCATGCGAAAGAGGGGTATAAAACGGATGATGAATCGAAAAGCATGCTTTCCCAGCCAACTTTGTGAGAGAATCTAAAATGCTTTCCATCACTTCACAACTCACTTTTCTGGCATAATACACATGATAGCAATTCATTCAACCATAACTGCATAATGTTCATGCCATTAGCATCATATTCGAGTCTCTGAAGCTGTACAGAATGTCGTACCTCAAGGTTATTATCATGATTTAGGTGAAAAGAATGAAGAAATTTTGTGGTCTCCCTCCCAAGACTCATTCTTTATGGATTTATTTAGTGTATTCCGCACTACATAATATTATATTAGTCATGTACGTCCTACTCATAACTTCTTTGAGGGATAAAGAGTTTATGCAGAGGTGTGTACGAGAGCTGCTTGGCATCATATTTATGTAAATACAATGCAGTCCTACGAAAGTGCATTGGTTAACCCATCCTTGTTACCTGAAAAGAAACATTATTCCATTATTAACTAACGGTAACTGTTGTAGTACACTGACTTTGTTCCATGTTTCAGATGAAGAAGACATGTTTCTTGTTCAAGACTTACTTCTAGGAGGGGATCTCCGCTACCATCTCATGCAAAACGTTATGTTCCCACCGGAAGCTGTAAGATTGTAAGTTCCTTCATTTCATCTTTTATATTTTTGCCTTGTGCTCAACGCCTTCTCACTTGATTTTAGCTAAATTATTCAAGCCACACTGAATGAAAAACGTTGTATAGATCTGGCAAAAAGGCTTATGCATTTGTACCTTTCTAAAGAGCTAGTTCCAAGACGGACCTGGTTATGGGCAGTATTAACTTGAGACATGATGACTTGAGCCAACTCCATGTCTACGCTTTGTAAGCATGCTGAACAATGAATAAAGTACTTACTTAGCTGCACTACTTAATGCAGCGAACTGGACGAGCCGTGAGTGTGGCGTGGCTGTGATAACATAACACGCTAAAGTTCAAAGGAATCTTCAAGTTTTCACGGCTGAAGTGAAAGATGCCCAGAATCAGGTGCGTCGTAAAAGAGGCTGCATTGTGTAAAATCCTTGTAATATTTGATTAATTTTAGTTAAGTTTGCCTAGAACCAGAAGTAGTGCTAAGTTAGTTTATTATTACTACAACTTTCTTCAAGTCGGAGGTTAGTAGAAACTACTTATGAATAATTTCTCTCACTGATTTACTAACGAGCACGTAAGACTCGCATGATGTGTCATGCTTTCAATTCCCTTCAGTTTAATCGCGATGATTGCTCAACGTGAGAGTGTAGTTGGATATCCTGTCTCTTCCTTTCTTGACCTTTCAGAGTTGATTTGTGTTTCTTACATCAAAGTGTATTACAAGAACAGAGAGAGAGAGAGAGAATATCTCATTTGCTGATACATTTTCTAACTACTATTCCTCCGGCTTTTGATTGTGAGTACAGGTTACAATGTCACTCCCTCAACACAAAAGATTACTCTGTATCCAATGCCAGAGTTCAAAAAGTGATACCTGAAAAGCTTTCCTTTGTGCACTGTCTTTCCACTGCTGGCCTCTTTCAGCATTGTGACTGTGATTACATTTGTGCTTGAAAAATTTCAATGAAAACATGAAAATCCTTCACACTGTCTATCCCTTCTACTGGTCTGATGTACATTTCCCCTTTGTTGGCAGCGTAGTTATGTATGTAAATACTTGGTCCATGAATGAATATAACACCTGTAGTCAAATGTCATTTTGGAACGTTGTGAGGGTTCTGATTCTGATCTATGTTACATACTGTATGAATGCGTCCTTTTCCTGAAGAAAATGAGATGTGCATACATATGTACTCATAGTCCACAGGATAGCAATGAAGAGAGAAAGAGAATGGATGTCAGAAGTAGATTTGCTATTTGCATTAAGAATGGAAATTGGCCGAGATGAAGCTTGCAAACCCTTTCTGTTGCTGACAGAAGCAAAAAGTACTTTTTGTTGATACACATGCAATATGTTAGATATCAACACGAACATATGCATGTACATGACGGAAGGCTGTTTGAGCTAAATTGAATGGGTAGACTGTTTGTATCTTGCGCTATACCATTCTCAACACTCCAAGTAGTCTGTCAAGATTTAAATCATATGTGCATCCTTATACCTAAGATGAAGAACAATGATGTCAAGAACTTGCTGGCTTGATTTTGTAGTTTCTTATTGACTTTCCAATCATCTTGCAGGGAGATCTCATTGTACTGAAGGCATCCCCTTAAATCAATACTTTTTTCTTGGTTGTTCTGTTACTGCTAGCCCGCTTAACGCTTAAAAAGTTATATAAACACATAATACACAATGGCGTGAACGATGTTGGATGGCGAAAGTCTTTTTCTTGTAAACCTACTAACTTATGTACATTTTTCATATAAATAGTATAGACGCAGGAAAATGTCTTTAACTTCAAAATATCAAAGTAAAGACTTTTTAACTCGGGAGAATAGGTTCATATTTTCGAATACTTTTTGTCATGAAGGAAAGGGCCCTTTTGAGGAGAAAGTGAAGGAGGGAAAGTGACATGGAGCTCGAAACCTAAAAATTTTCCGACAAGTAATAAAGTCCATATATGTATTATTGTTGGTTTATTCAAGCAGGAATGAGTTTTGTTTTTGCGCTGGAAATGCTTGTCGTTTCTTTTCTTTCAAAATCCTCATTTCAAGCATCTCACCAGACAAAGTAATCGCAACATACATACATAACCACATCACGACCTTCCATCTGCTTTGTTTCACTTTTTCATTCGAGGAGCAATTTGTTTGAGAGAGCATCAACGTAGATGTTGATACTATAAGGAGCTCATGTAATGTAATGGAGTAAAGAAGGAGGAAGGCGTATTGCATTTATTTAGAATGGCGTGATGAGTATGAGGTTACTTTAGTGTTCCGGCATCATACTCATCTCGTCTCGTCTTGTCATAAACTAAGCGTGCATGTGCTCCAATCTAAACATTACGTTTCCTTATGGTATCGGTCTCAACTTGCTCAGCGAAAAAGGAAAAACCTTTGTTAGTCATTTGTGTTTTTGAAAGTATTTGTATGCAAATACATCTTTACACTAGGAATCATGGCTCGGAGGAAATGTGGCTGACAAATTCATTTATGCTTCCCTCTCTCCTTGCTACATGCATGGTTTGTTTTGTGAGAGTGCATGCACTGCATTGTCGTTGTGGAGAGTTTCACAGAGGAAGAATGACTGGATGACTATTGGCGAAATGGTTGGCTAAAGAAAAGAGTGAAGATTGCTGGTTTAACAAGAATCACGCTATGCAAATGTTCACTTGGAGGAGAGCTCCTCTGTAAACAACCACTTTTCCGTATTTCGTTTTTCCCGGTTCTGGAGAGAGTTATGTATGGACATGGTAAATATTCCCACTAGACAAATCTCATGTGTTGTGGGATATTGGTAGAATTAATTTATTTTCAGCCATCTCTCACATCTCCAACATCATGAAGATATTATGTGATACTGAAAGAAAGTGCAGAGAAAGGAAAACGGATTGAATGTTTTCTGGTTGGAGTGACAATCTCAGGGAAAGAGAAGAAAATGGGCAAAAAAAACTGGTGAACATGACTGATAAGCTCATGTCGAGTGAGGGAAATACTGACTGTCGAAAGAAAAATAGGGAGAAGTCTTGAAGGAACAGAAAACAAACTTTCAAAAGCATCCTCTCTCCTCTCCACGCAAGCCAAGAAGCTTCCTCAAAGTTAGGCAGTGTATAGACTCGAAGTGAGTAAGTAAAAGTAGAGGCTGCTTCGTCCCTAACATGATTTTTCTAAAATACCTGTTTCGCAACTTTGTTTACCTTCTCAACGTGTCCAAATTCATCCACTCACTCAGGCCAACCAAGTCACGACAAAAATTTTCATTCATGATATTTTCTATACACAGCCTCACTGTTTTTCTGTTTGAACAATTTTTGCTCTTATGGGATTTAATACTTAGTTGCTTAGCCGCCTTGAAAACTAACCCTTTTTATGTTATTCCCTCACTCACTTTCTCTCTTTCAAAAACTTGGTGACAAGTATCACAAAAGGCCAGTGGTGATGTGGTATCATGCCCATACTGTTACTAAAAGGAGCACAGAAAATTGAAATCGATTTAAGAACTTTTGCCCAAATGACAAAATGAGGATGGAGCTATGGGCTTAAACATTTCATTTTGTTTTTTTTTCTGCTTGCCCCAAAGTGCTATTTGGATGAAGTGCTTGTGAAACTAACCATCCGCCAATCAGGATTGTGATAAATCGCATTCCAGACACGAATGAATGCGCCCATAGCTACCCTGGGGCATTGTATTAGCGCAATTCAAAGGTTTTAACACTTGTGATTGAGTAGCCTATCATTTAGGAGGAGCCACGAGAGAATTATAAATTTATTTCCAAACTATAAATAACCATGGCTAAAATGGGTCTCCAAATCTGTAGCTGTGGCTATTTCATAAAGTGTACAACACTCCGACTAGGCTGATAAGGGCTAATGATTATCGTTATTAGTACAGAAATGTGGGAAAAACTTTGTTATGAGCACAACGGGGAAACTGCAACTAGGAAACTCCGAGAGTTGGATAAAATCAAAAAGTTTTAGAAGAACAGCCAAACTACGTACGTACCTGAAACCACTTACTTTTAGTTTTTGTTCGTCTTGCTAACAATTACAAGCTAACATGTAAAGTTTTTTCCCGTGATTACATACTTTTGCTCTCACTACATTTTTTTGAGTAGTATCACTATCATTTTCAGAGTAGATTGTCCTCATGTTGTCGCTACTGGAGGATGTGTAATCACCAAAATGAATCCTTAAGAAGACTAGATCATCTATCAGTATCTGGAAAGATGTATGCTATCTATGACTTGAGCTGGTTTCCACTAACTTCGTTATTGCAAAAAGTATAATTTAAAGCTAGTCCTGTCCTACGACTAATTCGGAACTCAGTCTAGTTATAAATTAGGATGACTTTGTCATGGTGGTTTCCATTTCAGTTCAGATTCGTAGAATTCTGGTAAGGCAATGAGACAATGAAATCACACACTCTTGTTGAGGCAAACATGGATTCGCAAATCTAACTTAGGTAATTAGCGTTAGTCGTTCATTTGCAATTTCTTGTAGTGAGCAGCAGCTCCTCTGGTTGTCAATTAAATTAGGGAGCAAGCATAAAACAAAGCACAAAAGGAATGAACAACCATCGAATTATCGAGGAATTATGACAGGGCAGGCTAGATTGCTCAGGGCTGACAGTGAGGGCACACATGCCGTGAAATAGGTTGCGCTGTATGCATTTCATTCCATGAATTTGTTTTCCACGTACATACTCACATTTACTTGTACCTACCTACACAACTTTGCCAAAACGATGGGATTGACTTCGTGATTCCTTTGATGGAGATCAAGGAAACTGGTGTTTCGTTTCATGTATCTACTTAGGTATCATACATTTCGTTGGATTGGGAACGAATTGTGGAGTTGCCTGCCTTTCCTTTCAAATATAACACTGAAGTATAATAAATTGGGGGGGATTGTATCATGGGGTTAGTTAGTGCATCCGATGCATGTCCATTAGGCTCATGAAAAGTTGATGGCATAATATTGCCGCACGAAGCTTATCCCATAAGGCAAACGCTAAAGCTTAGGCTTTTTCTGTTTCCCTCATTCCACTATTTTTCCAATGCCCCTCGCTCTGCCTTTCCCTTTTTCGTGCACGATTCCGACTGTAACTCCCACCCAACAGCTTCTACTCCGCGATCCATACAACTAATGAAACTAATCAGAGAGCATTGCTTTTTACTCTTTTTGACACATTCCAATCCAGATACGTTGCGGAGCTGGGACTCGCTCTGGATTATCTACAGCAGAAGCACATCATACACAGGTAATGAGTCAACTTTCTACTAGCGTTACTCCTTGTTTCTTACTTCAGTTTGATCGACAGTGGTAGGGCTATAAGGCTGCATAGAATACATCAGCCTCGACATTTCGGAGGAAAAGCAGAGAGAGAATGACAAAAGATTTGAGCAAAACTAGTAGATAACGGTGGGTGGCTGACACACTACCGAATGATATGTGAGATGCCTGTCACAAGCCGTGCTTCAGCTATCCATCACCATCATTTCTTCATCGACTTGCTGCTGTTACTGTCGGAATATTTATGTAGCATGCTAACTTTTAGGAGAAATGGGGAGAAAGCATTGAATTATCAGCCTGGTAAAATATTTTATTACGTCGCTTTGCTGAAAAATTAAAATGTCACTTTGCTAAATGGCATCCGGAGAAAGCTATTTACATCCTTTTATATGATGTGTCCATGTATTGCGAGGGTCAACTACAAATTATATTTATACTGATATCAAATCACCCCATCAAACTATATCATCGCAAAATGCAAAGTGTTTAATTGTTATATTGCTAATTGTATCTGCAAGTAGGTTGGGAGTTTGATTATTTTGTGTATGCTAATTTATAATTCGGTGAAAAGGGTATATCATAATGTAAAACTCTTCGTGCTCAATGAGAGTGAAAGCAGAAGGTATCAAAAGGCATGATGATTGATCTAGAAAAGGAGTGTACGACTACGAACACCCGAACAAAGGAAGAATGCAGCATATTAGAAGGTGCGGCGAAACGTCTTTCATTCATATTATGCATAAGGGAACAAAAAAGGATTTTTCTTATGAAAGTGCTGCTCCAAATACTTACTTAGCTAAAAGCTTTAGCAAAGAGAGAATAGAATACATGAATTAGAAATGGAGCTTTTAAGAGCCATATATGGATGAGAGATTGGGATTGTTCGCATACAAAATTCATATTGAAGTGAAAAAACCCAAGGGTAATGATATTAAATCCTTTGGTACTGGCTATGTAATATACGGGTAAAAGGGAGATAAGCATTCAACATTGATTATGTAAAGAAGTAAGTTATTGCCATCTCATGCAACGAACTTCCACTTGGATCTTTCTGTCAACTAATTCTCAACTACTAAATGAGGATATTGCTAGGAGAAAGCAATGCTTAGTCTATTACGATAGATTCCATATTATAATTTCTATTAAGAGGAAGATCATACATACATATGTTAAAAAACGGGTTTTTATTATTTTACATCGGCATTTCTAAATCATTAAAAAAAGAATCATCCTGTTCGTTTGATGCTGCTATGCCTGAAATTGATTCATTCTCATTCAAAATTTTAATCTAATTCAATGATTGGGAAGATTGTAGGTAAAAATATAACAAAATGATAGGAAAGAGAGAGATGAGAATAAACAAAATTTTTTGAGAAAATGAAAGACCATATTGGTAAAGAAGAATGGTGCACAACAAAGCACGAGCACATTCTACCAATATTTTTATCATCCGTTCCCTTCCCTCATACATTTTTCCAGGAAATAAAAAAATAATTATTATTCGGTTTTGACGAAACTGTTCAAAAGGTAGCAAGTACTTAAAACGGAAGAGGCTGGAATTTAATATAGAGCTCCCTTCATCTTTCAAGAAATTGAAAATAATATTTGATAATAGAATAGCACAAGAACTTAGTTTTCAGAACTATTCCGAAAGAAGTAGCGATTTTGTCATTCTCAAAGTAATCCTTCCCCTTCTTCAACATTATAGTTACCTAAGAGTTCCAACTGTCTATTATGTTTAATGTAATGCGTGTGGGTTGTGTCTGGCTAAAATGTAATCAGAGTTTTCCATTGAGATTATCCTCCTAAATCGCATTTGAACCTTTTTTCAGAGATATCAAACCTGACAATATACTTTTGGATGAGGAGGGTCATGCGCATTTAACGGACTTTAATGTTGCAACTAGACTCGAAGATGGAAAACAATATGCTTGTGCTCTTTCAGGAACAAAACCTTATATGGGTAAACCCTAGTTTTTTATAAGTATATTTTGAGCTGCTGAAAATACTTCCTTGGAAAAAGATAATGATTAAAAATGTGCTTTAAACAGCCCCGGAGATTTTTTGTTGTTACGCAGAGGAAATTCCTGGCTATTGTTATTCCGTCGACTGGTAATTATTGTATTACATTCTTTTTTCCATTTCAATGAAAACACGTATGAGTTCATAACCAATGTTTTAGTTGACATTTTTGATCTTTCGACCAGATTTACAAAGGGGTGAATTGTCAGTGAGTGAATTTAATATTTAAAGGGTAAATGTTTGTGTTAAACAGGTGGTCACTTGGCGTAGTAGCATATGAATTATGTTCTGGTCGTCGTCCGTATGAGATTCATTCCCATACACCTAATAAAGACATAAGACAGATATTAAAGGCTGCTCTCGAATGGCCTCCAGCCTGGCCTGCAGAATTTACGATGCTCGTTCAACAGGTTAAATATTTTTTATACAGTTGCTTACATTTCATGAGTTGGAGTAGACGAGAAACTCTTGCTTACTCCTCCACAAAGACAAACTTTGAGCTGAGTTGTGTGTTTATTGACTAACACGGTATACAAATAATATTTCTGAAATGGAGTGTTGTTTACTTACTTAAAATAATATTATGACACTTTCCTCCTTGATCTATGCCCGCATTGCAAACTTCCCAGTAAGCAAATAGAAAATCTACAAGTGCTACTTGTTCCTCCTTTTGTTTGGGTGACACACAAACTCAATTTATGGTCACCTTTAATTGAGCTATTTAAAATGAATTGAAATGTCAACCAATGCCTAATTTCAACTCTTTAACACAAGCTGAACAGCAATAAAAGGCAAAATTAAAAGCGTATTCTACATATATCTTGATTACTGATTACTATTCCATGAATTAACTGATCTGGTTTCATTATTACTCATGCATGAACTGGAGTTTTGTTAGATTTCAATACAAATGTGAGGCTTCCCCATGTTTTTAGTCTCATGGAATACACAAATTGAACTATGATATTCTATACATTTGCAGTTTCATTTTAAAAGGAAAAATTAGCTTTTGTTTAAAAACAGCGTGCCATTTCAGATTTGTTAGGAGGGGTTCATCCTCATCCAAACTTTTAGAGCAACACACATGCCCAATTTCTATCCTTCAAAAACGTTGTTGGTTACTGGAATGCTCTTTATTCTGTTGCAAGTATCAGTATCCTTGTAGCACATACATATATGGCTTTCATTTGTCTTTAAAATGAGCCCACGCTATTGTATAATGATACAAGAAGAAAGTGATAGATATGCAAAGCTATACCATGTTCACAAAGCAACTCGATGGTGAATAAGGATGTTTGTGGTGTTCCTGGATAAAAGGCCTATGGGTTAGTACAATATACTGTTTACTTTAAAAACAAAGCTGCTTCATCTGGATGCCTTACAAAGGATTACCACTTTGGAGTCCCTCAAAACACAACCTTACATGATGGAAATGAATTTTGAGGACATCATGGAGAAGAAAGTAGCTCCTGTTTTTGTACCGCCGGTAAACCAGTTTTATTCCATTATTTATTTTCCCTGTTGCCTTGATCAGTTAATATTATACTCGTCGTCTATGTGCCTCTATTATGGGACTCGTTCCCTATTAATTTACACAAGAATAGGTCCCATTCTCATATCCAAACTTTACAGTATCCAAGCATCTCTGAAGCGCGCTACCGTCGAAATAATGATAACGATTAAATGGGAAAGTGTGTGCAGCGTAGACATTGATAATGAGGAGAATAATTCTCCTAAGGCAAATAGAGCAAATGAGGTGCTACAGATAAGTCAATCAGCCTTTTTAAACTCCATATTCTTATCCCCGCTCTGCCAAGCTCCTGGCATTTCATTCGCCTTCTATGCTTTTATAACGAAAGAGAAAGCACCCAAACTTGAATGTATCTATTTACAGTAGAGAAGAGAATAGCACTCCCATATTATTCAAAGAAACGCCATTACAATGTCAAGCGTTATTACTTCTTTTTATAAAACAGCGCACTCCAAGTTGACATCCATTTGCAGACAGTATTAAATCCAATCCAAATCCACAGCAGTGTACCCCCTGCTCCCCACATTAACCACAGGTTTCATAAACGTCACATTTTAAAAGAGTTGCTGGCTAGAGAAAATCAAATGATTTAGAGAAAGCGGTAATACTACTCCCCTGTCAGTAGAATGTTAGTTGAATGCTTAATAATTACAAGCAATGAATAACCTAGTGTTTGATTGTTGATTTGTGTTGCAGAAAGGACATTTAAATTGCGATCCAACATTTGAACTCGAAGGTATGTGAATGTATAGCATCAAAATTTTGCCTTTATTCAAAATTTGCACTCTACAGTGAACGTTGATTTCATAGCGTGTGCCTATATGGGAGCTAAAATCAGGAAGCATTGTGTTTGAAACCCCACTCAATATAATTGATATATACCATGGGTAGGTATCTATTTAAGTATTAATTTTTCCTGCAGCCGCTCCATTACTGAGCCAGTTTACCACATAAATACAAACGTAATGGAATTTCGGCCTCACATGTCATCTCGATATACCTGACTGATGCAAAATTATGTGAAAGCGGGAAATACAGCTTTAGGAAAGCTTTCTCCTTGTCATGCCATGTCACTCCTTTATTCCTTAAAGAATGCCTACCTTGCTTCCATCGGGAGTTTATGTATATTATGTTGATTATGTTATTTTCTCTTGTTGATGGAAAACATTGGTTTTCGCAGCTATTAAATTTCTATCATGGAAATAAACGATGAATTTCGGTAAACTGTTTTACACACGTTTATTTCCAATTTCGGCTACAGCTCGCTCGAGCTATATATTGATTCGTTTTTAGTGAATTTAATATATCTACCACGTTTCCTTAATAAACTCATCCCACAAGCTCAGATTATAAATTTCTAGTTTGACAACTCCAGTTCTGAAAGACGAAGACTTTTCAGTACTGCAGATCGATTAGTTTAGCCTTGTTTCTTAATACACAAAGCGGTTAGGTGGAAAAACTACTTTCCTTCTGAATAGTCATGCTATTGTCCGCTACGAAGTACATCTTTGCGTGAGCCGTAGGCAGCTCTAAATATTTTAGGACGGAGAATGAAGCATTTCATGCATATTTAACTCCATACATTCAACAAATACGGGGACTCTTGTGAATTCAGAGTACTTGTGCGTTAGCGTAATATCAATTCGAGTGCTTCATGCTTCTATTAGAATAAATGCCGAACTGCTTCACATCAGCCCCATTTCATTTACTGATATTACAAATTCAATGACGTCAACTATGAAAATTTATAAATGTTTCCTGTTTTACACATTGCCGGTCGTGTTTAGTTTGGTGCAATTTGGGTTAAGGGATTGAGTTTATGTACCGATCATGGACTGATCACCATAAATTTTTACGAAGCAGAATGAAAGGTTTATTCGGATAAAATCAATCGCTGTCAGCATCGGTACAGTGAAAGTTGTCATATGCTAATAATGTTTTCGTCCAAAGTATACCAAGAGGCAGAAAACAAAAGCGATGCATATTAATATTTTCTTATTTTCTTAGAAATATTAATAAAAGTACGATTTGTATGTATAACCGAATAGCAAATGTATATTAGCACTGTATTATTTTAATAGTTGTATTGAAAACAGACTAACTTTATAATGAGCTGGAGTTTTTAATGCTCCTGTCGGAAATTAAACCGCACTCGGACTATTGTACTTTATCCGGAAAAAAGGGTTGCTTATTAGTTAAATTTTCGTCGTTAGCAAATGCATTTAATTCTCTTTCAGTGTGATTATGCACGACAAAATTTAATTTTGGGGAAAAAGTGAAAATTTGGGGCAATGCGAGCCTCAATGAGTTGTGAATCTATTAAAATTTCTCAAGACTTATTTAAGGTACAAAACAAATATTTTCGTTTCTTTACATCAGTGATGAAATCATATGATGAAACGCCAAAACTGCGTCATTGAAACAAAATATAATGCAATTAAAGTAGCTGATATATCTTTTGAATAGTTCATTTTTACCCAAATTTTATATTCAATAGCAATATTTTTGAAATTAGTAATAAAATGGTGAGTTCTATAGAGCATTTGGCAAGTTTATTAAGATCTCCCTTACACTGCCTACATTATTCCAAGTTTTAAATCACATCATAAGTGTAAAACTTCTGGTGGGAAAGGAGCAAAATTTTTGTTCGTGTTATTATTCCCCGTTCTTAAACGCTATTCAGAAAGTGCTAGTTAAATTTCGAGCTTGACGGTGTGTGTCTTCTTAAAAGTTTTTCTCTTGTCTTTGGATAAGAGAAGTGGAAAACTTAAAACCATATAAATTCTCTGCGCCTTTATGTATTTATTACCTAGTCCTGAATCAATGAACCATTAATACTTACTTACAACCGTGTTTGCATTAGAGAAAGTTTGAGAACATTAATACTTTTGCAGAGTCGAAAATTCTCCATTTATTACTTGGTATAATCCACGTAAAAATGGGGGACCGTGTAGCTGTAGGACTTTGTAAATATCATGAATAAACTCTTTGATTATCATCTTAAAGAACTTGGTGAAAAAACGTTTCCCCTTTTTAGCTCCCTATATTCATGCTGTGGTAGTTATGTTTTCTTCTCGACTTAATGCCTTCCTCTTTTGCTATTCAAAGAAATGATTGTGGAGTCACGTCCGCTGCATAAGAAAAAGAAACGGCTCGCCAAGCAGAGATCCCTAAGAGAGCTTCAGACTACCCCGCTTGGAGACCAGGTAAGCATACTACAGCAAACTTACAGAAAAAAATCTGAGCGGCTATGAACGATATATATCTATATGCCTACGAATGCATGTATTTATTGAAGACATATCAATGCTTTCAATACCGCTTCTCAACTAACAATAAGTAAATGTGCTTGTGCTACGCCGCCGGAAAGTTGTCGAACTCGCTTCCTCTTTTGGAGTTTTTCCAATTTAAACTTTAATGTGCATTCGAATTTTTATCCTTGCGCCACAAATGACTAAATTGGTTTTGTACCAAGAAAAAGAAACAGAATTGTCAATTTCTCGCTCTCTCTTTTGCGAAAGTAATGAAGGGTTAGAGAAGGAAATAGGAAAACATAATACCTTGTTCCGAATTCCTATGCATTTCAAACTTTGTAACTCGTCCTCACTCTTATATTCCAATGCTCCAAAATTCTCGGAACGTTTTTGAAGTTTACCTTGAAGGAGTTCAGCCCATGAAAGTTAAGAGGCTCTTTCTTGGATAATTTAACAGATCGTTTAATTAACATGGCATGTGAATACATTGTCATTCAAAAGTATGGGTTCCTTAGGTTCATTCTCACGATACCCCGTATTATACTTAAGTTATCTTTATAATAGTATGAAGACGTAACATTCACTCGAAGCTAATAAGTTCCATGGGATGAAGCTGTGATCTACAGCTGAGTGTATTGTAGGAAGGCACTTCAATTAAATACCTGCTCAAAAGTTTTTGTTTCTAAATCCCCCTCATTATTTAGGTAAACACTTTTGGGAAAAGTGCATCTTCCAAACTAAAAGTTAAACGAGCACAGCAGCCATCTATTTACGGGCTACGTGCTCACAAAAGCATTTCCAGGTTGTCGGCAAGTTCCGGCAAGCATAAAACAAGATCTTAACGTAGTAAAATGTTAACGAGAGAAGAACTTGCGAAAAGAAATCTGCATAAACGCAGGTGGTGACAAGCTTTGCGGATGAATATGATTGCCGCATCTCCTTTCATACAATGCTAACTTAATGCATATATTTAGTTCAATACAAATTCCATTATAGGCAAAGGGTGTACTCTAAACAAATATTTTTGACATATTTTCACTCGCTTCGTGATTAAACTGCCATGTGTTGTATAGGACAACATCCATTAAAAACGAATATGACTTTCAGGGTCTTATGTTGGCAAAAAATTTAGTCTTTAATTTATAATGAAATTTAAACTGAATCGTTTTTGTAAAATTTAAGCCATGGCGTTATGGCACAAGTCAAGCAGTGTATGTAAACCATTAATAAAACATAAGTCAAAGGAAAAGAAAAATACGTTCTATATTTCTACGATTAATGTCTCATGAGTTCACTGGCGTGAAGTAGTTTTAATAGTTATCTATCACGCAAAAGATTGACACTTGCAAACAGAAAGACAAACACAAAGTGCCGTGTCTAACACTTTCTTACCGCTTCAATCTCGTTGTGAGTAATACTGCTGTCTAGCGTTTGCGAGTGAAAGTATGGCGTAGCGAAAGCATTTAACAAAGGCAATGACTGTTATATGTAATCTGCAAAGGAACGTTTCCGGAAATCGTCGGTTGCCAAATGAAATTGATTCATTTTGCACGAACCAGGTGGCTTCTGGTAGTCCAAAACCTTGTAGCTTTCAGTCTATTTTTTAAAGAGTCGCTTGCGTAGAAATTAATGAATCTCAAAACTTCGACGAGAACTGCGATATATAGTTTTTAAATATTTGTTTTTTATATGCGCTTCCAGGAACCACCAACTTTAGATCCACTAGCTGAAGAGTTCACGACATTCAACAGACAGCGGGAACTAGAGCGTATGGAACGAGAACGAAAAGAGTCTGAGTGGGAACAAGAACTGTTGAGTGCAATGGAAGCATCCAGCACATTTTCTAGCAACACATCCAGAAAAGAATTTCGTCTTTCAGACTCACAACTTCCTGCAGAATGCCAAAGTCCCAGTTCTGGACTGGACAGTCCTTCATCAAGCTCATCTTTGGCCCATGCTTCAACCTCGGTAGCATCCTCTTCAATGCAAAAAATCAGTCAAAAATCCAGTGGGATTGACTCTTCTGCAAAAGATCAAGATGACAAGTCAAAGCCATCCACGAGCTCTGTGGATGGAAAAAAGCAGGCTTGGGCCAAGCGCCGTTCATTAACAATGCCGGAAGATGCCAAGTTGTGGAAAAAATCTTTGAAGCATTAGTTACAACAATCGAGGTCTAGATAGGGTTACAGGCAAGCATAAAATTGTGATTGTGTCACTTGTGGATCAATTTACAGTGCATGACTACTACGTGGTAAGAAACTGATTGGACTGGAAAATTATACTGGCAAAGTAAGCGGAATCGGATCTCGTAACTAATTAGGTGTAACATTATTAATATCTTAAATGAATGTTATATGAAAGCGTCTATATTACTTCGATTGCTTGATTGGTGTTTCATTTAATTGAAAAATAAAAGATTGAAATGTAATGTATCACCTAACTGCGTGGTATGAGCAAAAATATGGCAATCTGAGAATTTGTTATAAAAATGAAAACCTTGTTGTTACTGTTAAACTACTCAGTTTTTACGATAATTATTCGTTTTTTAGTGTAACAGTTCATAAATTTGACAGTTTTAAATATGATACCATGTCTAAATCTTGAGTGCTTAAATTAATCACAAACTATAGAAACTACGGGTTTTTATTTCATTTATTCCATTAACAAAGATTGAAACGCAGTCATAGTTACCTAACCTATTTAACGTCGGTGAATAATGTACATTTTTCTTGGATAATGTGCTGAGCTGATGTGCTATCTGTACGGGTGTATGTAGTTTTCCAGACTTGGATATATGCATATAATGTAATGTAAAACATTATAAAATCTATATAACTGTTCATATCTTACATCTAAAAGTAAGTTTAAAAAATAAGGGATATTCTAGTATTTAATAACTGCAACGTCTGTTCAAATAAAATGCGAATTTTTTCTACGAGACGCTGCATGCAACACAAACGTCGAAGAGAGACCAACTATAAACTTGCGCAGAATTAGATGGAGTACCTATTTGAGCATCTAGTTAGTTCCAGCTAGGAAGACTGTATACTCTCATTCGCTGTGTGGAAATAAATAACGATGGCCCTCGAGATACATTTATGTTTTTATAAAAAAAAGGTTGACTACATGCGCTAACTATATTTAAAAGCTGTAATTTGGGCATTTAATTCTGAATAGTATGTGGGGCTCATAAATGTTTTAAAAGTTAACAAGTTTATTTGGTTGGTTGGTTGTCAAGTTACGAATTACAAACCAAGGTTTTAATCTTAATTATGTTGTCTTAATGTTCATCCGCAGAGAATACTACCTGTACGTAGAAGCATTACGGCTAATTTTCGAAGGGAAAATAAAAAATCGAAGACTATATTCCAATTTTAAGAGGATACATGTTGCATGCAACAGGCAATGCGACTAATGTACTTTAAACAGTGTTCCTGTTACTACTATGCTACCACCACACCACAATAAAACATCAAACACTCGTCTTTTATTTTAACCATGCTACACCTTATTTTCAATGTTTGTAAAACAATTATATGTTACTATTGATTAAATATAAAGTAAAGGCATCTTTGTGTGAAAATAAAAAATCCTGATACTCATACAATTTTCATAATTTTGATGTAATGATGTCATTCTGAGATACCATAATATGTAAATACCGCATTGTCATAAGGGATACTTACGTGATTAGTTTTATCAATGATTAATTGACTAAATATGCATAATTCAATAAACGCATATTAATTGTATTTATGACACATTACCCTTTGGCAGAATTACAACACAAAGAAGAAGAAATGTCCAAAATACCCTTACACTTTCGTGGTAACTATCGCTAATTGTGATGAAATACACTTCACCTCTAGAGATACTGCCATGATGGAAGTAGTAGCCCACACACGATTTTAATGGCTAATACAGCTTTTTTGCTATCAAATGCAAAGCCACATACAAACTTAATGATTTTTTATATAATGAAACCTGTCTTCATGAATTTTCCACTTACAATAATATGGAATAAAATTTAGAGCGAGGATAGTGGATTATGAAATTTTATTTACATTTAATTATCAACAAATATTACTAGCTAAGTAATAGTACTTTCACGCAAATGCGTATTAGACACTTTTGGACAACCCGCTTGATTTCATTTACAAACTTCGCTGGATCGCTGCCCGCTTTCGAATGTTGTATTATCCCGAAGGTCTGAAGCTTTTTCATGACTCATTTTGTTTTACTCACTTTTGTTAATTTTAGGTTCAATAAAACCTTTTTACTCAGTTTTACTCATTTATACTAATTGGTTTGTAATTTTGGTCTTGTGGCTCGAAAAAAACATTATAAGCTCGAAAGCACAATAACTCCTTGAATAGCAGCGTCACACGAAAGAAAAAATCAAGGAGCTGCCAGCGAGCACGCCTTGCAGAAAGCGGCGCCCGAACCTCATCGTCAACAAAAATCACCTGTGAAGTGGTTCGTAACGAGCTTGCTGTGTGTCGCTCACAACCCTGAACGAGCAAAACCGTAGACTCACTCAACTCACGGTATCCTGATATTATGCATAATGGCATGCAACCAACGTAACAACAGCCTTTATGCAGATCTGACCCTAGCTTGAATTTAAATGAATTGATGTTGATGAATTTGCATACTTCGGGTTGTTTGTGCCTTGCACGGATAGAGTGCATATTTCGCCAAGGGCTATTCAACGTGAGTAGAAAAGATGCACAACAACGTTGTTTTCAATCCGCGTGTTTCAGCCATTTGCAAATTGATAAAAACGTGTGTTTGTACCACTTAAATTAGAGTCATCACTCAATAGTTGATAGTACTAGAAGCGATAATTGTTATAACGCCACGTAATAAAAGACTCGCATAACCAATGGAGCCCCTGCGCCCCGTCCCCGGTACGGGTTGACAGCGGACGAGGAGATCCAAGTGTTGGGGGAGATCGATAAGCCGAACCAGAATGGACTGGTGCCGTACAAGTTTAAGCTTCAAAACACAGAAGCGAGATCCAGCCCAACCGAAATCGAAGAAAGGGCGTACAAGCTAATCATAACGTTTGGAGATGACCGAACAGCGATGACCACTGACCCGACCCTCAACTACATGATTCCCTGGAGCACGCTCAACATTCAGAACGGGAAGTTCACCATTCAGCGAACAAACGAAGATGGTAAGGCGATGATTTTATTTGTATGTTTGTGTGTCAATATTAATTTAATAATTAATAATTAAGAGAAACTAATTCGCAGGAATGCTGATCGTGTCACCCGAGTTCGTGAGCAACTACCTCGGAGGGACTCCCACCGACTGGTTTAAGCAGAATTCTGTCAACGGAGCTTCACAACTTGAATCTACGGATCATAAGCCTGTCAATCTTGTAAGGCTATTAAATTCCCAAACTCCCAGTTATTCCTGATAATCACAAACTAACCAATGCTGATTGCAGGAACTACACGAGGTCCCAAACCACCTCAACCCGGTTCACCAACCTCAAATTAAGCCCCCTGTAGTTCAGAATGGAGCTTCACCCGACTGCTTGGGGATTAGCAGCAACTCGAAGGCGATTAAGAAATTACACGTAAGCGCAAACTATAAATCTCAATATAGCAAGTCCTTGAATTTCAGTTTAATACTCGCAGCAGAAGCAGTCCCCTCCAAAGCGGCGCGCCATCACACCACGGAATCCCGATTACCTTCCAAATCCCAGAAACAGACCCACCAAAGCCGGCCTACATGGACGTGAGTGATGTTATAAACTATCGCGTATGTGCTCAAGCTGAAATAGAAAAATCCTCCAACCTCGAGTGTCGAGTTCAAGACCCCGGCACGGCAGTGAACCTGAGCCATGAGCGGAGCTACCTAACGAGGCGCCCGTGACGACGGCCTGGTGGACTTTGGCGACTTACTACTTCATCCAAAATCTGACGCGTGGCGTACGTGGCGCCGGTCCGCCTGGTCCCTTCTACATTGGAACCCCCAATTCAAGCCCGAACACCCATGGACACGGTGTTTTAGATCATCACGAGGAACGGAAGCAGACAAGGGCGTGCTGGCCAAGAAGTACATCCTCATCCGTTAACCAGGGACAGTAAGCTAACAATACTCTAAACACACGTAACACCAGCGATCCTGATCGTATGATTGATTCATTAGCAGCCATGTTCCTGGCGGTGGATGTTCTCGCCTTCCCGACCGGAAGGACGTTCGCAGAACGCGGCAGAGGCTGATGGGCACCGGAGGGCTAGACCCACACAAAATATCAGCACAGCTCTACAAGAAGTGGACGCAAGACCGTAAGTTTACTCTACTAACGCTAACCTACATTATCTGATTAAATCACCATGCCGACTATTCCGAAACAGCGAAACCCCCGAATGGTGTTTGTACTGGACAGCAAGTACGAGTCCTCCGGCACAAGTACGAGTTCACTGGCTTCCACGCCAGCACCGCAAGTACCGATCGTAAGCACATGGGTTCATATTTAGCCGTGAGCAAAAGTTCAAGTAAACCGTTACTCATAATCCATGACCCCGAGATTCCAGCGCTATGTTATCCCGAGGCTCGCCCAGCATCCCAGGAGGAGGTGTTCGAAACGACGCTAAAGACTGTCTGCACAGATCGCCTACCACTCCTCCGCGTCCCACTCAAGGCCAGGGCAAAGACTGGGTCTGTTCTGCTTCAAAAACACCGTTCACTGGTTCGAGAGCATGGTCGCGCTTATCAACAACTACGTCCAAATGTGTAACAAGGACTGTACGGGCTGGTTCGACCCATCCCCACAGAAAATGGAGATACTGAGGCAGTTGGACCTACGTGAAGATACTCCGCGAGAACTGCGAAACCCACAGGCCTGGGGTGCTTAACCCACGTCATCAAGGCCGATCCTTGGGGGTTCGTCGCCGCCAAGTTTGGCTACAAAATTGACTAGTAAATAGAGTTATTCTATTATGGACTAAAATCATGTTTATGATTCATATACAATCAGTAGCTTTAACAAATGTACTCTATTTGTGTGTGGCAATAAAGAAACGAGTAACATTTCAAGTACCTCAACCAACCGTAGACATAGTATTTCCGCACGTTTCCCGCAGCGGGATAGACGCATCCAAGAGTTGCATTTTCAAAGCAAACATAGTTGCAGAGTGATTTGGCACACGTGCGACGGTTCTTGTATAGACTTCATTTTTGTTCAAGTTCAGTGTTCGGAATTTGGCGGCAATATTGGTATTTTGCCACTGACTGGTTATAAATGGCAATATTGACAATATTGACTGGTAATATTTGACAATATTTCCCCATATAAAATACATGGATTTGGATATGTAGTAGGGCAATGGCATAGGCAACTATATTTTCTCTATTACAGTGAATAAATTGGATTTAAAGCTTTGAAATTATCACATTTTGAGCTAAAAATTAGTCTCGTTATATTATAGAGCAGTAAAACATTGATATTGCTCTATCCAATTAAAAATTTAAATTTTGAAGTAATTATTGACACTTATTGTCAATATTGCCGACAATAATTCCTTATTTTGTCAGTCAATTGCCAGTAATGCCAGCCATTGCAGTCATGCCATTTATTGCCATTCCGAACACTGTTCAAGTTTATCTCCTGTTTCTTTATCCTTATCCAACTTTTGCGCCACATTTTGTTAGTGTTTTTTCTTACTTCTCGTTCGTCGATGGCCTAATCACCAGAATCCACGTTCCTACTAATGATAACAAACCCCAAGTAAAATAAACTTTTTTCTGTATCAACTTACATTGCTTAAAACAAAGCCAGTGTCGTTGAAATCTAAAATGAATGCATTGAATCTTACTCATCGCGCATCGCAAGAAATAGCTACTTTTCCTTGAATCCTGGATTACAACTTTCACACTGATTTGACATTTCTATTTAAAAAACCAAATGTCAAACAGCTCACGACGACTGATGACTTAACGACACGACGAAGAAACAAATCAATCCTTAAAAAAAGTCAGATATTATTAGTTGAAGAAGCTGTAAACATGACAAGGTTATCGATAAGCCGGACTATTTGGAGGTTTTAAAATCTTTGAAGATAAATCACTTCAGGATTAAGCTAATGTTAGGTGGGCTAGTGTCAACCAGCTTATATTTCCCACCGCATACGTCTTTGCCAATCGATCACTTTCAAAATTGAAATGCTGTATATTTTCAAATAATAGTTTCAAATACAAATGTTATCGAATTAGGGATTATCAGCTTTTACAAAATATAAGATGTATATTTGTCAGTTCCTTAGACAACTGCAATTGTATGCTCCTGTTTTCCTGGCTCTCCAAGTTTCGATGTACTGAAATGGAAAGACTGAAAGCAAACGCAGTATTATGTTCTAAAAACTAATGATAGTTATCATCTCAGGCTTATCATCCATTTAAGGGGCTGTTTGGTTGACATGATTGAGTTATGCTATGGATATCTCGACATTTGCCCATGATTACGTAGGTATGTAGAAAAAATGTTTATGAATTCAGAGTTCACTGCTTAAACACAAACTGTTGTGCATAATATAATGCTTCTTTATTGCACACGATTTAACACAAAACCATAACCATGTTACAAATATTAGCTTTCGTTTATTAATACCCCGACCCTAATGAATAATACGATGTTTCACAAGTATTCGTACTCCAACTGACTAATGCACTAATTATAATGACCGAAGATTTAAGCACCGGAACCGAAATCTTGACACAAAAATATCGTCTTTCAGAGCTACCTTAAACTAAAATGACACTTAACAATAAATATATTGTACACAGCGGATTGACGGACCAACTTAAATATCGTTCTCAAATGCGCAAAACTCCTTCTTATAATTTCGTATTGCTGCCATTCTCTCCGCTCAAAATGCATGTGTTGCTGACTAATTGTATGTGCATTTAAGTTTAGATTTTATATAAGGATACACTGATACCAACAAAAATAAAGTTAGTGTGCGTTTCATTGTTTAATCTACACATCCAATCAAATACTTACGACTTAATACCTAATTTTAATAATTATCTTAATTTCTTTGAATTCAAAAGTAAAATACGTCTGTGTATCAACAATGTACAATATTAAGTCTTTCTCCCAACCCACATTTACTGTTTCGTTAACCATTAGCACGGGTGCAACGTAAATGTGCATATACTTAAGTACAAAACCCCAGTAAACCCATCTTTCGATATCATTTAGTTTCAGTTTAATCCAACAGCAAAAACATCTAGGGAAGCATGCAAATACTTCTGGAAAATGTGCGAAGTCAGAATGTAAATTTTGTTCGGTATTAACACGAGATTTGCGAAGAATGTAGGGTTAAAATGAACTAATAGAAACTTGACATGAATCAAAAAACAACATCATAGTGAATGAGGTCGATAAAATGTAGAGGATTATCACAGACCGTCAAAATTTATCACCAAACACAGAAGAGATACAATCAACCATCGCCATTCTTTCGGGATCGCTCAACATTATCCTACAGTAAATAGTACATTTGTGTATTTTTGACGGTTTCGACGGGTATCTTAGTAAACAGCAAGTTTTTAAAATTCAACACAACAATCACATAATTCACAGAAAATAAATGGTAACTAAAAACTGTAGCACACAATAATTTTATTCAATAACGTGCAAATGCAACATTGCAACTATATTAAATAGAATATGTATATATATATATTTAGTATATATGTAATAATATCCATTCAAATATAAATTTCTCCATACTCAATAACAATACCAAAAACATTGATAGTTTGTAGACCAATGGTGGAAAATTGTATTAATAATTAGCGGAGGACGTACAGACTGTCAAAGGTTTTTTTTTCAAGCACCAGTCTAAACTACAATACACCATAAGCATTCTATATTAAACTGTAGCCCGCTATTTATAATGTTGAAACTATCAGTTTATTCTACCAAGCCCAATTTCGACCAACTATTTCTACGAAGTATTTTGTAGTCTAATTTACATATACTTTATTTTATCGTTATTTTTTATTCACCATGATTAATTTTTATCGCTATTATTTTCGGATTCGGAAGCAGCTAACTTATCACCTAAACGAAGTACACACCAGCTACACATTTATCGAAAATCTATATTTCGTTTTAAGTAAACAGTTTAGTTAGACAGGCGCCTAGCACAATTATACATATTAGAATTATTCGACATTACTATTACTACATATTTCTGATATTTACCCTACTTTCTGTTTATTACTTCTTAGATTCCAAATCTAAATTAGCTTAATACTGCTAATTTGGATGCTAAGTTTTCTGCTCCCGTGAACATTTGAATGCATTACTGTCCAGTTTTATCTTTAACATTTAAAAATACAATATGCAATGGGAGAAACTAATAATAAGAATTGAAAAATCGTACAACAAACCTTTAAAGTAAAGCTTGCATTTACAAATATACATTGCCGTATGTATATAAGCAACCTCAGATGAAAGCATATGAATAACAACCGGGGTTCAGATCAGAAATCACACAAAATCAAATAATTCTAATAATAATAAGATTCTCAATATCCCTTCTGAGAAAAGACTGGATTGTCATCCAAAAGCTCAATTAATGAACGTTCACAATGCATACTATCAACCACAATTATAATAGTTAGTAACTATGATTTTAATATTAACTGACATGCTTCAGACCGCACTGTTTCATGCTCCTTAAATGAGCACATACAAAGACAATTCAAAGTATGCTTCCTTGACAATCATTCACCAATCACTCTTCACTGCACCACTTATATTATTTAGTATATTTTATTTAAGCTTATTGTTTCAATGACGACCTGCCCCTGCTTTAGGAATACAAGTATAGAGTGTAGATCTGTACTATACGGGAACTTCATCAACATCACTTAATCATCTCCAAGGAAAAGGCTACCGGGGGCGTAATGAGGATATTGTGATATTAGTAGTGTGTGTATAACTTTATCCGAATGGGCACTAGACCATCACTAAATTCTAAAAGTTTTTGAAAAATCTGTAGTTTTTCCAGTCTTGCCTCGCAACTTTTCAACACAACACCCGGAGATACTACTGTTTTAGGAAGAAAGTTGGCTAGTAGTTTTTGAACCAAACTTCTTCTTCCGTATCCCATATAATCTAGCCTGGTATTGATAATACTGAAGGTTGATAAATATTTTAGGGATAATTTTTTTTGTTTGCTTCAATTTTTTTATATAAAAAAGAACTTAAATTCTTTTCAAAAGTTCAAACTAAAGTCTATTACAAGAGATTATTCTAGCTTTCACTGTTACATTTAATCTCGATATATGTATGTATGTGTATCTTCATTGTACATCACTAATTCCCATTCCACAGACGAACATCAACGGAAGTAGTTGCTGTCTTCGTAATAAAACTGGTTGCCACTTATTTGTTTGTTCGAGTAACTTCTTCACTTCTTTTGAAATTCATTTAGATTGCACTAACTTTCTCACCGAAAGTGCCAGAACCCGAACCGCATCGTATTTCCCTTGGTGTAGTTGACCGTGTGAATGTTCCTGGAATTGAGCCTCCGGAGGAACGTGGTGTGTCTCGGAATGTACAAATTCCGTTCATTTGGTGCAAAGAACTGACTTCTGGATCAGACCTCCTGCAATTTTACAAACATGCATTTTCATCCAACAAATCAAACAAAAGTATTGAAAATTTTAGAACCAGCTTTAAGCTTTTGCATCATAAGAGGTTCAAAAAGTTCATGATAAATTTACACTCATAAAACGTAAGTGAACTACATTTGGAGTATTTTCGGGCAAGAATTTAAATATTGCAAAGCTGCTCCAAAGCTGTTTTAGCCAGTCTCACTATTACTGTAAAACGTTATTTAAATATTCGAATACACTCACCGTCGTTGAATCAGAGCCACAGCTTGGTAACCACACCGCCTACAGCAAGAGATTAGCTGACATGAGCAGCAGCAAGTGAGTTGAGAGCAGCAAGGAGGTAGACGGGATGTTAAAATTCGATGAAATGCAGCACGGAACTCAGAGTTAAATATCGAGTATATTATTGGATTGAAGGCTGAGTTGGAGTAGCCCAGCCATGTAAGAATCTGCAACAAAAGTCAGAAGAGTAATATTGTTAAAACGACAAATTTCATTTGATTGGATGCATCCATCGTTCTAAATTCGAAATTACAATTTCTCCTTTAGAAACACGTTGTTTTGCAATCAAGCCTATGTCTGTGTATAGATACTCTGAAGTAGAATAATATCTAATGACTACTAAGAACTGGCAAAATAAATTGCTATAGCAGCATTGACAAAGAGTATAGCAAAACCACCTATTCATCATAAAAGTCTTTCATTTTCATAGACCATGTTATTTACCAGCTACTTAGGTAATTCTTAAATCATTTTCTCTTCCTGTCAAGCCAGCCTTATACATAATATGCATAGCTCTGCAAATACTTGAGATACTAGGAAAAACCACAGCTCATTTAGAAAGAGCTAAGCTGAACGAGGTCAAGTCAGGTTGAAACATGACACATGAGGATAGCTAAACAAACGCCCCGTGTCCGTCTGATATACTATGGAATTGACGGCTGATAGATTTATTTCATCTAGTTAGGTTCTAGTAGGAGTTGTGTCTACGCAATCGATCTTTCATTAGCTAGTAGCTTCTGTCGCAGCTGCCGATTAAGCTTACCGATGCATGTCCTCTTTCTGATTTTAACCAATTTATGTTGCTAAATTATGCTTTCCTAAAGAGAAAATTAGATTTAAACCATGTTATTGGCAAACATTTATCGTTGCGTCATAACGGTTCATTCTGAATTGACATGCGACCACCGATGTTATTTTGTGTAATAAAGCTGAAGTATTTTTTCAACTCTAAAGTTAAAATTTTAACTGCGGAAAGTTATTTACAAGCTTATATTTATTATTGGGTGATTCATACACTTTGGTATTAGAGACATGCATATACCTACATACTTAATGTATTTTGTATTCCAGCTCATATCTGCTGCATCAGCCTTTTCAGTTTAATTTGAGTTTTGTGACAGTCAGGATGGATATCTAATAAAATTATACGCTGAATAAACACAGAAAACTGTTAGAACGCTCCCCATGTGCATTTGATATGAACGTTACTCGAGCTGCCATTATAATTTACGGATCAGCATTACGTCAAATAAGACATAACTCGTCACTTTATTTATACAAAACCTGCTCAAAAACCAATACTTCCTCCGTCCTTCCACTCATTTTATTGCATCAAAATTAGTGCCCCATAAAATTGAAAATGCAAACTTTATGATGCTACTTAACTGGGAATACGAATTAGATCAAGTAACAAGGTAAATTTAGAAGTTTCTTGGAAAAACAATGGGCGTCAGCAGAGCTACCCATGGCTCTATCTACTGTTGTATCTCAACTTAAACTTTAATCCTTCTTATGAAGGGTTTACGGACTTCTTGAAGAACAGAAAAGCACCTTGGGGAAGAACAAGATGTACCTAGTGTGCTAAATTCCGAAGATTAGCTTAACCTATAACATTGTTACAATAAACATTACTTTTTACGTTCGTAACGTAATATCTTGGCTGGAGGAGGAATTGCCACATTCAAATTTCAAATGCAGCTCATCCTCGACATAAGTAAGAAGTACTATATGGAAGCTACTTGTCAAATCAAATTACATTAAGTATGCCCGGGCGTAAAAAGACTGAAGTTGTTAAAGAAAATGGCAACTTTATACTGCATTATCCAAGTCATTCATGAATATGCTCTTTATTTCTTGGAAGGAGTGAAAAGAAAGTTTGGCTAAGGTCTTTCTCCAAATATTTACTACTTTCACCGGCCAACATATTCTTTTACAACCTGCATTGTTGAAAACTTGAAAAGGTAGACGATACTTCTTCGTTGCGATAACTAAACCTTAGGTGGTAGTCTACGTGTAATTGATGCAATTATTTCTTGTTGAAATAGTTTGCTAACGAGCAGTAGTTTTGTCTTTCCATTTACACTTTTAGTTTTCCATTTCGTCAAAGTATATTCGCAAAATAACTTCAATAACTACTGGCAACTGTTGTCGTGCTTACAGAGTTGTGTCTAAGGTTTATATTTACTTTACTTTCACATGGCTCACGTGGCTCTATGGTATTTTCAACAGACCACAACAGATTCCAAGTTGGAATTTCCAACTGCAGCATTACGCTTTTGCAGTGCAACAATGACCCACATCCGTTTGTGAAATGTGGTCGTGGCAATTTCTCGTTTGAAAGATCTAACAATGACCTTAATTTTAACATTACGCTATAGCATATCATACTGTTTTGTGCAAAATTTTGTTGTTTCCTGTAACTTGGAGAGTTGAGAGTGTTTTTAAAATAGTACAGAAGTCTGATTATGAAACGAGCATTTATTTTATAAAATTTATGTATGAATTAGCTTATTTTAGCCAAATGCTCATTTGAAACATGAGACATTATATATCCAATACGTATGGATAAATGTTGAAACAAAAGTCTTCCCCTTCAAAACTCTGAAGCCTGTAAAAAAAACTCATTGTGCACATTTTAGATTCAGAGTATTCGCTAGAATTGAATGGAATTGTAATAGTCAGTATGTAATTCATTAATAATACAGCAGTGGCTCCGGAACCAACTCACCCCCTTCTAGTCAGGATTTATTGCAAACATGAACATTGATCAGAGGTTGTACACGTACCTTGAACAGAGAATTGGGGATACATGTCTTGCAATACGCCGCAATTATGTTCGCACAAAAGAACGGAACCCAACACACCAGGAAGACTCCCATGATGACACCAACCGTGACTGCTGCTTTGTGATCGGAAACCTAAAAAAGACAATTCATGCTAGAGGCTCATACACATAGACGGAAATTTTAATCACTTAAGTTACCTCGAATAACAAAGGCTTGCTGGTAAAATCTCCCAAAATAATATTATTTACAATATAATTCATTGACTTTGTAGGTAGTCTTTTGAAATATGTTGGTGGCAACGAGGAGTGAAACTAAAACTCGGCGAACTATAGGGATTGTGCATTTTCATTTCATTTCGTATGGGAGTAAATTCTATTCTTTTGCAATTCGACATTGGTTTGATATATTTTTGGTAGAATTTAATATAAAATTAAACAGTTCAAAATGATGAGTTTATGTATGTTTTCGTCCGATTTGGATGCTCCACAACTATGTAGTTTGTGTTTGTTGCATGGGCGCAACCTTCATACCATTCAAATGTTTGCTCTACCTGAACTATTTGTGTGGGAAAACATTATCATATCGGGGTATTGTTGAAAAACTAATGAAAATCAGAATTTACAACGCATCAGAGATAAAAGGAAACCATTCCACCTGCTGACATAGTTGCGTCAGTATATGAATGTGTTATGTACCTTCCTTGAATAGTGCACACGCAGCGATCATGCAAAAGGAAGCCTCACATTTGGTAGCGGAAAGTTTTTAGAACGATGAGCGATGTGAGTGAACGAGATTTAACTTCTATGGTACTCTTCATCATAGAAATAATTAGACTTTAGGAATGCTTTTGCTTTTAGTCAGAAAATTGGATAGGGAAAACTCATGGTTATCATACAGAATGGTGGTTTCAGAATGTTTGAAGAAAGTGAAACGAAAGGGAACCTAAAAAGGGACAGTAGAACAGAAGGAGAGTGAGGGTGCAGATTTTGAAGTATATAAATAAATCCGAAGGTCATTTGAAAAGGTATTGAGGCGAGGCTTGACTCGGAGCCGACAATTTTAGAAATGGGTTCCCAGTTCATACATTGTAAGCTGGTGCGGGGGACGAGATAAATGAGATAGAATTTGAATGGGATCACATTGACATAAAGCAGCCAACACTAATGTACTTTCCCAACCCATCAAATTTGCTAAAGGGAAAATGAAGCATGAACTCTCATATGTAGTATATTATAAATATTAACAAAAATGTTTAAAAACCTGGTAGGAGGACGACGGTTGTGGAGCTGATGGTCTATTTTCACCACATCTTGGTGGGGGCCTTGTCACAGCTTTGATGTTCTTGACATGCTTCCTAGCATAAAGGTAGAGACGGCAGTAGATGCCAACCATTACCAAACACGGCAGGTAGAATGAAACGCATGAGGAGACAACAGCATATGTTGGACTCAAATCCAACGCACAACTTGGAAGCTGCTCAGCCTCGCCAATGTCCGGCGGCTCTTCTGGCTTATCGGCTCGATGAAGTCCCAAGGAAATGGGTACAAAAGAAATCAAAGCAGCGAGGATCCATACGACAGCTATTACACCAAGGATACTTCTTTTGTTAACCCAACGACCATACCGCAGAGGATCTTTGATATGAACGTAGCGGTCCAAAGATATTGCTGCCAGGTTCAGAATAGAAGCCTGCAATAATGGAGACATTGATCAGAGAACGTAAATAACCAGTCTGTCAATTGTAAACAGCCCTATAGTCTACAACCCATCCTTTCGGTTTTCGAATGTATGTAGGAGGAGGCGGAAATCATCACAATCAAGGGATCAAGCCACCGTCCTCATGGGAAATCCAAAGGTATACCCCATTTTACACAACTTCATTTGTCACTTTAACCTTGAATAAATTTTTCCGTGTGGACACAGTTTCAGCAAGTCATTTTACTCCTGGGAATGTACTGGCTTTCACCTTTATTCTTGTTTGTACATATTATTAAACTTCTACTTGTCTGTTTCTGGGCATGCAAAAATGACTTTCACCACTTTCTCCGAAAAGTATGTTGCTCAATAACAGTAAAATGTAGATATCGAGAGGTGGAAGCGTCGTTCTGGCACGTATTTGTCTTGCTATAATGACACAACAAAGCTGTGCTGTAAATAGAGCTAGAAAAACAATCTTACCGTCGAGCACATGACATCGAATGCAATCCATGTGTCACAAAATTGCTCTCCAAATATCCAGTAACCCAGCAGATCATTAACGCCTGCAAAAGTCATGACAAGACACGCCACAAACATGTCTGCGATCGCTAGTGATACAATAAAAAGGTTTCCTATCCTCCGGAGTGAACGTTCGGTTGCTACTGCGATGCAGACGAGAGCGTTTCCCACTATAGAAGTGATGATCATCAGAGACAGAAAAACCCCTGAAAAACACAAACAGTCAGAGTAATCCAGGTGGTCTGTATTTGCAAGTATTAAGCTACCTGGGTGAATACAAGTGTAAAGGAATGCATAAATTTGTGTATTTTATGAAATATATGTATACAATCCAGTTTTTAGCTTGTTACGGGAATAACTGATGTTGAGTTTGCAGTAGTATTTCACTATTGACTATGAACTATTGTTAAGAAATACGAATTCTGGGACATTTGCTGTATATTTTATGGTGATTATAGATATACGAGTATATGGAACTAGTGGGCCACTACTCAAGAGTATTTATACTGCTGAAATCGTACTACAATTTATTTTATGCTTTATGTTAACCCTCCAGTAACGCAGACAGTAGCTTAAGTGCTGGATGATACAAATTGTAACGATATAGTGCAGGGAAAACTAACACTTTTAAATCCTTCTGCTAAGTGTGTTAAAACATCATTAAAAGCTTTCCATTTCTGAACATTTCAATCTGCGTAAGTATAATCTTCTTACCAGAGCTTCAAACGCTGATGCTCAGCATTGATATGAAGGCATAAGACAACATATATTGTATGCGTCAGTCAGCTAAGAGTACAAGCCAAGTGCTTCTTTCTTTTCCTATCTTGATTATATATTTAATCAACTAGAGAACGAAAGAAGTAAAAGCGAACGAGTAACAAATAATTTGGATGCTTGGAGATTATTACGGTTGTGTGTAATCTAAGCCTCCAAGTAAATAGCTTTGCAATTATGGATGAACACACAAATCTTTGTGAAGG
The DNA here is from genome assembly GCA_001718145.1 of Orchesella cincta. Lineage (NCBI taxonomy): Eukaryota > Metazoa > Arthropoda > Collembola > Entomobryomorpha > Orchesellidae > Orchesella > Orchesella cincta. The sequence continues at coordinate 494,481 of LJIJ01000002.1, forward strand.
CATGACAATGTCCTCTACTCCATGGATTTTAATGAACCATTGTCTAGCCAAGTTGAAAATTGGTGATTAGTAACATTCCAGATGAGCCTTTGAATGAAAGATGTGTAACTTTTGAGTGTTATAAAAAGAAGCCGTAGGATCAAACTGAGCTAGAATGGACACTAAAACTGACGATTCTACATTGCGTACCATCATTATCGGCACCAGCATAGATTTTGAAAAGTTAATTTTTAATGCCCTATTCTACTGTGCAGTATTATAGAAATATGAGATCGTTGGAATTCCGAAATTTCACCATTCTGGTTAATATCAGAGTGAAGTATGTACTCTTTAATAGTTAACAAATCTCTGCCTCTAGGATATTAGCAGTTTCCCACAATTGCTTGCATGTTCTTCCAAACTTTCACCTTTTTCTCAGTCTTAAATAAATGACATTTATACCTAGTTAATAACAAAATCATGCTCATCTGTGATAAAAAAAGTTGAAATATACTCAAACATAAAGCGTCACTGAATTACTTGAAAAGGAAAAGAATGTTAACCTGGCCAAAACTCGTATAAATTGTATAAATGGAATTAATTAGGATTAAGCATGGCAGCCGGGATCAACTTTCTTTGAATTCCATTTCACATTTGGCCCTGGGAAAGCCAGTCTTTCATTATTTGAGAAAGTGAGAGCGTACCCTTCAGTCGTTTCATTCGACTCGAACCCAATGACACAAAATTACAACCACTGCTACTATTCCTGCTGGTAAATCCCTACTAAAAATGCTATTCTGTCACTACAACTAATCTCCACTTAGGAGGAATTGTTAATGAACGGAATTTTAAGTGCTCTTAGGAGTATGCATAAATAAAATAATGAGTTCACGACAGACGTTCCATGCATTTAATGTCATTGAAAGAATGTGCCCATCCAACGTTATATGTACACAGAATAAGGTTCAGTTGGTTGATAGTAGCATGTTAGGTGGCGGAACGTTCAATGTAGAGTACAGATTTTTTTTTCACAAAATGAATTTTCCATCTGATTTCATAGAATTTCAACAAAAAACAACAAATCTTTCGCATTGTGCTAATCCTCATGACAGTCATGATTCGTCATTGGATAACCTCTGGTAATTCGCAAATTTCACCAGTATTGTGAAAGGAGATAGTTAACACGCCCAATGATATTCTATAAAAGCTGCTAAAATTAAATTTATATGACTAACTGATAATTCAGCATAATAGAGTAACCTAAGAGTGTTTCAATGAAGTTTTCTCACTTTTGTGTGCCGCATGCATCTCCCACACGTAAGTGAATAGCGGGAGGCAAAACTTGAAAAGTTTTTCCAACTAAATTACCATAGAAAACTTTAGCCTCATTCGTGAAAACAGATAAAGCAATGGAATGGCGTGAATAAGGGAGAATTGTTTTGGAGACCGAAATGCTAAACTCGTCATTTGACAGACGAGAGGTACTTTGACTTTTTACTTTCAGCTGGCTCTCACTCTAACTCTCTCTAAAATATACAAAACTATACTATACTCATAAACTAAGGAAGGAAGCGAAAGCCCATAAAAGTGTATGGAAAGCTGACCATCTCCTTGTTTAAATATTTCAACCATTGTAATTGCTCAACTTTGTATAACAATCTTGAGCTAAAACTTATCTAAATTAGGGCTCCTAGTTGTTACTAGCATTTGATTTTAATACTAACGAAACACAAAAGAAAGACAAACCAACAACTCCGTGTTCGTGTTGGGTAGCCAAAAACACATTGTTGGTATGACCAAATACTCCATGTTATACTGGGGTGAAATTGTTCTTTGGTGGGTTTTCCACTTTGTTCATTGAACAGCGTGGTTCAAAGAAAAGTTTTTCTTGTTGGAAAGTACTGTACAACTGGAAAACCGAGCCATTAACTAGATCCGAATCATTCAAGTTTAAAAATATAATTGTGCTGTTGTAAGCGTTAACCGCTGGAGCTGAACAGGCTTCGTAGAGAAAAGGAGCAAGTGAGTCGTGCAATTCGTCGATATCTATTTTAGCTTCTCTTTTTACTGACTTTGGTTTTAGAACGTGTCTCCTTTCCATGGCCATTCTTTTCCTGAAAAACAACCTAGAAAATATCCATTTTTAGTTTCTGCCCCCACTTTGAATAATGCTTAGGATGGCGAGCCTCTGTAAAAAAAAAGGGAGATGGAATCCGCTCATGCACATAATAAATGAATGAACTCCAACTTAGTTTGGCTATTTAGATTATTTAGATTTTACAACGATAAGGATAGTGTCAGCGGTAATGTAAAATGCTCTGGGTTAACCACCATTTTGGCACTATGAGAGTATGAACGGCAGCCTACGCTCCGAGAGAAAACTATACACATTATTACTTTCTCCGAGGTCTAGGTTCGCATGTACTTGCAGGGACCAAAACTGCGTGCAACTTTTCCTCAACAATAGTCCTAGTTAGGAAGGCTCGGAAACTAAAGTTGAAGAGATGTAAATAGTTACGTAAAGCGGCATACTTCTTTTCTCAGCTCTTCTTTTGCCCGTTTCTTGATTTTGAGTGAAAAGAAAACTTGGTACTTGCAGACCAACCACCACCATTTATGCAAAGCACAAGCATGACGTCTACGTGGTGCAAATAGAGACCTACAAGAATTTGTGATGGGATATGATACAGTGTTACAGGTAATTTTAACATCTATACAGTCTTTGCAATATATATCCAGTTTGACGAGATGGAATCACATCACAAGCGGAGAACTACAAACTTTTCATACCTTGCCCATGAGTCAGACATCACAAGCGTGTTAGGAAAGGAGAAACACTTTTTTCTTCTCTAGAGTATGCAATTTAAAGATACCAACGAAGAAGAGAAGAAATTTTGTTCAGCAATGAAAAATCTGGAGTCCCCATATGACGGCTAAGAAAATTAAGGAGCGCTACCTGAAATTTAGGTACACCAACCAACAAGCTTCATTATGAGGGCTGACTCCCAGCTCAGCTTTTCTACATACTTGTCACATCATCAACATCATCTATTTCACTCTTGGCATTGTTTTAGCACCTATTATTTTCTCAAACTCTCAAGGGAAAATAAATGTAACACTATTGAACATTTCAGCTTCGTCTTCCTTTCACACCAACGTGGAGCTTCCCGTCCAGATCAATATTTCGGGTGGGAAGAAACAAGTTTTGAAGGATGGAATATTGCATAAAAGTAATCATTTTAGAAGCAGCAACTCTGTTAAGACGAGGAGGACAAGAGGCTTTCTGGATACATTTAAGGTTCGTGATTGGATTCATATATCAGTCATGTCATGATGATGGAGAAAAATTTGTTTCATTGTCTCTGCTGTCGACTTTGCAAAGGAGACGATGCACATTAGCTGCTTCACTTCTTATAAGCCATAGTGGAGGAGTGATATATCCAATAAAAGGCTTCAGATCTATGATTTTGTTGATAGGCCAGTAACTTGGAAATCTCGTCTTAAAACAAGACTGTTCTGCAGATAATATATGTTGATCCAATACACTCAATGGAAAGTGGATGGGAGGAGGTAGAGAACCAAAGGAGTTTTCCTAGAGATGAGATTCAGTTGCCAAAACAGAGTGAATGCACGATTACGGAATAAACCACAACACAATTTCCATTTAATGAAGTTTTGCAAATGTGATAAGATTTATTGTATGTATCCTTAGCCTATACGTTTTCATATATCATTTCTCCACTTTCCTTCCTTTCCAATTTGTGAATTACGATTAAGTAGTTTGTAGTGTCACTTTGGGAGTGATAGTAAAACATGATGCTAATAGCTCAAACTTATGTCCATCAGCAGTGAGTTATAGATTGGTAGGGATATGAATCTGAACATGGTGATTCATGTATGTTGTTATGTCAATTTTCTCATGGGTCTGGTAAACGCTAACTGGCTATATATGCTCGTTTCTGTGTATACTAAAAGTTTGATAATTTTCTGGTCCCACGACGTACTTCGCTTCAGCTCACTCCTGCACCCACCTTCTAGCTGGCCTAGTCCCATTTTCCCAGCAACTTTTCCGCTATTCTTTTCCATTTTACGGAAAGTACAAAATAACGTATCCTTTTTTCTTCCAACCAAACTGATACGGATTACGGTTGTATGCCTTTTGAGTGACTGGGTAAGTGAGTGACTATCTTTTTTCCGTCATCTTCTTATCCACTTGAAGAAATGCAAATTGAATGCTTTGCCATCGCCCCAAATATATTAGAAAAGTTTTACAACAGCTGAGGTAGTGGGCTTGCTCTTGCTCCAGCTGAACAAGTCAGTTGTTCCACCACACTTTCACTTTTCCTCATATAGAGAAAAGAGCTTATATGCACAAAACTACAGCTTTCTTTCTGACGGTTGGCACTGAATAACACAAAAAAGGGGAGAGGAATAGATGAAGACAAGAGGAAGGGAACCAAGTGAAAGCGGATTCTCGATTTTAAGAGTTAATCAGAGAAGTTGAAAAAGAATGCAAGATTAATAAAGTTGTTGAGAGGCTTACGATGATATATTCGTGTCTAGTGCCCCACAAACGTAGCTACGTATAGACCTAAAAAGATGCTTCTCTATAAAACACTTATAAATCCGGAAGAAAAGGGACAGAAGGCATGGCAGAGCACATTGCTAAGATAAATTTTTCCTGCCATTGTATTGCACTCGACAGTGAGAGGGGTTTTGAGATAACAGCCAGTTCTCATATTCACTATTTGAATCCTTAACTAGCACAGAAAACATCCAATATTATCCCTTGTAGTTGCAGTTCTCTCGTTCCTTTACCTGCTATCATACTAAACCGACACTGGCTTAAATTTTTCGTGCATTTAACGGACCATGACAAAATTTCGTTTTCTCTCAAAGGAAATTGGAAAATGGGCGTTGACTACTACTAGAAAACAGTTCTCATCATCTGTATAACAATGGTTTGTCAAGAAAGTAGTACCAATAAAAATAATATAGCATGACTGACTAGTGATGCCTAAATTTGATTGCATTCTTCATCGCTTAAATCAAATTAATCCTCTCCACTATCACGATGAGTAGGCTGCTACATGAGCTCACATCACTCACCAACTGCTACCTAGAGAAAGGAATGTGGGCGAAGTGAGAGTGATGGATGGAATGGAACACTCTTTGAGAGTTTCCTTCTTTTGTAGGAACACCCATGTTATCCTATGATATAGCTTATTACACTTGATGTTGCTATCAGTGCTCAATCATATTAAATATGTTACATGCGTAAGTGTTTTAAAAATGCTTTTCGGGGGATAAAATAGGTAACTTGGTATAACCAACTCCAAATTTTTTATTATAAAGGTTGTCCATAGTTGTCAAAGTGCATTTATAATACAACATTTAAAGCCATTCTTACAGATTTACTTTACGACTTTGGAAGTAAAAAGTGTAGTGTAATAACATGGAAATACTTTAACTGCCCATCTAAGAATCAATAGTCACAAAATTTATGTATGAAGATAAGATTCAATAACCTTGGAAATAAGTTTGAACTTCTCATTTCAATACAAATATCGAACACACATAAAAACATACATATTTATATGTAGTAATATGTAGTAAGTTTGAGGGTGAAAGGATAAAAGTGTTCAGCTTTTAGCATGATATATATTCATCTTCCCATTTATACTATTTCATTGCCGTTATACATATGTATGTTGCTGTACGCGTTGAACTGAAATTTCAAGGTGGCCATTGATGCAGCTACCAGATTGTAACTTTATAGGAAGGATTATGACACAACATTTGGTCCGCCGATTTAAGTACATCTAATACCGCATGTGACACTGAAATGAAATATTGTCACTCGAGATCTGCACACAATATTGATTCGCAATTTCAAAATGTCATCATGATATTAGCCCTTGATGCACACTATAGCACAAAAATAAGATCTCATGTGTCATTTACAGAATTGCGACATGCTCTTTATCTACTTCCTTTTGTAGAAATCCACATAATCCTCTAGTCTGTTTTTTCTTATGTGAACTGTAATGCATATGTTGGTCCACTCCACAACTAGTCATCTAGTGAATTTTTTGATGAAAGCATGATGGATTAAATACGATATGCTGTGGGATAAAGGTACTTGACATTTAATGGTGAAATTACAATTTTTCAGTATTTTCTAGATGAACCAGTTGGGTCAAATATGCTTTGCTTTGTTATAAAATAGTAGCTCTGAATTCTAAGAATCCGGCTGAATAATTGTTCAAATAATTTTTAAAAGTACGCAATTGAGTGGCTGATTTCAGGTTTCAAAAGCTACGCAAACACATGAACATCCGATGAACGTAAATAATCACCAGCAAAAATTTACCAAACGTCTGCGGTCCAGTTATGTTTGCAGGCAGTGTGACCAACCAATTCTGCATGAATAAACTGCTGGGCAAAATTTATTGGGTCAAGTTAATTCAGTTTTTATGTTCATGCATACATGTGTGTATGGAGTAGTTGTCACGGTCAATGAATTTACGAAGAATACTATGTTTGCTAGTATCATCAGAGCTAATCTCAAACAACACTGAATGAAATACGCTTCAATCTGACTATCGGATCATAAATGTTGGCAAGTGAAATAAAACTCTGGATTATTTATTAAGAAATACTTTGTGAAGAAAATGATTCATAAGCTCAACAAAGCTGCCCCTCTGCAGCAAATATTACTGTGGAACGAACAACGGGCTTATTACCCTTGCAGAATTTATAACGCAATTCTTCATTTGAAACCTGTGGTAAAACCAATTTGTTTTTCTCCCCAGCCAGAATGCAAAAGGAATATGGTATCGAGTAGGAAGAGAGACTGTCCATGGAACGTAATTCAATTAAATGTGTTAATGTATCCAGAGAGTGATTCGCACGTTTCTACAAATCATTGACGTGAAAATTACGTACGACCTGTTTAGCTGGCGTTTTACTAAACGAAAGAGTTTTCCGCAACCAAACCAAAAAGTAATAGAAGACCCCATGGTAAAGCAACCATACTCCTAATGATACATTTTCATGGTTGAGAAAATACAAAGACATATTTTATTTCTCTCATAATGGTTTTTGCAGATATTTCCCACCGAATTAAATACTATTTATGCGATCTTTCCCAACAGAAACCTGAAGATTATGAGGAGAGCACCACAGAAAATATTTCTGCTATGACAATAATATGTGTGTGGAGCAAGAACGTGGTGAAAATTACTCCATTACAATTTCTGGCGAATAAAAAGGGAGAATTAGACAGGCACACAATACTGTACAACCGTTCCAGTAGTTTTGTTGGGAGACTCATGCAACAACCAAAGTAAACAAAAGAGAAAGGTTTAAGTGTCGAAAACAAGACTGTGTTGTAGAACGAGAAGAAAAAAACTTTTATGAAGCATCGACTTGTAAAATTTTCTACAGTTCTGGACGCCTAGACATGGTCTGGCTCTGGCCAACGAGAAAATAAAAACGGGTTTCATCAGTATATGGACGAAAAACAGAGTGTGTTAAAAAAGCGCTCTCTGAGAGAAAAGAGATAGCTGCATTGCTTTGTGGTGGTAGTGTGTGCCAGCTTGCAAGTTTTCCACCACCACCGATGAAACCTGCTGTTGCTATACTGATGATACATGTCAAATCCCACTCTCTGTCTGCGTGTTCCTTAAAGTCAATGTGGTGTCAGTAGACGTTTTGTTGGAAACCAGGAGTCATTCCTTTGTACTCTTCTTAAACTGGGAGAGCTAGACTATCACTGTAATGTTTTTTGATGTTCCCTTCTTGCATTGTTATTATATCGAGCTCCACTCACTACAGAAAAATGATACGTATCATCCAATCGGAGAACTGACACTTGGTACCAAAACTCCCTGCATGCTTACCTATTTTATGCTGAGAAATCCAGTGTATACAAAAGTTTAGAGCCTACCGTGAAATTTTGCGTCAAAAACTTCTTTTCACGAGTCTTACTTCCCACAGAAAAGTTGGAATCACAGTTGTTCAGTCCAACCAGTCCGTAGAAAGACTTGGCTTTTGCCCATGCTTTCACCCACCTTTCACCACTTTCTTTTACTTTTTCCTGTAATTTCATATGACGGTTGGTGATTCAGACTAATAGTGAATGTCCCATGTGCTAATATTATTTCTCCTTTAATTGTTTACAACAAAATTGTTGACCATTGTAACAACAATAACATGTTAACGTATATATTAATGGTTAAAAGAAAAGGTAACAAGATGCATATTTTATCAATAATTAAAACTACATTTCTTTACTTTTTACCCTAGTAGTCAATAATATCTTTAGCATACCCAAATGTAAACGCACACTAACAAACTCTGCTCTGCATTTAAGTTTGTTTCAGACGAGGCCAAACGACTGGTTTTGATCGTCTGACGACATTCCACTAAAGGAAAATGAGTATGGAGGAAACCTTTGCAAATTTTATATCAGATGTTAAAACACCCACACTCTATGATTCTTCAATATATCGGAACATAAACGTTAGTAATACAGTTGACGTGACTGCAAAAACTAAACCGATGATAATGATGTGAACTTGGTTTGTTGGTACGATAGGAAGGAAACATGAAAAACCGAAAGGGGTAAAAAAGAGGTTATCAGATCGACTATAAAAAGAACTCTAACAAAGACCACACGGTGATTTTCCATCTCAATCTCAATTTGAAACTAATATGAGACTGAAAGCGGTTTTAGTAACAATGCGATGAATGGTATAAGGGCAGTGAGACCTTTTTGAACACAGCCATGAAATTTTCTCTATCACCCATATATCTGTCATAGGCGATCTAGATACCTATTTTGTTTCAAACACAGACCCTGTTTAGACAGCTCTCTATCCAAATTGGAAAGTTGGCTTATGTTCCACTCATACACCTATACGTATACCTATGGACATGGAAATATACCTGTTTTCAATCTGCAGTTAATGGTTCCCTTTCATGTGGACAAATTCTTTCAATTACTTTCAACAAGCTTCATGCTCAAAATGTGTTCTTCATGATTTGCTACCCTCTCCTTTGGTATTTTTCATCACTCCTCTTCAAAACGGGTTTTTCATCCTTTCCAAACACAAACAACAAAAGAATGCATAGGAAAAACATTTCGGTTTTCCTCCAAAATATATATAATGCTTGTACCTACAGACATAGCTAGATAAATAAATGTAAATGCATTACTTCACTCCCTGTGTCACAAATACATGGGAAATATGAAGTGGAAATGGGTATGAACGTGCTGCCGTCCCTATTTGTTGGGATTGTTTGATCATCAGGCTACTTTAGAAATAGAAAAAGTGACATAAAAAGAATGTCATGGAGTAAATATGTCGACATAGTTTTATCTTTTATACTTACTTAGTTCCCATCTTTTGAGCGTCTTACTATCAATTTTATCAAGTTTCCACTTTCTCTTATCTTTTTCATTTTTCTGGACAAATGAATGGCCAAAAGTTGAAGGAAACCAGTTTAAAATCTGGGAACATGCGTGTATAGAAATATGTTGAACAATGATGGGATGCAAGATGAAAACTTTTAAATGAGAAAAGCTGAATGCGTGAGTTTTTCATTAGCCCGACTAGGCCGTTCTCCATGTTTGGAATGTGCGTAAATACGAATGTTCGTAGTTTGGAACTCGGTAATCATCTTCAGATACAAATATGGAATATTTTCCTTTTAATTTTCCAAGACATAAAAATAAACGGTTGGTGGAAATGTGAAAGCATTTTCCCCAAGGTCCAAGCTCTCCTCGCCACGTGTACGAACTGAATCATAGAATTTCTCAAGACACTGCCTTTCTTTTGGTATCATTCAGTGTCTGATGAAACGATTCATGCATGTGCACATTCGATATTGTCTGCTCGCCTGAAGGAGCCCGGGCTCAAAGATGCACGTTGTCCTATTTTGTAGAATCCGAAAACTGGTTACGCCAAAAGTACTAAGATTGTATGAAGACCTTGGCTGATGCACATATACATTGAAAATTTGAAAAGGATTGCATTTACTCCTTGTGAAACATACATGAAAGGCTCAAAGGGTCCCTCGATTTCTTTAAGCTTACTCTGCTCACATTACTGAATTACGAATCTACTTTTAGTAACTCTACCATTTAAGGGGAAAAGGAAAACCTGGTCAAATTGATTTGAGTAAGGTAGAAGCGCAAAAAGGTGGGTTGCTCTTGAGCTGGTCAGCAAATGTCGACGTCCACATCCTCCGTACGTGAGAAGGTCTTCCATTTTGAGCGTGTTTGAGTCCGCAAAAGTGAAATGATTCGGAGGAGAGTTTTAAATGCATAATCAGCAGGAGAAGTCGTGGCAGCTTTGCCTAGAGAATATCAAAGTTCTGTTTCACCACTACTTTCACATTACCAGAAAAATTCGAGAAACCCTTACGAATCACAAATGCAAGGGAAAGGCGTCCAGCAGAGTTGTAACTTGTTTGTTTCAAAATATGAGGTGTATGAGCTAAAGTTCTCAAGCAAGCTACGGGGGCTTATACGTAGTGTATAGCCCGGGAAGCAGACAATATAAAATAGAACCAGGTCGTCAGAATTCCCCAGGGTACAGTTAAGAAGCACAGTTGGATGTAATTTGATACAGCGCTGAGAAGATCACACAGGGGCATACAATGTACTACACACTCTCAAGATGTGGGGAAAATAGCATCTCCTCTATTTCCATATACTCCAAGGCATTGATTAGACCGTAATCAGGTAACTGATATTCTAATTGTGTAGAAGGAGAGAAAGAACTTTCACTTGAGAAAATATTCAGGGTAACCAACCAGCTCAAAACAACTGCCTTGTCTTGAATCCCTTAATAACACACGTGCTTTTGCCACCATCATCATTGGTCTGGGAAAATGAGATAGGATATGAGTGATTGGTAATTTCTTCCATTTGGAATGCTTCCCTCAAACTCCTTTCGATGCATTATCCAGTTTAACAGACCGTAGATAATCAAAAGTTGGGTACGTTCAGTGCTGCCACACAAAAACGTGACCACTGCATACTGCATCATATACAATGAATGAACGAGGAAAATAAAAATAAAGTATATAATTTTCCCTCTGAATAACAATATTTTACACGCCTCTTCTGGAGAAAGGACATGAAAGTATGTGGAGAAAACTGGAACGTTGTCCTCTTAAAAAATTCAGATACTGTCAGCCGTTCTAGCGACACAAAACATGGGGTTCAAGACTTTTTCTCATGTTGTCCCAAGGATACCTATGGAAAGCGTGTCCACCCATGTCGACAATATACATTCATTGGAACAAGACACTGGTTTAAGTGAGTTAAATTCGCTGGGAAGCTAAAGTGGGCTCGAGAATATGAAGAGTCAAAAAATACTTTTTTCTTCGAGCCGTATTTGTCTCTCAAGAGATTGTATGTTGCATCACGAAAATAATGGGACAAAAATACCACTTTACTTCATTCCCCTTCTGCGTATATCTGTTGTCCGTTCTCCTACGGAATAACGCATTAAAACGAAAACACTCAACATAAAAGTCATTTGAAACCAGTCTTGCCTACTAGCAAGTGCGGTTGCACTTGTCTGTCATGTCATACTACAAACTTTTATGAAAGTCACACGAATGTGTTTCGTTTCACTAATCGTGATCATGAATATCTTGTAGCATGTGCCATTGCTTGCAAGTCAATTAAAAATATTACGACGATCATATAATTTTCATTGTTCCGTTGTTTCTATTTACAAAGCTCTTTGATACTCCTTTGTGTCACTAATTACCAGCTTTTTATTGAAATGGAGACAGTATTCATGCTCAAATGTGTAGTTATTGTGTACGACTCACACACAACACAACTGTTCCCACCACAAAGATGGTCGTTCCCTGGTCCTCACAAAAGATTATGTGTTTGTTGGTAGATACGTTTCACGACTCATAACGGGCCTAATATTTAGTAAAAGTGCAAACGTTACAAAAGTACAAATGTCGACAAACTAGCATTTTGAGTCTAACAACTACTAGGAAAGGCTACAAAACCCACTACACCCTAGACAAACTTATAAGTGGGTAGATGCTGCAATCGCCTAGGTAAAAAGTGTACTTATTACAACTTTCAACGCTCACTAGCTTTCTCTCCAACAGTCAGCCATAAGCCAATGCCACTTGTATACAGACACACATTGTACAATTGTAGTCGAGTGATATGTACGTATTAAGTAAGTAGCATTATCCAGCCACTTCAACAAGCCGCTTGCAGTCCCTTTGTAGAAAGTGGTACAAGAGGAATGGTAAACAGAGCTGAAGATGTGGGAGAAGTGAAAAACTCGAAGAAAAACCATTCCACAAATATACAAGTGATGGATGTAAAGTACCTGCGTTTTCTTTTCCATCATCTTTGTAATCTTTAGGGGAAGCTTCAAAACTTGTATCATACATTCGTAAGCCATTGGTCGATTTTTATGAAAGCGAGATAGAGACTGCCGAGTTGGGAAATAGACATCCATGAATGTATATTTTGATGACATCGTGACATGATAGTCGAAACGGAGAGGAGAAGCGAAAAGCTCCAACTGAAAATATATGTATACAACGCGCACAACACCATAAGTACCATCATGTTGACGCTGATTGTATTTGATGGGCTAAAACATGAGAGGTGAATCCATAAAAGCTTGCACTACATCAAGTCACCGAGAATCCCACAAGAATATGACGCCTCCCACATCACATTATGCGTTCTGCTCCTTTATTGTAAATTTTACAACTGTCGAGAGCACAGTCGAATAGCCTATTATGGAATGGAGCATCGGAGTAATTCAATAAGGTGCCTGTCAACGAATTTGTAATTACTCAGCAACTCGCTTCTAACTTTAAGGTCGTGCTTCTCACAACCGAACTCATTTGTAAGGTATTGTCATTTGAGGAGCGTGTATGAAATGTGTGGAAACTAAATAATTGTGTTAATTGTATAGCTATTTTCTCATGTAACAGAAACTGTAAAAATATTGGGCCTGAACTATATATGCATACAATGTTTCTCCTATAACAGCCCTGGGAACTGAAGCATTGGTTTTTAACACCGATTTCAAAACGTTGTTTTGACAATGAGGAAAAATTCCCGGTATACATTTGAGTGTGCTGATGACTCTACAGTGCATAGTTTGACATATTTATCGTTTCTTTTGTGTTACGTGGAGCATTTCAGGTTTTTCTGTTATGTAAACGAGTCATGTTGTTATAAAGGTGCATGGTTACATAAATCGCAGATGGGGGTGCACACATGCTCACTGCAAAAACACTTAGGGCCTCCTGCCTCAGCTAACCATGTATAAAATATGTGTTTTTAGCTCAACCTATTAAAAACAAATACACGGTTTCCATCTGAATCAACATTTTACTAAAAACTTTAGAATATCAATTCATGAACTTTCTTGTCAAAACAACTGGTTCGCAGATATTTCATTCATATTTTGCAGGCGTTAGACGCTCCTATCTGTTGCCCTATAAGGTAGGCTGTGTCATCTGATGAGATGGTTGATAATATGCTTTTCCAATTCAACAATGTGGGTAAAACAGATCGAAATATGAGTGCTCATATGTGAGTTTTCCCATGTGAAGTACTCTCATGGCGAAGTTTGGCGTGTTTCGTCGAAGCGACAGAGATCCGTATCATTTGCATGCATAATTTTCAGCTGATGCAAAACTACCAATTCATATCAACAACTAACCACTATAATGCTACGATTTCTGTAGTTTCACAAGCGTTAAACTGTTCACAAACCTGGAAAGTTATTGGAAAATAATAGCAAACCGTTTTCTCCTTCACAGGGAAGTTTACCATTTACAACTTTTAGCATACCCTTTGAGACTCAAGCCGCCCTACATGTGCAATATGATGCAACCATCTCCAAAAAGAGGGTGAGAGAAGAGGATATGCTATTCAGAAAACTTTGGAGGCCCCTCTCTATACCGTCATATTCGTATGACTTGGAAAGGAATTGAGAGAGTGGGGAGAAGGATTTCCATAAATTTTCCTCTTTTCCAACTGACAAAAACTTGCTCCTTCACTCAACATCACGAAAAATTACAAGTTGAGACGGAGGAAAAGTGAGCGTGCACCATTTTTTATGTTTTTCCTCAAGAGAAAACAACCTGTATGGCTTAAGCCTGAGAGCAAACTCGTACAAGTTATAAAACGTTGTAAAAGCAAGCAATACTGAAATGGAGGGAATGAGGACCAAGACCTCAACTTTACTTTCACTTTTGTTGCCTCAAGGTGTTCGGATTCGCATTACCTGTAATGTAGAAATTCTCACAGGTTAAATCAGATCATCATCATATGTAAGTCGCTAACAGTCTTCTCTCCGTTTGGAAAGGAGAAACAGGGATAGTATCAGCATCCATCCATCCAAATTTTTATTCATAAGGTCAAACGTAAACTACCTTCACGTGCTGTTGCTGTTACACAAGTATCAATTCCAGCTCCCTCCACTTTTGTAGGTTTTCCCTGTCCTTCGTTATATGCAGGAGTAACATCAAGGAAGGAATGGACTAACAACTACTGACATTACCACACTCGCAAGTATTCCAGCACGATGTGTTTATTTTTATCCACTTGAGAAGTGCTTACCATCAAAGAAACCACTGAGAAAGCAACGGGCATCTCCTACTTTCAGCATTAGTCAAACGCCAAAGGCCATAACAAGTCAGGAGCAACAACACATAACAAAACAAAATCACACTCATGAAGTTTTTCTTTGCACACCATGTTTTCGTAATGAGAATGTCAAGTCATGAAGGAGTTTTAACAAAAGCTATCTTCACAAGTACAGCCATTCCAATCCAATAGCACCCTATGGTTGGTTCCTCCCATAAACTTGGTTACCAGCTCAAAACATTCGAATGTATGAGTGTAGCCAGAAGAATCATCATCATGTATCACATTTGTACTCTTTTGTTGTTGTAAACATTTTTCAGAGAGATTGGCACAATTTCTTGGTAAAAATTCATACGAGTGGACACCGTAATAAATCATTCACATATGGCAACTCTGGCAGCGGGAGATTTTTCGCCCATTCCGTGTGCAACACACCGTGTATTTGATGAGCTCACGAAGATGGGTGTTACAGGAAAATAAACACTTTTGGTTTTCACAGTCAACTTGTCTCACCCAATTTCACTTTCTTCTGCTTCATTTCATCATCATCATCTCATGTACAAACCGTGCCAGAGCACTTTTCATTGACCAGAAATCAAATATGTACCGTCGACAGTAAATAGGAGGAAACATGATGTGCGTGATTATCATAACAGACATTGAGCTGACGTAATATCAAATGCATAAGTATGAGGCAGGTTGAGGCAAACTAAAGTAAGTTGGAAATGTACACGACAAATACAGTTATGGATCAGATAGAAGCTATTTCGTGGCGAGGAGAAAAAAATGACTTTCTCTCTCCATCATATGTCTACAAGTCAAGTCATAAATCATCGAGTTGAAAGTTTTTCGTTCTTTTCTTACTTGTACCGAGTGCCGAATGTTGTGCAGAACGTTATTATAAAGCAGAGACTAGAGAGACGTCGGCAATGGCGTATTTCGTTTGACTTCATTCTTTTCCTAGTTCACCTCGAACTAGCACAAAGCTCCGCTGTGTTATGTTACAACATTTCATATCAAGCGTGAGCACTGCACTTTTGCATAATACATTTGATTTTTTATCATATTTTTTATTCTAACTTGCTGTCATAATGGGAATTCTGTCTTGTCGCCTTCAGAACATTTGGAGATTATCCTATATAACAAAGGACCTCCGCACGGTTTTACCAGTATACATATGTGTACTCCTTTTGTAGTGCTCGCTTCTACTCACTTTATTTATTTACTTACCTTTTCTCGCCGTGAATTTATGTCGTGTCGTTATTAGAAGTGTCGTACAATGTGTTTTTATACCATGCACCGCGTTATGGGAGTTCTCACCGTTACAAAAATATATATGGTGGAGCTACTCGAGCATGAAGTGTGTGAAGCTTACTTACAAACTTACAGGATACGGCGGGGTGCACAACAGTCAGTAAGTAAGAAGCATTAGGGAATAAATAAACATGATATAAGGTACCTTCCATTCGGTGTGAACTTAGTTTTCATAGCTCATCCAAACTTTCAAGAATTTAAGGAAGCGGAAAAATATGAGACGAAATAGAGAAATTGCTAAGAAGCACATGTATGTATGATGAGCCAACAAGATCACCGCTTCCTATTTCTCATCATACATAGCGGAACATATTTAAACTTTCGAGCCCTACTCCTCCAACTTGGGTTGTATACTATTTAGCACATCTTTTAATCTTTCTCCTGAACACCAACGGAATAGTGCTATTTACTCTCTCGCATAGGTGGTCAAAACGTTTTACGATATGATGAAGATGCACCCCCCTTGGGCTGAATTAATCAAGACATGAGAACTGTTTTGACAAGATTCAGCCAGAATTAATATACATGCATGCAAACCAAGGTAGCGAAACAGCATGCACGTGTAGCATTTTTCATCATATAACATGTAACCCAATAGTTAAAAAAGAGTAGCAGTTGGGCTGATGTGTAACAACTGGTGGAAATGTATAGACGTGTCAATATGATTCTGTCGAAAAAGATTTAAATCATATGTGAAGCAACAGTTCTTTCCGAATCATAACTGATTCATGAGCTCAGCCGGGTAGGTCTATCTAATCGACACCTTCTCCCAACCTTGCTTTCACCTTGGTTTACTGAAGCTTTATCGATTTCTACTCAACTCTTTTTTTCACACAGAAAATGTATTTTTAATAAATGAAGCATGTATAGCTGCCAATGACCACAACAGACAACTCAAGTCCGTGATAAATGAACCAAGGCCTTACTTCCGGCAGCTGTTAATAAATGAATGACCATGAATCCTAATGGGTCAGCTGCAGCAATAGTTTAGTCAAGTAGAAAATTATGCTCCAGTTCCAATTTAAGTATGATAGACAATACCTTTACCATTTGAAAGGAAATAATTTCAGACAACTTACCAATGCAAGCTAGTGACACAGTCTGGAACGTGTCAACCACTTCCTCTTCGTTGGAGTAGCTGCTGCCGTTGTTCATCAAGTCGTCTCCATCTGGATTTGAGGACCAGTTTCCTCCAGGTTCCCAAGTCCAGTTGTTAGATGCGCTCGGAGAAGAGGGACTGGCGACCACCAGGGCACCGTCCGAGTTACTGTAGCTGGCCATTCTACAGAAAACAATAAAAAATACAAGTTTAGTGGAATATGAAAATGCAATAGAGTGTGAATACTTTCATAAAATGCAGGAAACCAAACCACCCAAATGGATTTGCCGAATTACATGGACCCAGTTTTAGGAGCAACCTGAACTCCGAACATTAGCAGCTACTTTGTGTTGAATAAAACGATTTATTTTTAGGAATATTGAGGCCACCACATTGTAACCTAACATTTTGGGTTATATGACCTATTATTTTTTACCTTTTTCACACTCCAGAAACAATAACTGGTAGAACGGAAACATTTAGACCATTCATAAATCCAAATAGCCCTTTCGGTAAGGAAACCAGTTGAATTTTATGTGGGACTGATGTAGTAAAACGCTGTATTTTTAGACAGGAATTCGATTTCGTAATTTTAAAGAATAGCGTAGGGCTTTACTGGAAGCAGTAAAAATACAATTACGAAACATTTTACTGTCTGAATGAATAGAGAGTACCCAAAATTTTCTTGGTAATGGAATGAAAGCAGTTGCAATCGGGTTGCGTATGCATAGCTTGAGGTACAAGAAGGGTTTGTCATAACTCGATTCAAGAGTAATTTCCTATACCACATCGATTTTTTCACTTTCCTTTGTTTGCTTGCGTTCAGTTACTTCAGTTATCGTTGAAAGCAGATTTGTTGGGCCCGTAAAAGTTCCACTTTATCTATGTTACTACAATGTGGACATGCTAACTACCAAGCAAAAACAAGAAATTATCCTATTATATTTTCACATGAGCGGAAGGAGGTTTTCAAGCTAATTACGCCAATATACTTACTCAATATTCAATACCACGCAAATTTTAAATTGTTTGGATGAGCTCAAAATAAGAAAAAGTAAGTGCACTCCGTCATTTTTAGTCTTGAAGGGAATTCCCGAATAAATACAATTTGCCATTTGGGTTTAATGCAGCTAAAACCATGAAACCTTTATTGACAATTTATCCTGTAGAAAAAACGCCTCCGTCCTCCATGCTCCAAATAATAAATAGTTTTCCAACTCGTTGACAATGATTTCTCGCTTCCAGACTACAAAAGGGCTGCTACATACAATGTTCGATTTAATTCATGACGAAGTCAATACAATCCTGTAGTCATTAATCAGGAGGCATAATAAGACAGCAACTTGTGGAACAAGGGGAGCAAGTAAAGCTGCTAGTGAATGCAACACAAGCAACTGGTTCCGTTTAAAGACACATAACTCCGCACTACTCTTTCTTAAAGTCAGAGAGCTGAAGGAGAAAGCGCAGCCATACATAATACATGTTTCTGCTGTAAGCGATAGTGAGAGACTTGGCTTGGATGGAAGTTGAAATGATGCCACTTCCACTTTCTTCACAACCTAAGAAAGTAAAGCACTTGTATGTAGTTGTAGTCTAGTGCTTACTCTCCTTATTTCATCTCCCTTCTCATGTTCTCCGTTTACAAGCCCTTTTCCTGAGGAACACAACGTGAGTGAGTGAATGATACAACACAACACAACGGTCATTGAAGACATGCAGTGGCAGAAATCGTGAAAGTCGAAGCAAAGTATTGTACGCATGCAATTGTTCATGGGGAGAGAAAGGATCGAGTCTGTTCACCTTAATCCGATCCTCTCGCCATTTTAGCTTCCCTTTCATTTTCTTGCCAAAATCAAATTCTTATAACTTATGTAATGGGTGTGACAGCCCTATATGTGTGTATGATGTAGAAAAAAAACTTTATGATATTTTCCGAGATGACTTTAGTGAGCTCTTCTCTTTTTTGGGGGTTCCCTGTTCCTTTGTTGCTCAAGGGATTACATTGCCATGGGCTCCTGGTAATGAC
The DNA here is from genome assembly GCA_001718145.1 of Orchesella cincta. Taxonomy (NCBI): domain Eukaryota; kingdom Metazoa; phylum Arthropoda; class Collembola; order Entomobryomorpha; family Orchesellidae; genus Orchesella; species Orchesella cincta. The sequence continues at coordinate 513,567 of LJIJ01000002.1, forward strand.
AGTCAATCTTCCTAACGAAACCAAGATATTCGTTCGTTTGTTCCTATCACTTCATTGAATATTATACAAGAACGTAAGTAGCAAAATACAGAAAGGGTACGACATGACATGCGGCTTGAGCTTTTTTTACTTGGAGTTCTCCTCCTCTCTGTTGTTGAAAAATTGAGTTACACAATAGCTCAAGGAGCTTTCAAAAATGAAAGAAGGAAAACAGAAATCAGAAGGAAAAGACCTTTTCTCTCTCAAAAATCTTTCAGCTCTACAACAATAAAAATGGTTGGAGATATCGTGTTTGTTAATACTTTACCACAACGCAACGTCACTCCACTCCACAAGTTACGGAACCAGTTACGGAACCATAACCCCTTCCCAAGATTTACTTTCCATTGCTTGTCAAAGTTTTAGTAAGAACCGCCAAATACTCAATTTCTGTATTTGTTATATAGGTACTCACTAACCACTATTTCGTTTGAAAACGTGAACTGAACTGTAATGTACAGTGTGTCCGGATATGTAATGCAAAATATGGCCATGTAGTCGTGGCATGTGGAGACCTGTGTGTTTGGAGTGTACATTCAGAATGCGGGTTTCAACATAAGTATATGCATCGTTTTGTTAGCTTTGAATTGATGTACACGTATGAAAACTATTTTTGACATGAAATGTATGCCACAGTTTTTGCAAAAACACTAGACATGACATAGGATAATATGTCAAGGGAAAGGAAAGAAAGAGTTGAGAGTAAAACAAGTAGGGAAGGAAAGGAACTGGAAGATAGAGGAAGACGGGGTGAGTAAAGTCAATAAAAGAATTCACCAAGAACGTTTATACACCATCGAGGTCTTAAGCTTTGATTTGGATGCAGATTTCTTCCTTTACTTCCTTCTCATCTTCCAATTTTTTATTCACTCTCTCATTCCTTTTCTCTCAAGTGAGCCTGATTCCATTTTATCTGCCGTTCCCTGCAAACTCTGAAATGGAGCACCTACAAGCCATTTCTGAGAAATGAATTGAACTGCAGGCAAATACGCGTGTCTTCTTGCTGCTGATGGAAACCGGTGCTCTGTTTAAACCATTATCTGCGCCATTGGCTTTCTACCTTATCTGCTGGAGATTACATTATTAAACCACATTCAATAGCATGCACAACTGGACAGAGCTAAACTTCCGTGGCTTTCTCCCAGATAAAAGGAAGAAACCCTCTGATGTAAACGAATCTAGATTATCACAGTACGAGTAATTTTCACAATCCTGTTCCAATCATTTCATTTGTCGTGGGTCAGTTAACAATAAGGTCAGTATAAGCGTTCTCATTTTTAGTCCTTCCTTCTGCTCAACACGGCGTTAAGAAGATTACTGTTCAGGCGCCAACAACGGCCTACAGTAGGGAGTGCAAAACGTTGTGTCAAAACCGTAGGCGGAACTTTACCTATCTTTTCGACACACAAGCTTTTCGATATGATGTGTAATGTAGTGCTGATTTATTTTATTGATAGCGTTCAATATCCCCTCTTCGACCTAAAACATAACGATACGACGTTGAAGTATAGATGGTTGATCTTTCATGGTTAGCCTAGATCCAGCAAATCTTACTACAATACTGAAATGGTGTGCTGACACGTCCCACCCCTTTGGAAAGTTGGCTGGGGCTATATGGCGTCTGTATGAGCGGAAAAGGGTTTTTGAAAGAATTTACAACATACAATATAAAACGCAAGTATGTACATTTTCATGAAATTGCAAATAAATTGCTAAACTTCTCAACTTTGGAACTAATTGAATATTATCGAATTGATATTAGTACTGGCATATTTTACATGTTATCCCATTCTAAAGATTTTGGTAAAGAGTTAGTCTTAATTTAAAGAATAGTACAGCGCAAATCCAAGCGAGTGGCAAGTGTATCCTGATTTCTTGATGGCTGAAGATTTTTTATATTGATTTTGAAGAAACTCATTGTAGGTAATACCAACACGAAATTCTTGAGTTCAGTGCTATATTTCTTCTGTCAAATTTAGACAAAATGTATTAGAAACCGTTGTCGCATGCTATATACTATGCTGGATAGTGCTGTAAGGGTTACATATTATGTTGAAGTCATGAAGTTCCACTCATTTCTTTACTCCATTCGTTCTTTCTGCTGTATGGGATATCGTAGCACATGAGTTCAGCTCTAAACGAGCATTCCTTAGAGATTTATTCTAGTAATCGGGACTCCAAAGTGGTTGGGATATCAGAGTTATCTAGTCGATAGGCATTCTGAGACTAGCATGCTTTCACTGACGACTCAGCTTTTGATGGAATAAAATCTTGCTCGCACCATGTTATTATATCAGAACAAGACAGTGCAGTGGCTCTACCTTCACTTTACGAACAACTTATGGCAACCTGGGTCGAGCAGGGGACTTTGGAGAAACCATTCAATCACGTGCTACTTTTATGGGGATTTATGTGCCCTGCAGTGTAATACAACAGACTCCATTCCTGTCCCTATATGAACTATTTTTAAGTTTAGCCATGATGATGATGAAGATTATGCTTCAATTTGGAACAACGGTTTATCATACACAGTAAACAATGACCAGTTTCTTCAACAGCTTGGAGATGAGTCGTGGGCTGTTGCACGTTTGACATTTATGCTAGGCTGTATACGAATACCGGGAGTGTAATTGATATTTAAGTTGAAGCTGCACAACTTAGAGACGATATTAAAATACCTCTGCATGACTGCATTAAGAATATTTTTGAACTCCCAGCAGACATGAAAATGGCTTATTAAAACCTCGACTGAAAATTGAGTTTTGCGACTGTACCTTGCATTCGAATGGGGTTTTTTAGAACTAACATAAAGGCTACTCCGCCATTCACATGCATTGTCAGTGCAGTTTGTAGCAAAACTTTTACTTCAGTCACTTAAGCGAGCAAATGCATTCATTGGTAACTTAATGATTATGTATGTGAGAACCTCCATTAACTTCTAATAGCATTTCTGATGCAGACCACCAATGTAAATATTTTAGTTTCATGAAAAAAAAGACGATCACATGAAACCGAAAATGAAAAATAGCCACAAAAAACCAAACTAATGAAATGAACTCCTAATACGTACGTAGCATGAACAGGCATCGATCCTAAAAATGCGACATGTGGACGAGTGGCATTCTAAAAGAAGATACGAAGCGGAATACATTTCTGCCGTCTCTTAAAGCACAGCTTGAACTAAACTTTTTAAAAGAACGAGACGTCCTAATTATTACACTACGTCTTCATTAAAGTGGGCACATAGCAGAAAGGACTGCAATATTTTGCAAACTTGTTCGAGGCTGTGAAAGCCGTAAGACGTTTGGAAACTTGCATCGTGATGAAAGATAAAACTATGCGGGTGTCAGGAAACTTTGTAAACACTAAAAATTGAACCAACGGAGTACATGATTTGGCACAATATTTGATTACCAATTTTTATGCAAAAAAATACCGAAACGATGTAATAAAAAAGTTTTCCGTGCTTAAATTTACCAATACTTGCTTTCATTCACGGAAGAAATACAAACTCCCCATTACAACGTTTAGCATTTCATGAGCGTAGACTCTCCGCAGCATTCCATTGACTCGTAGTAAAATGCGAAAAAAAGTTTTCTCATCATCAGTTGTAAAAATATAATCTGAACTACAGCTCCTATTTTTTAATATCTAATAAAATAATAATTCTAAGAAAGGAGGACAAAATGCGCACTCTGACTCCGGAAGGAAATATCCTGGATGCCTACAGAAGAGAGGAAGTCCAATATACGTATAATAGCTTCCGTAGTGTAATAAATATAAGGAAGAGCTCCTCGTTATTAGTTACTTCTAGTAAAATGCCTGAGAATTGTTTAACCATTCACAAATTCAACAATTAAACAAAGTTGAAGTGTACTAATGAAAACTGTTTCGTCGACGCATTAATTTAAAGTTCCATACAAAGCCCATAAATCTAGTTTAGGAGCATTACATGAAGATTAGACCACCGTTAATTTTAACTTCTGTTGCAAATTGCCTTATAAAATACTTGTGGTATGGCAGAACATACAGGTGTTCGTTCAGTCTTTTAGCTGAGTATAGAAATAGATGATTCCTGAACGGCACATGAAGCCATGGGGTGATGTGATAAACAACTTTTGTCAAATCAATCTTAGTTAGTTAATCTTTATATACATGAAATGTGGAGACACTTTCTACACCTAAGTACCATAATCTCACATCAAACAGTAATCATTTGTACTTCGGCAAACTATCGGACGCACAAGGACAATTCAACCTATATCGATTGTCTCCAATACATACTTTTTATGACCACGCTCGGCATATTGTATATTAAATCATGAGACGACAATAAATTGAGTCTTGGTATATTTTTCCTAGCTTTAAATAAAATAGAATTAATCTTTTTGTCCACTATAAGTGGGTTATGTGTAATCCTATTAAAATAAAATGCTAAGGCCCTTACTTTTGGAGCTTAGCTCAGTTTCAAAGTCAGGTTGGGAATACTTGGTGGCAATTATTCGTCATAATAATAGGACGCGAGATGCTGAACTCAGTTAACACATTCGTAGGCAACAACAATGCTATTCATCAACGCTTAATCTGGTTTGGCTAGTACTACGAACTAAGCCGTTTTAGTTTTGGTTGCATCTCTCAAAAACATGAAATGAATACTTCAGCATACGAATTTGCTTCCAAAATATAGTCACGTGTAATACACCAAAAAGAATAATATACAAATGTTGTGAATGTTGGTTTTACTTCTGACATTATTTTGAGTACAAATTGGATTATATCCTGGAGGTTCGTTTCCCTCATATTGTACTTTGTTAGTAAGTTCTTGGGAAAGGTAGGTATACTTTTTAAACCAGCAATAGTTACATGATATTATTTGAAGCGACTACGTTTTGCTCACAGCTCCTTGGCAAGGTACTCTTCACCTGCTGGTATGGCTTTTTACTGGAGGACTAAAGGTGCAAATCAGCCCTTTAAATTCAATATGAAAACTTTTATAAAGTTACGAAAACCACAAAAAGTTTAAGTATAACTTTAATGGAACTACTAGTTTAATTTTCAGGTCACAAACTGCAACTTCAACACAATTTTTTTAGATTGTCATTAAAATTTCCACAGAAGTTGAACATTTTAGAAAAACTTGCAGTTTTGCATTTGCATTACAAGGACCATCATAATCATATTTAGGCCAAATTTTGCATATTGAATAGGAGTTTTGGGATCCATATATTTATATACATGCTCAAATTGTGAAAGTCCAGAATTGGATTATTTCAGATACACGCTTATCATGGAAAGCATACGTTTGGTATAATTAGTAGAACCATTTGTGGGATTCTTATAAAAGGCATTTGAGCTTATTGCTTTTTATCCAAAAAAGATTTGTTCAAAAATGCAATGCCTCTGCACCACTATTTCTGCAATGCCTTATAAAACAACATATTGTATGGAATTAAACATAACCTATAGTAATAATGTGGATAGTTGTTGAAATAACATATATTCATTTATTTAACAACTTTTTAAAAAGTCTGTCGGTCTAATACGATATGTTAATCTAATATCAGATCGTGCCTGAACTCCAAATAAAACGTAGTCAATTGCAAATTTCAGCAACATCAACTGCCGTTCATACTAATGCTGGTGCGTATATATAGATTTCACCTGATATGGAAGTTTAGATAACAATTTTATTAAAATACATGTCACCTCAAACATAGGGTAGAAATGAATGTGAACAAATTTCTCCAACTTTGAATTGAACTTTTAGTTAGTCTTCAACAAAGCTTTAGTCATTAACGAATAAGTCACGAATAAGTAAAATTGGAATTATGTAAGCTAACAATAATTTAGCAGTGCTTGTAAAACGTCAGGTAACCAAGACTATCGACCATGCAAGTATGCAACCAATGCCCTACAGAATACTTTAACAAAATTTTCTTCAGTACCGTAAAGGTTTACTTTGTATTATATGCAGACGCATTCAATATTTCATTAAGAGTACATGCACTAAACTTTATTTATTCAGTGTGAATAGCTCGGATTGAAATTTCCATTAGCAAATTACAACGGATTCGCAATCTTGTACATTCATCAAACTGGTTGTGGTGGTGTACTACTATTATATGGATAGCGTGACTTTCGTGCTCTCAGTACTCCTTTGATGTCCTTTGTGCAACACATAGGTAACTTGCAGTATTACTTTATCATTTTTGCTTTTAAAACTTAACAAAATTAAAGGAAATGAAATTACAAAAAATTCATGTACTGAAAAGTGATGTGCAGAACAATTTACTACTTTAGGAAGCAACGTTTCCGTCATCGGTACAAAGTTTAAAGCTTACAATAATTTAATTGATTAGAATGAAAACGTCTCTCCATCTAAAACTATATGGAGCTTATAAAACAATCATTGGGAATTAATTTAGAATATACAACGTTACACGAAGGTTATGCCAACTTTATTCCGCTACACCAACGTTTTATTTAACATTTAATAATTTAACCAATTTGTGAGACAGCCAACCAGTTTATTTTTAAGATATAAAATATTCTCTAGTGCATTAATCTGTAGTCCTACCTGTTACAATATATGTAGGTGCTACATCATATATGTACTATTCCTGCGTGTGCTTTGTACAATCGTCTGAATTGCGTTTAAATTTTCGAGCTTAAGTTAAAACTTTCACCATACTTTATTGTTATAATTCTGTGATTGTGGAAATTCATCCTTGCTTTGATTAATCAACTTCTTCAGATTGACAAGAATTTGCAATGTCTATGTAATGGTTAATTTCTTGTGCAAATTCGTTTAATTCTAAATGCATGCAGCAAAGTTTATCGCCACACGATCGTCTTCAATGTTGGATCTGGCTCGCTTCATTAAGACTTTCATTTCCAACCATCTCACCACCATATTACTCAAGTTTTGCGAATTAAGATTCTCTAACAATTTACCCAACAGTATTCAGAAGTTTTGTCACTTGGCTATATATTCGGTTTGGCTAAAATTGAAATTGTCTACTGAAGAAACCTAACTAGACAAATTATTGAGGGACACCAATCATAACCATTTCACCTACTTTTTTCGGGTTAAAATATTCATGTTACTAATTTAAGGCTATGTTGTGATTTGTTCATTTCCTTTTTGTTCGTTGTATAAAAAAGGACAAGCAAAGTTTTGAACAATCTGAAATAATTCATTTTATATAACTAGGACTAAAAGTCATACAATAGTAATCACGTGAGAATTCACTCTTCCAAAGCCCAATCTAAGCTGGCGGTTTTCAATGTTTCACAGAAAATAAAATAGGTTCACAGCGGTACTCAGTGTTCAAGAAGCTAGGGACGCTTGCATTGTCGTTGATTGACATTCAATGACGTTAGGCAAAGTCGATTACTGAGAGCCGTTTGGATTCTCAGCTAGAAATAGTAGAATGAAGTATACTTGAACGAAACAAATAGCATTACTACAAAAACAAGTGTTTCTCCATCATTCCTTCAATTTTTCATGCATGTTTACTATTTTCCCACCATTAAAGACTACGACTTAGACAAAAAGAATATTCACACGTTGGAAAAGATGCTTGTGAAAGTTGCCAACGTTTTTGATTTTCTCTTTTTCAAAGTAGTCTAAAAACACGAATGCGTCATCTAAACAAACAATTTTCAGCAATATATCATTTTTTTTGCAATTCTTCGTACCTAATTCTGCATTTAAATTTACTTGGGAATAAAACATACCCACACGCATTTATAAGCTCGTGGTTTCTTTGCCTTTGATATAGTGAAGGTTGAAAAAACAACTTACTTTCTCGAAATTTCACATTTCTCCGGGACACTGAACTATTATCCCAGTTTTTCACCCGTATATTTAAACAAATTTTAAGCATTTCTTTCTGCCAATCCATTTAGAACATAAACCCACACATTTTTCACCATCATTGTATGATTCAATCAACGTCCAGAAGGGATTTCAGCCATCATACTTCCCAAATCCAAGCAAAAAACCATTTTCATATGAGCAGGCATGCATTTCGTCTGTTCCCAAACAGCACCACCCACTCTATCCTTACTCGCGACAACAACATGCAAAGTTTAAAATCATAACCTCATACATCACGCTTCTCTTTCAAATGCTCGAATCCAACTTTCGTTGTGACTGCATAAAAAATCTATATCTCATAGTACAAGACTAAAAAAGAAAGTTCAGTCAAGGGACAACGAAAAGAGCCTCCTAATGAAGATTTATTACGCATACATACCACCTCCGTCCTTATTGACTAACTCGATGAGAATCCAGCTCACTCATAGTTAATGAATGACTGACTGCGGGCGAATGAATGAGTAAATGAATGAGTAACCGTTCACGCAGTGGTTGGAAACTGAAACAACTGCACTGAACTTTTTGTCGCTGCAACTTTTCATAGTGCAATTGTTGCCATCACATATTTTCATATGAAGCACAGCTGAAATAAAAGAAATGAGGAATGTCCAGATAGTCAAGGATTGAGGAAGGAAAGAGAAAAGAAAAAAGTTACTTTGAACTCCATTCCTCTCTTTCTCCTGCTCACTTTTCCTCGTACTCGTTCATTCCGTTCGCTTGCTTTAGATCTAACGATATCACTGTAAAGTTTGGCTAGAGTGGAACGCTGGGTAGGTTGGTGGCTCTACTTAATCTCATGTTGAACGATACATGATAGAATGTGAGATGGAATTTTGGTTTTCGTTGGCGAAACAAAAACGGGATTGCGACATGATACATCTCAAGTCGCTCTCGTGGCCTATCGTTGTATATCCTCATCCCAACTATCCAAAAATGAACCAACTTTTATATGCTGGCCATTAGATCTAATATTTAGAATGGATCTCAAAACTTCAAGACTACAGCAATGTAAAGCATGTGTGCAAGCAACGCATCATCAGCAACCATCCTTCTACGGTGATCGGTAGAAGTAGAAAAGTTTGGGAAAATGGCAAAAAACATTTAAGTCAGCATTCCTGTACTCTCCTAAACTTTGCATCTCGCAAGGAGCAACAAACGTGCGAGTGTTTACATACACGTATTTCTCCTATGCAAGCAATGTTTATGTTTGTATTTAATCGAAGAAACCAGTACAAATACACATGCATATTCGAGAGCTGGACATGTACACACAGAGGAAAAACCTTTTTGCAAAGTTAGCGAAGAGACACAGCGCAGTACCAAACTAATATGGCGATTAAAGAACGACGAAAAAGCATGAGAGCCGTTGCTGCTCACTCCAGGAAAAATGTCAAATAAACAAGCGCTGCTACGAACAACACGATCCCATAAACCCATGCGATATGCATGAAGCAAACTACACGGGTGTTCGAAACAAAAGGAAAGTTTCTCATTTTCCTTTTCTCTTTTGTTTCAGCTGCTCCCTGGCCGGTTATATGACAAACATTGAATGAAACGAGGAAAAAGTAGATAGGTTCCAGGAGAAGGAAAAATTAATCCCTATACCACAACACTTCAATAAATTTTCGAGTCGCGCCTTTGTGTAGTTGTACAAGAGCTTGGATTGGATTGTGATTGGAGTGGCAGTGCAATATATTTTTTCAGCTTTCCCCTCTCGTACACAATAGTTTAAGCATTCCATTATGCTATTACACTCTTAGACAAGTTCTAATTGTGCGTGCCACCGGAATTGGAACTGAAAGATGGCGAATGATGAAAGTAAGTTGTATCGTGCCTATTTAAAATAAGGAACGAGTTCTTTCTGCTCCTACTGCCCATTTTGAACGAGATATTTGAGACCCAACTAATTTCTCCGGTTTTCCGGTACATGCATGGCAAAACTCAAAAGGTAAAATTTGGCTGGAGAAGTGAGTTGTCGAAAAAAACTGGCAACATTGCGTTTCCTCTACAAAGGAAATCGTCTTTCACGTCAAATAATAGTGTGGTATAAAATGATATATGTAGCATACTTACAGCATAAATAACAACATCATAAAGTTTCCTTCTGTGAACCTCCTACACAACAATGAAATTGGTTCTCGACGTAAAACCTACAATTCATAAAATCGCCAAGAAAAGTTTAAGCCACCTTTCTTATCGCGTAATTCCATATTCCAAATCCGTTTGTTGTGAGGATTCCGCTTCATTGATTGTATAACAGCAACAAAACTCTAGATGGTGGGAGATGGAAAAGAAACTACATCTTTCTCCTTCAGTGGGCGGCAACACGTATTTCATTCCTCTTAAAAGGCTAAGATTATGGAAACGCAAGAAACGAAAGTTCAACAGAATATGACTGTTGGACAGGACGACAAAACTAACCCTTACTTTGCTGGAGTTTTTGTGGCTTTTCTTAAGATGTTTCCCCCTACTATATAGGAGTCCTTTAAATGAGATCAATGCAGAATCACAATATCAAATAACTCTCAAACCGTGACTTACAGGAACCCCGGGTGGAGTAAATGGGTCAGCCAACACAACTTTTTCAGAAAAATTCCAACTGACGTTCTTCAGTTTGTTCACGGAATTTTGTTAGCTTATTGTGGTTTGAAAGGTTTATTCAGTGACAGATGCCAAAATCCACACACATCATAGTATTTAATTCAATTTGTCTGAAAGTGTCGAATTGAGCCTATTCTCACATAGTCACACATTTTCAAGCTCAACACATAGTCACAGCAAGATTTAACCTAATCTCAAGGAGTTTAAACTTTTCTGAGTTTCAGAAAATAACGTGCAATCTTCTAACGACAAATATGTACGTGGTGAATAAACAACCCTTGTAGTTAGAGCTTGGTCACGAGTTTTAGTATATTATTATAAACCATTGTAGTGTTAAAAGAGATAGCTGACTTGAATTTTGTAAATTTTTAAAATTCACTGATCAACTTTAACTATGACGTATCGACCGATTGTGCGAGCATGAGATCAAAATGTCAACGTACAAAGAACAGCCATTACAACCAACAGAAATATTGTTCACCTGGATGATGAGCCTGAACTAACCGGGAGCAAAGCTTATTCATCTCAATGCCAACCTCATAGACGTTTGTATCCCTCTACGAAGCTTATTAAAATGGCCTTGTTATCAGCATTGTTTGCATTTTATATTGTATACTCAAACTTCTATCGTCACTGCATTCAGACATGGTAATTTGATGCGTTAACGTAAACATAATATCTAACTGAGATTTATGGTAGTCAAACACAAAGAATTTCTCCGTCCATCATTTCGTATAGTGAAAGTCCTGCCCTTTATTGTAGTAATATATTATGCCAACAACCGGTTGTAAATTGTCGTGTCAGGAAGATTTAAGCCATCGTCGACAAATCTGCTTTGCTTGATGCGGTTCTGTACGGTCGGGATCATCCAAATGAATTGAATGTAAGTAAACGACTATGTACAGCTAATTTAGAAGACAACAAGAAATGAAATCTGAAGGTGGCACAACTTTCACATCGAGTCAGTTCATATTAATATTCATTGTGTAAGGAGTAAGCTGATTAATATTTACCTTCAAACTGATTTTGATCTTCGAATGCAAAATGAGATAGGAAGTGTTTCCAGATAGCGAGGAGTTTCTCCACTTTTGTTTTTACAAACAGTTGATTTGTTCAGTAGAAAAACGGCTACACTGGAAACAAATTGGGCTGCCATCGTTTATCTATTAACTTTCAGGAAGGAAGTGAAGGAGTAATGAAAGATTAAACTGGTTTAAGCTAAAACTCTTGCAAGAATGGGGGCATTGAAATGCCCGTACGCCAGTACAAGAAATGGATTAAAATGGAATATTATATTATAGTATGTGCGTTCTGTTCCGTTGGTTGTTATTAGGTGAGAAATGGATACCTTTCATCATTTTACAAAAAGATGAAGTAACTACTTAATGGACTCTGAAATGCGATGTGGAGCTCCTGCTGCAGAGCAATCAAGTTCCCTTTTCTCATTTTCATTGCTGTTGTCAAAAGCATTTCTCATTCCTTTCTCTTTCTCTTCGGCCAAATAAAGGATTTCCAATTAGAAGCTGGAAGAAAGAATAACGAACTTGTTATCCTATCTCAGCTAACTTTGATGGATGAGTGAGTGAACGAGACTGGTGTGGAGCCAAAGCTGGTGACACATGACATCCGAGAGTTGTGCTAGACTTTACTTTACTACAGACTAAGCAGTTCTCACGTCTCTTACTTGCTTCTTTACTCATATTTGATGACAAACCAGGGACGAGAGGAGGCTGCTGGGATGAAACTATTCATTTTTTACAATGTGCATATCTATGCATGCTATATTACAATCTTGGAAAATGTGCCAGCTCCGTGTGGTTACAAAAGGAGTAGTGGGGGTAAATAATGAAGGAAGTGTATTGCAACCATAATGTAAGCTCCAGATAATTTCGTTATCAAGTGAGCACAGTTACAGTTTTCTCTTTCTATCCCGCTTTCTCCTCCAAAAGCAGCAGTTTCATTGTCGCTAAAAGCAAAGCACTGAAATCGGTTATAATGGTAGAGAAGAGGATGGATTGGATGGATGGTGGCGTTCTGATGAGCTCTTTCGCTTTGGGTTAAAATGACACATAATTTACTACTCACCACCATGAAAGGGGAATGAGCTCTTCACAATTTGACAAAGAGAGAAGAGAATGAGAAAACGGGGTAGGCTGATGAAGACGTCGGGATATTGAAACGGAAAGTAGCTGAGCATATTATGCAATATGCATATCGAAAAAACTAACAACATTCAATATGAATGGATAACATCGTCTTACTTAAGAAGGAACAATTCCTCCTATACTTATCGTCGTCAGATATATTTCATAAATATAAGATGCTTCATCATACTCAGAAATAAGCTGTGAAATAAATTATGCAAATATTCCGGACCTGTATTTACTCTTCGCATTCCTTTTGTCAGATTTTGTGTTCTTTAACTAGCTGCGGTTCACTGAGGCTACATGGGAGTGAGGTACTTGAATATTGTGTGGGCGAACATGGAGTTTCTTTGTCACTTTCCCGAAGTTGTTTCCGGTTACACAATGCATGCTATATTATATAAAGCGACGTGTAATACGTACTTCAGTAGATTACAAATTTCCAATTCTTCCTAATAAAAAAGAGGCGAATTAATAAGTAATTAGAGGTGGAGGTAACCACTTATACATTTTTCAAGCCTTATCTTATAAATTCCTGCAGTATACAAAAGCTCTGCATTGTGCATCATTATGAATTGTGACCACTTAAAATAGAATCTGAAAACTGGTATGGCTCCGCTGAGTGTCTGTCCTTTTTGGAAGTTTGCCATGTATTAAAAATTCCTTTTTGAAAGTCCGACATCCGAAAATGTGGCAATTTTCTTACTACTAGGAAAACTGAGAGTGTATGTGACGGATTCAAATTCTCCCCAAGTTGTGTTATGTTTTCATGGCAGTTCTGTTGCCTTTATTCAACAATTTTTCACAGTCAGCATTATTAGAAGTATTGCAGGTTGGCTTGGCATTTTGCTCTCCCATATAAACATTGACTGTTCGCTATAAGGGCTCAAACATGAAACATAGTGGAATACCTTTGTGCTGATTGAGTGGAGGAAAACGAGAATTTCAATGCAAATTGAAATTCATGAAAAACTGAGATGGTGGTAGTGGACTTTACAGAAAGCGAAAATTGCCTTGTCACTTGCGATACAAAGGCTGCTGAGAGAAACTCCACGTAAAATGTATATATACATGTCATGCCACTAACTTAAACTGTAAACGGGCAGTCTGACAATGTGCAAGCTGCAGAGATATAGGTACACGTATATATTTAAAGGAAAACAAGTATCCAAACAGTTCTAGTAATTTTGTTTTGTAGTGATGGCATGTCGTGAGTTTGCTCGTAAACTCGACATTTTCCAATTTCGTCAATTCAAATGCATGCATCTGCAGTTCGTGGAATGGGGACCGAAAACGCTCAGCCATATAACAATAAAAACGTCGACACTTTCAATATTACGGGCTAACACAATGGAAAAACGGTATCTTTTCTGATGCGAACGATAAATAATGATGCTTATTGTTTAGAGAACCAATCTTCCAGAAATGGATGTACCACCGTAGGTTTAAAGCCCGAAAGTTTGATCTATTTTGCAAATATGAAAGGTTCGTCATAATGAATCAGAACGCAACTGACGAATAATGTAAACGAGGCTAAAATTTAATCTGTGCGATATTACGATCGATTATATTGACTTATCTCATGGCACGGGAAACATCGAAGCTAAGCAAGCAAAAGTTACCTACTTGTTGAGTGTTCTCTTATGCAACTTTATGAAATGGAACTTCAGTGGACATGAAAATGTGCACAGGTTTTATGTCGCCATAAAATTTATCAAGCGCACCGTGTTTTTGGTGAACTAAAGAACTACATTGCATTAAGGTTACAGGTCACAAGTAAAGTTGATAACCATCTCCTAGAATAAATTGGGAACTTAATTTAAATTTAATTTTGACTAGTGCTTCTAAAATTCCAATAAATTGTAATAGTAAACATAAAACAGATATACTAACTAGACACGACATAATATATCTAACATATGGTCAATTACATATTATTCATTCTATTGCCGCTTCACAGAAGAAATAAAAATACGTTTAGAAAGCTAATGTTGGATATGTGTTTTTGTTATCACAGAGAAGACGTGACGTACATTTCTGTCTAAATATCTCAATTTGTAATTTTCAATTTATGCAAACCTACACTGGATTCATCGAATTTGATTGAAGTATCAAAATGCAGCCATCGTGTCATTCCTATCTTTCGCCTGTATTCTTTACTAATATCAACACCACAAACTTTCTCTCTCTTGATTTTCGTTTTGTTGGACCAGCCCTGAGAGCTGTGTACACAACTTTCTGTTGACTACTTCTCCCTATTGGAGACTTAACGGAGCATTAAATATAGACTAGTACATTGGCTTGCTGTGCAAATATTTGCATGTTTTCAATCAACTTTTTCATCTGTGCACTTTTTAATAAAATTTTCATTTGTTTCATTTGATACCTCCTGTTTCTTGATGAGTTAACTTTAATCAGTTATTATAATGAGTTTAGTGTATGTTCTAGTTAATATGCTGGCAGAAAATTTTCCATGTTGTGGTAATATATTTATGTCATACAATGAGACGGGAGAATGGACGAATGAAGCATAAAGTCGCTAATATTATATAAGCACTCTGGAACAATTTTATATCAGGAGGACAAACAGAAGGCCGAGATTAAACTTATTTAAATTTCCAACTTCCAACTTCCGGTTAGTGCGCTTGAATCAAAAAACCTAATAAGCTGAGTGTATGCTAAATTTGCGGAAGCATAAAAACAGTCCTGCTCCCTCCTGAAGGATATCCTAAACCAAGTAGATTAAAATGTGTAGGAAGTCAGTCGTGAGATTCGATTCTGGGGTGTGTGGTGTATTGTATAAGTGTATTTCATTTTGGACGTAATATGAACAGCAAGCTCACTCAACCGATTTAGCCTTCAGCTTTTCATGTAGTGCACTAAATTGGCAGCGTAATATAGTTTTTGGCGAATTCATGTTTAGACCACACCAAGGCCCAACTAAACACGTGTATTATTAACGTTAAAACATAAAAGCATACAAGATGTCTCCATTAATGTCGTATTTTACCACCGGAATTATTATTATCTGATAAAAATTTGAGTTGTTAAATGGTTTACGGTCTTTAATGTAAGTCTTAAAATCTCTTAAAAAACGAGCGTTATGGTCTTGTTTGGAAATGACTCTACTGACGCATTTAAAATACCAGTGTGCCACAAATAATAACTGAATGTTGAACCTGAGATACAACACTCATAACTGTTCTATTTAAATCCAACTCCAATTTCTGCTTACTAATATATTGTGGAATTGACGTCTATAATCAACAAGTTTAGGAAATAATCCTGAAGAATATTCTCGGTGTAGACTCGACAAGACTGATACACAAGACCAGAAATTGCAACATTTAAGTGTTAGCCAAAGTACTTTTTTGTTCTAATCAGATAAGATCGGCAAAATAACCAAATTGAATAAGAACATTTCTATACAGATATTGTTTTATGGGTTTCTGAGTTCACCGCATTTGGCTTACCTTTATTTCATGTAAAACAAATACTTTCACCCTCTCAAAAATTATCGCTACACTGCGCAGCAAAAATTTCTCGAAATTTCAATGTGACCGATCCTACATCAGAATACACTTACGAACTATAAGCGTTTCAAAACTCAATGTCAAATTCATCACCAACTCGAAGAGATTCTTGCTAAACCGCTTTAATTTAAACATGAACGGTGCTCTGTTTTACCCTCCAGATAGAAATCGGACTTGATTGGAAAGTGGAAACTCTTACAATCGCCATTTAGACAAGGTAACCCAAAACGGTTTAGAGCTGGTCCCAAGTATTAGTTTTTAAGCTTGCAATTCGCAATCATTACGATGAAGTAATAAAAGATGCATAACATCCTTCAATCCCAACGCCGGGTACGCCACCACCACAATCAACCAGAACCAGAGCAGGTGCAGGTTGCCTTCACTTCCCTGGTATATGGTTGTGTGTCTGTCTGTACACTGCATGAAGTTGAAAGTGGGTTTAATGGAACAGTTTCCTGTTTGTTTCATGCTGTATACATATATTCATCGCCAAGAGCCAAATTACTGTTGAATCTGAATGTACTGGGACACTTTAACCACAAATCAAGCGTCCAATCTTCTCTCCATTTCCTCGTCAAATTATTAGTAGCGACAAGGCAGAGAAACTAAACTACTCCTACTAAATGTGAGCTCAGATCATTACCACATTACACACTTACGGGACATAACAACCTAGAAGGTAGAGAAAGACACTAGAGCCCTTTCACACGGATAGTGCGAACATTGGCATAACGCTTTATCATTACTACTCGTACGTATCTACACATAATAATAACACTTCACCAGTCTTGTGGGCTCCACCACCAATCCAAGTTCCTTGGAACTGTAATCATCATCAGAGTAGTGAATAATTATACAACATAAACTAACGTAGTTATGTGACATCAGTCAGTAGGAATCTAACCTCCTTGCTGGAATCATGAAGAAGAGGATGACGATGTTGCAATGCCAATACCACTAGACTCCAGGAACTCCACTAACGCGCACACACAGTAAATACATTACGGAAACGCTGTGGCTCTTCATAAAAAGTAAACCAATATAATATTGTCTGGAACACAACACTCGCTCTCTGTCTGCCCGCCAAATTCCCTACACTTCCACCCAGTATGCAAATACTTACGAAGGAACTCAGAAAGCTCATTGTTCCTTTGATAAGCTTTCCTCTTCGTTGCTGGATATATCCTGTCACATGAATAGCCCTTTTGTTCCATTAAGAGCTACGAATTTCCATTAGCATGTGGATACCTTACAAAGTTCATCATCGTGATATGATGATGAGGATGATGATGGAGGGAACATAGACAGAATGTTTTCCTCTAGCAAAAAGGAGTGAGTGGCTGCTTGTTCGCATAACTCATTCCTCCGGATGTGCCATGAACGTGAATATTTGAATGAGTGATGAACTTCATTTAGATTACTTCGCAACCCTGACTGAGACTCTCGTTGATTGTAACTGAGTCAAATCAGATTTGCCGTGGGCAGATAGAAATCTACTGATATGTGCTATGGAATTAGATGTCCAATTTCTTTTTCTAATTCCAACTCTACAACTACGCATTTGTTGTTGCTATTATTACAAGAGATAAGTTTGTCATCAAATTCGTCAATCATCCGAACCATACACACCCCAATCCAACGTGTGGAGTCTGCACAAAGGGATATGAAGCACGGCAGTTGTTATTCTACGCCTTCTTATAATGTCTGATGCCAGGAAAGATTTCACTTTGCTAAGTCTTTATAAGCTTAAAATGCCATCAAGCTGTCAACATCGATATCAAACTGCAAGATTACAGTCACCGTCAAAATCATTATCAAGATCGTCCGTGTGCGTTGAGCACACAGTATTTTTCTCCAATGAAACGTTTCTCCGTGTGCACTCAATACACACGGCTTTAGTTTGATGGAAGCCAAACACTACTCAAAAGAAAGATGTAATGGAGAACACGTGAACGTAAATAGAACCCTCTTTTGTTGTCGTTTGATGCAAACTTTTCAACTTTAGCTGGTATCTTTGTATGATGCGCTTTTTAATTCTCAATAAAGGTATTTGAATGCTTTCATAGGAGCAGTTTGACTATAATACTTTTCGTTGAATTGAAATTGCGTTTCATGTTGACTTGAAAATTTGCATATTTCATTTTAATGAATGGAATAATCGTCTGTGCAAGACTTGTTCATTACGAAATACATGGAATACTCCCGGAGATGCAGCAACTTACCAATTATTATTGCCGTAACTCCCCATGCGTCATGTTAAAGTTGCACGTGCCTTAAATCTCCCTGACTTAAAAGTTTTGACATTAGAACTAAGCTGATGTCCTTCAACAAGATTTCACAGAAATCCTTACAATTTGTAAAGAAACATTAATTTTCCTTGTCGTTCTAATATACCCATCAACACAGCCAATTATGAGTTTCTATTTGGGAATTGTGTAAAATATGATTTTACCGTTACTGACGTATTTACTGTACTGTGCAAGTTGCATAAAATGTAAAATGACATTTCGTGAAGTAATCCGAGAATGTTATAATGGACGGTCCCAAGTAGGTGACGCATTTAATCATAAATACTTAATTTTTTCATCCACGATTCTGTCTCATTATGTTGTGGCAACTTTAGGCACAGGTTATAGGCATACTGGGATGAGCGTATGAGATCAAAATCACTTGGAATTTTCCCAGACACATGTTTTTTCACAGGGAAATGGCCTGCTTTTAATAATTCGATGTTACTTGAGCACTCAACTGCAGATGATGTAAAGATGCATACTTTTTCACAGTCAAGAGTGCATACACACAGTGAGATCACTTTGTGCTAAATTGCCACCATTATTCGTATAATACCTCATAAAACTCTTCCGCAGGTTGTCTGTCAGTCAGCATATTTAATTTGAAGCTGAGTGTTTAATCAATAAAACTGTCCTGGAATGCGAGCAGGTTGGCAAACCGTTGGGTTGGGGGTGCCACATCTGAAGCTGTGTTAGACGAGTCGACCAAACCAAACCAAACCAACCTAACACAAAATTCTTTTCGCTGGTGCAGCAAAATCACTACTGGGAAAACGTTATTGGTGCTAGAATAAGCAGTTATCTGATTGTAGTTGATGAAAGATTTCGTATCAGATCAGGCAGAAAATGTAGTGGGAGAAATCATGGTTTTGCCACCATCAACTTTGCATTTTATATCCACCTATACCTATATACAACTCGGTTTGAGCTGCCTTAACTTTTACGGTTAGTTTATTCAAGCAAAATTTGATTGTTGACTTTGCAAAAAGATATGCCTCTCTATCGGATGTTATTCCCATTACATACTATTTGCAGAAGATGTATCTCTCCATCAATAAAACAAACGAACACATCATTTTGTCAAACTGATTTCCAGTTAAATTGAGCAAATAACTGAAAGAAAGGGAGGAAGAGTGATTCTCCAATTATAATGGTGGTATCAAAACCAATTCAAAGCAACACCACATACCCCATGAAAAACACTTTCTCAAAAAATACTTGACTACGTTTCTCATTGTAGCAACTCGAGCAAATATATTCTTATCTACAACAACTACATAATTCAAAGTCCAACTTTAGTACTTCCATGTTCCAGTGTGCCCAAACTAGCCCTTTATCAGATCAGCAATACTTCTAAAAACAGAAATTCATTGGATCTTGCATGACATTGTCTACTGCCAGAGAGGAAACTAGGAAAACCAAAAACTTCTGTGGTTTTACTATGACCCGGATACACATATGAATCAATCCAACGTTCTCTTTCAGGGAGTTGTGTGTGGTGCTGACTATTTTTATTATGTACGTGAGCGCTGCTCGCAGTCAATACTCTGTGATAAGATGACAATGTCATGTATAAAAGCGGGTGGCACGTTTCACTTCAATTACTCAAACTCATCCTTATTGGTATTCCGCCCTGTGTCCACCAGCTGTCCACTTTGTTGGTCTGTTGAGGACTCTCCGGAATGTAAAAAGTGGTTTCCTGACTAAATGTAAAAATGAAATGCATCGAAAATAGCCATGGCATTAGGATGTTGTGTGGAGTTGTCAGCGACAGAAAATAAAAATCTATTTGCCTTCTCGGTTTGATCTTGCAGAGCGTACCACACGCATCCCTTTTGCTAGATTTCATATTTTCCTCTGTAAAATCCAATGTATACGGTTATTGCTTTGTGAAAAGGAAAGTGAAAGTAAATTTTGTATGTAGTTTCCACAGCCCTTCTTCTTGATCTCAGCTTTCCCGTTCAGCCCTTTTTCGGTAGTCCGCTTTTCATACTTAACTTATACAATACAAGTTAAAACCTACGTAGATGACTCACGTCCTCGTCTTTCCAAAATAATGTATATGCTCCTATGTATGAACGGTCCGGTAACATTCGAAAATTTAAAGTAACGACATTGGTCGGCTTATGCTCATAGCGGGTATAACTCAAAATTTGAGATGAAACGTAAATTAATTGCAAATTCGATGGCAAAGAAACATACGGAAATAATAATAAGCTGGTAAGTATGCGCGCTCCTACAAATTTTCAGGACAAAATATTAGACAATAAAAATAGAATTCTTCCACGAGATGAAACCAGTCAAATACGCTTCCATGGCAGGACACAAAACATGAAGCTACCGAAAACTTTTATGTCTATTGCAGCGGAGCACTCTTCTCATTCCAATAACAAAGTTGATGTTTTAGGTTGCCCCTTGTATACTGCGGAAGCTTCTAACAAATTTGCTTAAAATGAAAGAGAGGCTGAGTCAGCCCGGATATGATTTCGATTTTGCTGACTTTATACCTACTTAAACAGTTTTTAATTACCGGTTATACTAAAATATATGCTAGTAAAGTATGCCTACATGTTTCGTGAATATAGCATCATGGTACTGCAGACTTCACTGTCAGTCCTGTTGCTACACAAACCGTTTGCTGCCGACTATGTACAGGGCAATGAAAATTGTCAATTATCATTTTGATAAAAAATCAGGCACTTAATTGGATTTTTAATTTAACCATTTTGATACTATACTGGTAATTAGCTGGTTTAAACTCTGCTGGTTGTACTGCTGTTGCAGCGAGCTACGACATTTCATTTGTAATTCAATTTTTAATATATACAAACACTACAGTTGACTGATATTTTGTACAGTGATTGTATGACTTCTTGTAATGTTATGTAGGAAAGCAAGGATACTGGAAGGATGCTGTTCGTGGAGGTATGCCTTTAACGCAGACTTTTAGAATCTTCAATGTCATCAGTAAGGCTTGAAACAATTTTCCAATTTGTGTGTAGAGCTTTAAAACCATGAACATCATATTTTATCATTATTTTTAGATATACTTGTTAAGAATTGTTAACTGTTTTATTCTTTATTATTAGCCTAACACCATTCCAGTCAGTTCTCCTCCCATTTCATATGATGGGCCTGATGAATTTGTTTAAAAACTAGTTAAAATAATAACTGGTCTAGAATACAAGCATAAACAAAAGATGTAATATGGCATCATAACTTTGTTGGCTCCCCAACAAAATGGAGTAGAAATAGAAACTGTCTAAAATTTAGAATGATGTTATGAAAAAGTCTGCAATGTATATGAAATGAACACCGCCACTTTTAGCAGACGTCATCTTGTTCTGTCAAATCCAAAGCACAGTAGAAATATATATAACTGAAACTAAAAACAAAGATTACGTAACTAATTTCAAGAGAAAAATAAACTTTCTCATGCTTTTACCTGTAGCAAGAGACAAAGCAGAATCAGGAACTGGTGACGAACAGATAAATTTTATTATTAGAGGAGCATTTATCAGTTATATCAGTAACGATCACAAGGGTAATAGCTGCAGGCAGAAAGTGAATATTTTGTTTATTATCATTGTTATTCAGCAGACCTCAAGCTACTGCAAATTGCAACAAACTGTTTTTTCCATCTGTCCATATCACAGAGATCTCTGTGTGAAGCAGATGCACTACAAACCAGAGTATTTGAGGACTTGCTCCCACGATACACTCTACTATACGTTAGATTTATTTATTCAGGTTAATCTTATAGCAGCATCTTCTCTTATAAACCACATAACACACAGTTCCAATGACTTACCAAATACGCTGTATTATTTCGTTAAGGAGTAATCACTTGGGTACGTAAAAGTATCCAGAAACGCTAATATCAAATAATATTTTCTATACGGCAGGGCCACTACCACAACATTGGGATGCAAAAGCTTTTATCCGTATTTTGTATTACTCACTTCCATACAAAAGTAGGCACTTCGTACTCCTTGCTTTATGTTTGTGTACATTCTACAGGCTAATGCAATATCAAATGCTCAATGATGTACATATTTGCTAACACCGGAAAAAAAACCAATAAATGGGCAAAAAACGAAAAGTAAATTCCGGTCTGAGTGTTTTCCCATATTCTTTACGCGATGACTTTCTATTTTCTGAAAACCAAGGTAGTCACCATCGTCTAGTGAGTTCATCATTCTGTCCATCTCCTCACAGAATATAACAGGTATTGAATACACAAAACAACTACGCGTTTAGTTTATACGGAAAACGTATGGTTTTTATTTTAAGTTAGGGAAATGGTGGTGGTTATGATAATAATAGAAGTGATACCTATTATCCGTACCATATCTATAATAAACTTGGTAACTCAGGAATGTAAAAAACTAGCAACTTTGGGACCTTTGAACTTAAAACTGTAGTAAAAATGTATCTATATGCCAACTTTCATTTCTCAAAATTTAGTATTTTTGACTTAACTGAGTTTGAAAAGTCACATTTGGGTCACATATGAGTACCAATGTTGACCTCATCTAGTGCTTAGGTTTCGATTAATATAGTACATATGCCCCACGTTTGAAAATCTAAAGGTTACCCATCTTCATACTTGATACTTGTCTTGAAGTAAGTAAGCTATCAAGTAATGAAAAACTATTTTGAAAGAGTTAATCTGTGCGAAAGTAATCGTGATTCCACATGTACTGACCCAGACGACAGACACAACAAAACAAAAAACTAGCAAAAAGTTGCTAGTTAATAAACAAACCTTGGCTCTTAAAATTCTATTCGAAAAAGCACAGGAGAGATCTTTTAGCTAAATATATAAACCAAACCAACTTTCTCTTTCTTCTGAAAGTATTACAATGTCGGAGAACGACAGTTTTCCCCAAAGCAAATGCAGTACATGCTCATCACTGTAATAAATAATACGTTTTCACCAGGAGGTCAAATAAGGAAACACCATGATGGTCAAGTAATGGAGAAAAGGAAGAGAGAAAGACTTGTGCACTTTGTAAATGGAGAAAGCAAGTGGTAGTGGCGCTGGAAGTAGCACAACGATGTAATTGGGGCATCGTGAAACACAAACTTTCCACATGCATGCGGACGGATCCCCCCCTTAGGCTTATGTTACAATAAGTAAATCTGCTTGGAAATGTTTGCTCGCACCACCCATGCAAGCACCGCCAAGCTGCATCACGGTGAAGTGCATAGGTATTATGGATTATATGAAAACACACTTTCGAAATGCTGGCTAGAGTTTCTGGTACCCCAAACTTCTTCCAATAAACAAGAAAAACACTTATTTTCGGTAACCGGCCCTTAACCCGAAGGACCGTTTGCCCGCGTACCGTTATCCCGCGGATCAGTTAACCCGCCCGACTATTAGCCCCGCTGTACTGTTACCCCGCTTGACAGTTAACCCGCGGGAAGTTAGCCCGAAAACATTTTACCCGCGGAGTTAGCCCGAAAACATTTTAGCGTGGAGTTAGCCCGAAAACATTTTACCGCGCGGTGGAGTTAGCCCGCATGACAGTTAACCCGCGGTTTGGTTCTACATTAACTACCAATGAACTACTATGTTTTCAAAATATTACTATGCCATGCCGCCACGCCAACAATGCCAGTGTGGCATGTTCAATAATAATATTCGAAAAAATGGCCCGAGTGGCTACCCTATAGTTACCTATATGATACATACAAAATGTAACTAGTTTTTTTACCTGGATACAGGTATAGAAAATTAATGTTGAGTTTTCACAAACGTCTTGACAAATTTGAATTGTCCTGTCCTTATATTGAGATAGGTTTGGTTATGTTTGGTTGGTTAGCAAACTGATAAAATTGTGTACACTGTAAGGAAAGCGAGACCACTTTGTTATTAACACACAGAATAACTAGACTACTTGGTTATTAAGAGGCTAATCTGTTTACAATGTCACAAAAGGGAGACTTCATACATATATTTATAGCTAAAAATGAGATTATATAGTTATATTGGAAAATACATTTATACTACCATGGAATACTTGTGTAACTATATGGTTGGAGGGTAACCTACCGGGTCATATTTCCAAAACGGTATGCTGGCGAAACCTAATTTTTGCTGAATCGTGTTCTCTCCTAAATTTCGAATCGAATGATGTACCACACATGTCTCAACTCGAAGGGTCAGCTGGAGCGTAAAGTTCCAACTTTTTCCTAAATTGTTGAGCATGAATGACTTCAAAAGTAATAAGCCTAACCAAAACGCGGGTTAACTGTCATGCGGGCTAACTCTACCCCGGGTAAAATGTTTTCGGGCTAACTTCCCCGCGGGTTAACTGTCAAGCGGGGTAAGAGTACGGCGGGTTAACTGATCCGCGGGATAACGGTACGGCGGGCAACGGTCCTACGGGATACGGGCCTAGACCCCTTATTTTCCGTTCCGTCACAGTAATGCAACGTCTATGCATAATAATGGGAGTCTTAATGTGTACATTATTACTGTTCCGCCTTCAATTTTCCATTTTCTATTATCTTCTCTTATGAAAGATGGTCTGGCAAAGTGTACGCTATTTTTGAGTAATGTTCTATTTCAACCTTGTGTATTGCTCGTTACATTGTGGATATCTTAAAAATTGTTCGTTTTAACAATATATCTTAGCTACATTATTCGCTTTCACTGTCTTATGGCTATTTTCTCAAGCTTGTTACACAGAGCATTTTATGTACAGTGAATATGAGCTCAGTGGAACAAGGCTCCGAAAAAATCTTCCATGATCAAACTCAACCGGTCAGAAAGGCAACTGCGAAACTTATCCTTTCATACGAAATAAATGGAAGAAAGAAAAAGAGAATGGGAATGACTAAGAAAAATGAACACATGTGGAAACAAACGTTTATTTTCAGGTACAAGCTAAGCCAGAAAAATTCTTTTAGAGTGGAAAACCAGTGAAAACAGCCAAACCAAGTCCAGCATTGTAAATTGTTAGGTTATTTCCGCATCTTTTTTTTGCTTGCCATCTTCCTCTCATAGTTTGTTTCTTTACAAATATTTCACTTCAAATAATGGTGATTTTTCAAGACACATAATACACGCTGTTTCACCCTACTTTGCTTTCATTAGCCACTTTGTTCTTTCAAAGTTGACGTTCGACATTGACAGAATATGGTGAATGGCAAATGTCTGGTGGGTACATATTACAAATGAAAAAGATCATGCCATTCGTGTGAGTACACGTATGTGGAGGGTATGAATGTCATTTGTCTACTTATGAAGTATTCACCCCAACGCGTCCTCCTCGCTCATCCATCCCATGAACTGGAGAATGCACACTGACTGACTCAAGATGAACTTTGTGTCAACCGGCAGCCATAGAACCAAAAACCATGAAACGAATGAATACATCGGGGCCATTGCGCCAACGGTGGAAGACTGCACTTATGTGAATGGGAATTCCTAAAGTTGATGGGTTTTGAACTTGAGGCGCATTTTTTATTTAGAGAAAACTCTTTCCTTCCGTTATTCGTACTCTGTAGCAACATATATGTTCGTAATGTGCCGGTATCATGTATCATGAATGAAATACATACTCTAATTATCCAGTCCCCGTAAAGTTGCCTAAACAAAGTAAAATGTGACAAATGTGACGAGGAAAGTGCGTCTCGAACTCTTGTCAAAAAATACGTAAAAGAACATTTGTGTTATTCCAAATTTGGGGAGGGGTGGTGATGATGATAATGATGCATGTAAAACTAGAACAAATGCATAGAAATTAAGGTTGATGAGAATATGAAAGGAAGGAACGTAACTTCCGAAATTGCCTTTCCCTGCAACACTGGACTGTATCAGACTACTAAACCAAAAGATATTTGTACCGGCTGTGACGATGGGAGTGCTTGAGCAATTGTTTTGTCTACAGTTGTTTACAAATGAAATGCAAAGCCACCAAATGGGATTCCCACAAAGACTGGGCTTGGCTTGGCCCAAAAAAATCTGCGTCTAGAAAGTTCCTTGAACATAAATATGGATTACATTGTGTTTCATGTTGTTTTCTTTACAGCTACTGTGCTTTTTCTTTAGTGGATTAATAACGATTCCATTCATTAATGAATGTAATTGGAATATTTTCACAAAGCTCTGGCTTTGTGATCTAGGTTCTTGTTAGTGTAGATCTAATACCCCACCAAGGACTGGCTGATGGAAAGGCAATACTAATCCGCTGTATATTTTTAAACAATGCAGTGACTCAAGTGGGATTATTTGTATCGTCTATTATGTTACAAAGAAGCCTTTAGATGATGGAATTGGATTTTCGACAGTAACTGATTCTCTTTCTCATTATTGGACTGATGGATAATTTTGGTAGCCCAAAGGACTGGCGGTATCATTTCGTTATAACTTAGTCTCAGCCTACTCCAAAGTATGTAGACCATATCCCATCATCATCTTGTAGGATTTAGCTATGGAGAAAGTTAGGGGAGGATGTCGATAGTGGAATTATGCCGCACATGGTAGCGAAATAGCCATTTTACATTAAGAAAGAATTGAAGAAATTGAATGCTTTGAACCAACAATCTATAAGATTGAATACGCTGCTAAAAAAGCAGTGGGGAAACGGTGCTGGGATATAAGAACGTGGAATATAGCTACACAAGATTCTTCACAATACGCAGTCAATGCAGAGAAATACCTATACAATTCCTTATGTTATTTCATATATTATGTATTTATCATATATTACTGGAAGAAAAAAGGAAGCGAGTGAGTAATACTGCTAGTAATTTTTTTAACAAACGTCGACGAAATGGAAGCACGTGGCAAAGCGGGAACCACCATACCGTTTCCAGCTGTCGATCCTTTATCTCCCTCCCGTGTAGCTTTAGCCAGAAGCTAGTGTCAATAATGTACATGGAAAAGGGTACTCCCATCGTCAGTAGGTTGCTCACTATGAGCGCAGCAGCGTAAATGGGTTATTCATCAAATCGGCTTAGTTATATGATGTGAATGGAGTTGGGGAAATTACTTTTTAAATATATACTTATCTGCGTGTACTAGCTATGTACCTGCCTACCACTACTGGCTTATCGCTACCATTTCCACAATTGCTGCGTTATGGAGCCCATGCCGCCACATCTTAGCATCCTAACCTTAACTACCAACTGCCGACCGATAATGCAGTTACTTAACTTTCATTCTACTCCTCTCTCATTTCCCTGCATGAGCTCGTGGATGTGTGTGTACTTTTCCTTCTTGAATGAATGATACTCCCTTCTTTACGTACATATCGGCATCAAAATGGTGAGAATTCCCCAGAGACGCGGAAAAACTGACTTACGAGCTATTTTAAAGCTATATAGCGGATTTATTCAAGTCATAATGGAAAAAGAAGTGGAAGTACACACAAGGAGTAAGCCCTTCATCAGGAGGACTAAATATTTGGAGACTGCATACTTGGTTTAGTGAACACCGGGAGTGAGGTGGTTGGTTGGGAGAGATGCAGTAAATTTTTATGTTAGGTTCACTGTAATCTTTGCTTTCACTAGTGACGACAGGTATAAGTGCGAGCTCCAGAAAAGTTTTCCTTATTCCCCGCCTTCTTATAGCTGCTTTGAGAAATTCACTCCTGCCTTGGCTTGTGCTCACAGCAGAGTAGGCTGACCTGCCAGAGAAAAAATATATTGCCAACGTACCATCTCGTTACCTAAAAGCTATTCTCTGGATGCACACACATATTTTTTTCTGTAAAATGGCATCAATCACAACACCGTATAAATGGCAATTCGTATCCAAAAGATAAATTACAGGAAGCATAATATAAGCAAACAGATTTATGCCACGGTGGTACGGATTAACAGAGATAGATTCTAAGACTTTCTACCCTTCTATCAATTTGTTTTGTAAGATAACACTTTAGTAATTAAACTGTCTTGACAATCACTTTTACGTTTAAGGGGATTAGTCAGATTCTTACTGCATTCACATTCCAACAAATTGCATTAAAACTTTATCATCAATAAAACAAGCTTTGCAATTGCAATAGGTGGCCTTGCCTTGTGACAGAATTTATTAACTGGGATAACAAATAGCTCGGAGGATTATGGGAGTTTGGTTTGGTTGTTGTTCATTAAATTGTAACAAAAATATCGGCATCCGAAATGGAAACCTGCAAATATGGGACGTTAGCTCCTCCTATCATGAATCAAGAAGCGTTCAACATTCAACGACTTTGTAATGAATAATTCAGAATTTCCAACCGCTCCGGATTATTTTGTATGCTTAAACCAAGTCAAGGGAATAAATATATAACGCTGTGTGACTAGGTAGACTCAGCTTTTCTTCAAAGGGTACTTTTTTCCATCCCACGAAGAAAATCGTAAACAAAAATTATTCAATGGGTAGTAAAAAACACACATCTTCAATTGTATCAAAACTCCAAATTTTAGAAAAGTCCCTGTTTCCTTCGGTTTGAATTAAATATATACTCTCCATCTTGTGTACTAAACGGAATAGGATGGAGACTGGATCTGAATGAAAAGTGAGCTCAGCCCTGACTTATTTGAGTACCTTTACTAGTCTATCTAACATTCCATTCAACTCGTTTACTTTGGAAGGTGCGGTGCGCTGCTGATGCACTTAAACCAAGGATAACTGGGAAGTTCGTGGGCGTACAAAAACTTCCATTAAGTATTCTGAACCATTAGCCTTTTTAAGAAGCATTGGAGTTGGAAGCATAACATCGCTTTGATGAATTATTTTATAGTATTATGGAAAAAGTAATATCTAAACACTACTGCTCAAAGTGTTTATATGCCTTCACTTATTAACTAGTTCAACCGATTCTTTGTTTCATTTAGTCACGACAGTGTTGGTCCGTCCGTCTTTTTGATATTTAAAAATGATGTTGTCACAGTTTGGTAGTGTAGACCGATGATAAAGTAGATCGAGGCCTAAAAGCATTACATCTGTTTGATCTAATCAGGTCAAAGTTCAATGCCAATTTGTTTTTCTTGGAATGGGTCTTTCAGCATTTCAAAATAAACCTGGCAAACGAGCTACTAACAGAACGTTACTAGCATGACCCTGCCTTGACCTATGACCTTCTAAAGGTTGCAAATATATTTGTTCGTATACCAGCAAGGAAAATGGGGTTCCCCTTTTCAGTGTTGTAGGAGTGGCAACAGTTACCATTATTTATCAATGCCTTGATCTTTATTTTTAACTTTGAGTGAAGTGTTATGTTATGATTATTATACCACACCTTTTTTACATACCATGTGCTCTTTTTTTAAACATGCAAAAAATCCAGCCTTGTTAAATGTGTTCCACCTTTTAATATTGCATCAGTTCTTGAAACTCCTACGCTTGTAGGTTTTATTATTGTAACCAATTCAAAGGCTTAATAGGAGCTGTTTACTCAGAAAACAAAATTTTTAATGAATGTTCAACAAACCATCACGGTTTTAATATTGTTTGAAAGAGAGCAGTGATTAAAACAGATTTTTCAGTCTAAAATTCTGAGCATTCGTTTTCCGAATTCATCTTTTAGTATGCATGTGTCCACTTTCCTGAATACAACCTCTTAAATAAATAAATTCGCAGCAACGTGTCAATGATTCACATGACGAAATCAATGGCGTGCTTTGATGTATGGGTCGAATATATCGTAAGGAATAATAGCGTGTTGGTTCATCCTTTTAGTTTATTTATGAGTAATAGCTGCTATGCGTAAACGATCATAACTAAATCATGGACAAAATTGTACATTGTTGATTTTGGGCAAAAACTCTTTTATAAACAATATTGGAAAGTGCCTTTTTTTTAACAGTAAAGTGTGAAAATGAGGAGACAGTTTTTCTATAACAGTAACAATGTTTTTCTTTAAAATTTGTAAATTGCTGCAATTTTTTGGATAGAAGTAAATTATAATTGGGCATTTGAAAATATTAAGTCGCTGAACGAAACATGTTACAGATTTTAGGGGGGCAGGCAAGATTTCCTATTGGAGTTATGACCTGAATACCGAAACTGCAAAAAAAGTTCCAATACTGCAAATTTCCTCCATACTGAGCTATATTTCTAATGGTAATTTGAAAATGATAGGAAAATTCTCTGGTGCACAGTTTGTATGGTGAATGTTCCAGCTGCTAGTTAATGCACTATTTTTTCATACCCAAGCCAGTAAGAATGTGAGAGGGCTATACAATGAAACTTATGAGGTTATTTTGTGAATGGCAGCCACATAATTTATTGTCACTAAACGTGCAGAGTAATACCCTGTGTCTGATACTTTAGCTCGACTAAGGAGACAACATACTAAACGTTTTGCATTATTTTGATGCTCTCAAAAAATGTAGCTGAATGAAGCACATACAAGTCAAGGCAGGGGTAGTACTCCCTCGCATTCATGCACTTTCTTTGTCGAAATAACACACATTATTTTCAATAGAATCTAAAGGACAGGGAAGCAAAACAAAAGTTCGAAGAATCTGCAGTTTCACAGTTCCACTGCACATTAATGGTTGTCTGCTCAAGCCTGAGGACCACGCCACTTACCACTGCCACCATGGCTGAAAGGAAAGAGATCGACTCGCTAACTTGACAAATAAATGACCATGCAACAGAACGGCATTAGGTTCGCGTATACCCACAATTGATAGTCATTCATGAACATTTTTGTACTTTTTTTGCTTCGTTACCGCATACACTACTTGTATTCCAGAACTTATTGCCCAGTTAGCCATTTCGCAAGGATAGAAATACAATATCACTTCTCTACTTTTACATTTAACTACAGCTAGAAAGCCGCAACAGTTATCGAGAGGTAACTGATATTACTGGAAGTCATCGCCCTTCGTATCACCTTCAGGCAAGAGGTAGACCAAATCACTGTCTAGTGAGGTCAAAGATTTACCTCCAGCCCAATGCACCTGAGTCGAACCTTGGCGATCGAACTACGCCTCCTCTCCATTAATTTACGGTTAGTGACTAATCATGATGCACATAACGTAGCATTCACTTACTTTTATGTAATAATCTTGTTCAACGCTTCATCAATTTTGTCTGTCTATCTTCAGGGTGAAATATCCTCTTTGAGCCTCATTTCAATATGACATTTAGTCAACATTAAGGATATTGTGACATTCGTTAAAATAATCCACCATCGTCATTTACTTTATTATCCATCTAGCCTGTTAGTCTATTGATTAGAACCATAACATGTTTTATGTTTAACATAAGAAGTTAAATTTGAGCCTGCAAGCAACTTTTTTTTACTTTGAGCGTATTCATGAAAAGGTTGCTGGTTTGGTGATTATCATGTTGCACTACTTTTCCAGTCAGCTTACTGCCCATCACATTCGTCGATACAGCTAAAAACCAGACTCTTTTTGAGACCAACCATTCGATATAAAATTGCTTTACGCATACCTATACACCGTATTCAAATCTCCCTATAGAGAACATAATGATACAAGCACACCAAATTATAAGAACGTATGAAATGTGCAAACAAAAATGAGGGTGTAACGTAACGAAGCGTTATGGAGTCCATGGTATGCTTTTCGAGGAAATGAAAGCCCACTACATAACTAGGTCTCAATTAATTGATTGGCGACTGCCTTCCTTTATTAGTGAGGGATAGGTTACCCATTAACAGAGCCTGGTGAACAAATTACTGAAGACATTGATGCTGGAAAAGCTTGAATAGATTTCAAAATCAATCGTAAGTCGAAATAATCCAGAGTACAATTGTGCTGCATTCGACTCACAAGAACACCAGAGCATGTGAGGATTAGGAAGGCAAATAGACGGAGTAAGAGAAAAGTCAAACATTGTCCGAAGCCCAATTGACATGTGCAATATTGGCTACAATAAAGTACACTTACGCTACCCACTCAGTTTCACCTTGGGAGTGAATAACAACAGAAATTGCGTTTTACTACAAACAGCCGAGTAAGTTACAATAATTAGCGTTATTGGAGGTGACTTGACGAATAGCATGAAAAAGCACTAATACCAAAGATCATGCTAGATCTATATGTACACCATAATATGTGAAAATGCTTGCTGTGTCTTTTAGAATTTAGATAATCCTTCACAACCCTAGCAGCTGCACCAAACTGAATTTTCCAACTTCAGTAACCAACAGCCCATAATATTAGGTACGGGTTGTGACGAGGTGTAAGTTCTTTTTGCACGCTAGGTCCACAAAAGTTTCATAAAACACTGGAAAATATAACCTAGAGCTCAACTTAAGGACACCTTCATCAGAAAGCTGCCCCCGGTTTCTGCTCAAAACCTCCCACGCACAATAGTTTCTAAAAGCTGCCAAGCTACTGTTGTGATGACCGTATAACCAAGTTGGATGTAAAATTCAAATGGGGTAACTTGAAACAAGCGACTCCAAATGTGCTACCGAGCTGAATCCGCTGCGCTTTTAATTTTCTTTATGACAGCTTCAATTAAATACTGATTACGGTGTGTACGATATCATAACTAAACTAGAGAAGACATTAGGCCCATGTGCGTGACCTTGCAATCAATTATCGGGTCAAATTTAGGGTTATAAACTTGTTTGGAGTTGCTCACTCCATTAACCCACTGAAGGTAGTAATTTGGATTCACTTGCTTGCTCATGAATATATGCATATTAAATGGATTCATTGATCGTTCTATTCTTTCCTTTACATAAATCTGCATTTCAAATTGATTACGACACAGTTTCATCTCATGCTAATTCCGATTCATGGAAGCAGGTAAAGAAGAAGGCCACCAAATATATTCCCTGGGCGTGTTCCATTTCTTTTGAAAAGGATTCCAATTTCAGGGAATGAATTGAAAACCATAACGTACAGAGTGCTCAGCACGCGAACAAGAACAACAAAATGAACATTATCAAAGAGATCCAAATGGGAACCATAACTTTATTTACGGAATGATTGGTTTCCAGTCCACCGACTAAACATTATATTTGTAAATCCTTTAAAGCCCATGAATAGCTCGTCAATATAGGAAAATGTCACTTTCACTGAGGGTAACACAACATGCACATCCACACTCACGTCACACGGCATTTCACATTAAGTTAAATGTTGCAGCATGTTATTGTTCTGAACGGAGAAAACTGGGAACCCAGGAAATTAGTATGGGCTTGTGAAATGTGGGTAGTCGTTCGTAAGATCATTTTATGGAAATACTATAAAAATATCCAGAGGAAAACACGTTTGTGACACTCCAACATCGTTGTCAGTTTTTGTAACCACGGCTCGTTTACTTACGTCTCACCAGTTTTTTACTGCCTGGTTAAAACTCGAAGAAGCTGTATGATCAGCTATTGAATTGCGTCGTCCAGTTGACTGTTCAACAGTCTCATTCTCCCACGTACTATCAACTAGGTATAGATACTTGTACCTGTCATATTACAAGGCTTTATGTCACGTACTCCTTTGGAAACGTAATTTAGGCCGTTGGAATCATCGTTTTTCTATATCTAGAGCGTGTAGGAGTGGACAGGGCACTACCTCACATTTTTTCGGACTTGGTATGAGGATGTGTAGGAATAGGAATGTCATTGATATTCAAT
Source organism: Orchesella cincta (assembly GCA_001718145.1). NCBI lineage: Eukaryota > Metazoa > Arthropoda > Collembola > Entomobryomorpha > Orchesellidae > Orchesella > Orchesella cincta. The sequence goes on from LJIJ01000002.1 coordinate 547,623, forward strand.
TTACGGTTGAAACATGTCAAGGGCCGCACTGGTCAAAGGACTTGTGTACCCGCATCCTTCAATTTATTTTGCAGATGTGCCACCATAATTGTCCAGAACAAACTACTCAATGTGCATGCAACAGAGTTTTATTTATGTTCCACAAGATTTTGCCCCCTGTGTATAATGCAAAAACCGATTTTGCATACAAACAAAAATCACACGGGCAACTACGAGGTTCCCCAAAAGAATAATATATTACTCCACATGTTTCCCTAGATGTAAACCACCAGGAACGGCCCAAACAAAGGAGAGACTATGCCACGACTTTGGAATCCAAAAATTTACTCTACTACATTCCACACGAGGCAGAGGTATGGAATTAAATAACGATAAATTGAATAACATGCAGTATTTTTCATCAAAATACCTCATAAATCACACTCATATATCTTGAATACTACATAACATAACAGGAGCACAAACTTCCCTGTCCTATTTAGTAGTGAATACAACTAACTATAAATTGAGCAATTTAAATTTACATATTTAAATAAATAAGCCATTACGGAATAGTGAAGCCTTTCATTTGAATTTGTACTGTTATCATAAACTAGCATTTACGACGGGGCGTATGGAATGTTACCCAATAAACTATCAATACCAACTGACGTCCGCCAGCACAACAGATAATATGCACGGTTTCAGTTACATGCAATTGAAGGGAAGGTTTTTGAATTCGGTATTTTTAACTGAACGTAGACTTTTGTTCACAATTTAAAGTACTTGTGTAGACTTGAAAAAGCAGTAAATCCGACTTTATATCCTAAGCTAAAAAAGGCCATACCTGACATGCAATTACTAACCCACACGGGCGACTGGATTGCAGTTATTTTACATTTTTAATAACATCGCATTGTCTCCATGATTAATACTTATGGAATACTGACGGAATGGAAGCGGGATGTTTTGTTTTGATTGAATTAGGATAGGGTTTGATGGCTAACCCTGCTGACTAACTCTTGTGTATAATAATTTAACAGTTTCACAAAAACTTGAATCCTATAATACTACTTTGTCCTTGTCGGTGGATGTTAGACTATGTACAGCAGTTATAATTATCAACTTCTGGACTATATAGGTTTGTTCCAAAACTCTGATTATTATTAAAATTATCGTAATAACGGGCTGAATCATGATAAAATGATTCCCACCTCTTCAGCCGTAAAAATGACTATTATTACTAAAATTGCCAGGTCAGGAAAGCAAATCCTTTTCCTTCAGCTACCACGTTCTTTCGGTTTCCTAGCAAGTAAGTTCGTATACATTTTATCTGTAAAATAAAAAAGAAGTATAAATGGTTATATTGCACAACTATTTTGATGGTGAGCTGTAAGACATGGACGGGATAAATGCTGGCTAAATGTTTGGTTCAAAGTTGCTGACTAACTTCTCATGAAACAGAAACGGATATGTTTCATGTTGGAAAGATTACGAATAAAAAAGTGTTTTTACAGCTCCGACTACACACCTCATAACTCCGGCAATCAAAATGTGGCGGTGCAAATTACACCAGCTACTACTATAATGAAGATGACGGAACTCCATTACTACGTATTCTCCAGGAATTCTCCGCTTAATCTTGCGCTTCGTAAGATTTTCTGGGGAAACGAACACATAAATAAAGTACGACAGAGCACATAAATTTTCTAGGGTTATCCAGCAGGTCATATCTTCTATCCTCGATGTTTCTTAGAAGATCAGATTCTCACAAGAAAGCGGCTACGGAGAAGGAATCAACAATAGTAGAACGATATGAAAGTATAAGCGTTACTCTTAAATGGTAACTTCAGAACAGGAGCACCTACCATACTGACATCAACATCGCATTCGTCTTAATTTAGAGTGTCACATAGGCACTATATCACATATCATTGAGTCCCAGTGCACCACCACATTACACGCCTCTTTTCACAGATGTAGATAAATATCCTAAAATGATGTGTAGCTGGACTATCTACAGCCATATATGCCCTAGAGCTGACCTAGAACGACGCCACAACACAATCAGTCTTGGACTTCCTTCCGGCTACCGACTAGATTTTTGATGTTGCATAAATGATGATGTGGCCCTGGGGTTAAACACATCTAACTTCAATGCAATAATATCTTCCGCAGAAATATACCTACACCTCCTACAAGTGTGATTGCATAAAAATTTTATGAGTGTATCCTGAATCGAAGAATGATGTAGTGAGAAACGGACATAATTTAAAGGTAAATCATGCAATATTAATGCATAATAGTAGAGTAGATAGCTTTTAAGAGTATACATATTTCTTTGAAAAAGTATATTGGGCCACTGAAGCAAATAGATTTACCAAGGAGAGAGATAAAGCTTATGTTGGGTTTTCACGTTGCCCCCTTTTGCATTATCGGGATAAATGTAGATGTATGATGGAAAACGCAGTCATATTCATTGCTGTTTTCCGTGCTTTCATTTCTATTCTGGTAGTGAGCAGAATGCCTTTCCGTTTCATGTACTGGAAATGTGTGTGCTTTTATTTGGGATATGTTTTATCACTGAACATTAATTACAGCTACACATTGTAACATGCATGTAACCTGCAGAGATACTATCTTCAGTAATTCACCTGGAATGTGAGTGTGAGTTAGCCTGATATTACACAGGTGTGATATTTCCAGTTTTTCTTGATGCCTCCGAAGCAAAGAAAATTTATTGTCCTTTCACCTTCGGTGCCTATTTTTCAACATAATACCTGGATTTGTGAATGATATGCCAATAACTTTACGAGTTACTGGTACTGAATGCTTCCATAGTTTTGGTATAAGTATTTATATATCTCCTGTTAATTTCTCTCTATTTCTCTGATATATTGCAAGCCTCCATAACTTAATCAATTAAACAGGGACATTGAGATAAGTAGCAGACGGGAAAGTTTCGATAATTTCATTACTAGTATGTTTTGAAATAGTAGCATTTCTTAGGTACATAAGTGCAATCTGGCTTCCTTTAAAATACTTATGTACTCATGAGTATTTACAGCAACAAAGTAGTATTAGTGGACGTTAAACAGATCCTGTTGAAGTGAGGCAACTTACCTAATCAAGAAATGGAGCACCGAAGAGTCCTACTCATGCAGAATAGGTATAGCTACACCAGTGAATTTCAGCGACTGTTATTATTATTTAGCTTTGACATTTGTAATAAAAACGTACAGCTGTGAGTATTCATTTTCCTAATGAAAATACTAAAAGTGACTACATTGTAAACAGTAGTTCTATCAACCTCAAAACAGCATACCGGCAGGATGTAATTCTGTTTTCTTTGCCAGACTGATTATTGATTTTGGACTTTGGTGCTGATGTCGCCGTTTTCATGCATGAATGAAAGCCCTTCAATATTAATTTCAAGGGGGTTACACGAATAATGTATTGTCATCATGCAAATATGAATTATAAATTGGTACTGCTTTGCATTGTGCCCGTTTTGTTAATATTTCATTCAGAGGCATTAGTAAATACCCGCGAATTTTCTGTATTGCATGTCAGGCCGGATTAAATATGCCTGAACTATGCGTTAAGTGTAACTAACCAATTAAGCAGCCACGATCCATGCTTGTATGAGGTGGGGGTAGTGTGGTGTAATAAAAACTAAGCCCGATGTATTATATTAGGTACAGTGGAGTTACTAGACGTTGGGCAGCTTGCACGCTTTATCTACACTGTGAGATTTGTCTGTTTAAAGAGATAAGACTGAAAAGCTAGTAGCACAAAAAAGTGCATTTGGAATTCCCCAACGAGCCAAACCGTATGTGGAGTGGCAAATTTTCATGTTCGTTCAACTTCTCTAACCACACCATATTCCCATTACGCGCTGCAAACCATACCTATCGATATTATTATGATTATTGTATTATAATAAGGGGTCTTTATCGTTTGTAAATGTATTGGAATGAGAAAATATCAGGTTGAGTACCTGTAGCCTGTAATAGAGCAACAACTCTTTCCGAATGAAGACATGACTAGTAAAAACCATATCATTACAATCAGCCCGTCTGTCATCGATCGGACGATAAGCAGCGACGTCTAAATTCCTTCAACTTGTCTACACCTAAGTTTCATGATAATAGTAGGTTGGATGCATGATTTCCTTTTTCTAGTATAAGGTACAGTCTGGATAAATACACTGAAATGATACATGAAGCGATAACTAGTAGATGGCTTATGATTGCTGTTTAAATCAAAAGTAAGGCAAACGTCATGACACGGTGTAACCAAGCAAAAGTTTCCTCTCATAAATAATTAATTACTTTCTCGGTAGTGGCCTTTGTTTAATGTTATTGTTATGATGTTTAAATGATTTTGCTAGAAGTTTCAAAACTATAATGACATCCTATCATCATAAGTACAGATACAAGAACAATGAGTTTTTCACCCAGGCGAAGGTAACAAAGAATACATACAAATTTTGGCGTTTACTTGTCAATCGAAGAAATTCAAACAATGCGTTTCTACTATCTCAGATTGTGAGCATAAGTGTAGAAATCATTTCTCATATTCAAATGTCTCAAAATTTAAATTCACGTCACCCGTGAAAGAGAAATATTTCCAATACTTCCTAAACTAACCCAAAAGTATCTCTACCTAGGTATTTTTGCTTAAACTTTATGTCAATGTTATCTAAAAGGAAAAGACAAAGCAGAAGAATAAAGAACTCAAAAATACCTTTTCTTTTTGAGGCACACAACAAAAAACATTATTTTTCATTCAAAATAGTTATAAATAAAAATAGGGAGCGTGACAGCACATAAATATTCTATGAGCGTAGTATTAATATTGATTGTAAAATGGAAACAATATGGTCGACTTTTTCAATATTTCTACGAGAAAAACAATATAGAGAACATTTCTCGCAACTGAAGGCACTGTATTTTTCACCAACTGTCTCCAACCCCGACATTTCATTCTCATATTTTTGTGTCACTCAAACCTCAAATCAGACCAAGTTCATACGAAATCGGAGTGTAGGAGTTGTGCATACATCATAGAAATAGGTTGGGTACGTCTGTTTGAAGACCATACTTACATATTTCCAGTAATATGCATGTTCCATTTTTGCAGAAGTGTCTGGTTGCTACACATACTATTATTTCTAATATTTATTGCTCCAGATTTTAGAAATTTGCTTATGAGTCCATCCTTCTTTGAATTTTTTCTTATGCGCTAAATTTGACAAAACCTGCAAGAAACCATCAACCGATTAAACTATAGAGGTCCCATAAAAGGGAATCTTATGAAAAACGCATAGGTATTATCCTATACCTATATTGGTATATGTATAAGAGGTTTGTTGTTGGACACGACTATGTTCCAGACTACGTTCATGAGTACGCTTTTACTTCGTCTTAAAAATCTTGGAAAGATCTGCTAGGAGGAAACTATTTTTTTGGTGTAGCATGAAAAATGTTGAATTCTCAAAAATATAAAATTAATTTCAATGTCACTGCCACCAGATGTACAGAGAAGATACACCATTCCGGATATATGAATTGATTTTTTTAGTGAAAACATACTTGTAGTACTTCTTCAAAACTTTTTGCATGCAAATAGAAACCTGTTAGCCTTTAATGCATATCGTTTCTTTAAAGCAAACAGATTTTTACAATTATAAATTGTAGCTCAGTCACTAAAGCTAAAAATCTATAACCAATGTAAAGTTCTAAAAAGAAATCTAGTTTAAACAATATTTTTAATTCCGAACATAGACACCACAAATATTGTGGTATCGATTAAAATTTTACAGACTTTGCAGAAAGATTTACTTTCGATTCCTAGTATTTGTACTGAAAAGAATTGAGTTGGAACTTGTTTGAGCAAGTCGCAAATTCTCGCCCATCTTTTCCTACTCCTTTTCTTCCAAGTTTTATAACGTCACCAGCTGTCTACACTGACAACTGTCAAAATGGTTCTCAATCTTTTTATGTTTTCATCATGTGGGTTTGTCCAAATAATATGTTGACAGTGTAAAATCAACATTTCAATCATGAATGTTTTCAGTAAATATTAACAACTTGTTAGACCCACTGACAATTTTGTACATACAATATAATATGCATTTGAAATGACAACACTACTCTAAAACATTTCTTAGCTCTACGCGCATGCATACATACCTACATACAATTTCAACGTAAGTATATTAGAGTATAGCTGAAGAAATTTATTGTTGGCGTGAAGGTTTGGAGCAGCAGTAAAAGTGGCTTTCCGTAATTTCATTGTGTTCAGTCAACAAATAAGGATAATACTCACTCACTCACTCACTAGAGACATGTCGTTCGCTAGTTGGCAAGTCGTATGCTGCGATGTTTACAAAATGATTAGCATTCTCGACGCTGTTTTAATTGAAAAACGCAATAAAAAAGTGAGCACAAAAAAATTTGGGTATAGATTGGAATGCAAAAGGATGCTGCTCCCATTTTTATTCTTTCCTTTGTTTTCTTGAGTTTTTTAAAGGGCAGAGTTTCCGTTTAGAATTCCTTTGCAAAAACGGCACAAGGTCGGTTGAGATAATCTTTCCCTGTTCAAAATTGTACATTAAAATGCAAGACATGTTCCACTCAACCTCGGATCTGACAATTTATGAGACAGAATTGATGTCCCTATTAAAATACAGCAATTATACATATGTATATCTTACCACTCATCAAATATTTACTGAGCATCCACTTTTCCCATTGACAGTCCTAATTGGTTTACACCTACACTCTGCAGCTGCATACGAAATGTAGAGAGCAATCCAAGAAAAGAAACAAAAATTAACTGCTTAGCCAATTCAGTTACAGATAGCCAATAAACTAAACACCGATGTTTGAATTGGAATTGCATTGTGCATTTTTTACTGTGTTGAGAAACCCTTATACTTTACACTTATCTGTTTCTTCATCTGCCTGCCATACTCAGCAATTCTGGTGGTTGTCTAGAAGCAACACTTATACATTCGGTCTGTTCTATTTCGCAACCGCAATCAGAAAAACCATATACGTTGCACAAAAACGGTTGGTTGTAGACGTAGACCACTTGCCGCAGCAGACAATTACCAGGGTACTCTTGAGACGTTGAAGGATGGTAATTCTACTACAATACCTAGTCTCAAGTTGCCAAACGCGAGGCACAATTAACTTCATCCTGCGGTCTACCAAATATAATAAATCTGTTTTATTTCCCGCAATTTAAATCGGATTTAAAGATTTGTACATGTAAAAACTGCATCCAACTAATTAATTTGCTCAGCAATACACTTGACACTCTGGGTGTTCAAGTTCATCTACACAATTAGGAAAGCTGTCATTTTTGTCCTAAAAGAATTGTAAGGGGTTTTCCAGAATGCTATTCAACAGAACCCTATGTGTTTGATAATGAAACGGAAAATGGGAGAAGGGATGTTGATGAAAAAGTAAATGGAAACAAAATATGATAAGAATTGTGGTATAGTTTGCATGTGTAAGCAAGAAAACTTTGTTCCGACAATTCTGCTCTGGTTGTCTTAACCATGGATGGATCCGGTTAGTAACCCAACCACATGATAACTTTGCAATTTTTCAGGAGCAAACCGATCCCCTTGAATAGAAGAAGTCATAAAAGCGACAATTCAACCTGCTTAGGCAAATCAATATCTATCCTCCACTGCTCAATTGTACATCTCCATCCACATTTATGAGCATTTAATGGTTTCATTTCTCAACTAAAAGAAGAGTGCATTAGCATATATATTCAAGGCAACTGTACGTCATATTATATTGAACGAATACATTCAGTAAATGCATCATAAAATGCATTATGTATAACGAAAAACTAAGTATTTTCTGTTACTACTTTCCTCTTTATGACCGTTTCTTTTTACTCTTCCTCATCATTCAAAAGAAAGTCAAACATCAATGCTGCTCCTTTCAATTGTACAACTTAAGCCAAGCCCAAACCAACCCACTACCGTTGTATTGTACAACAACTTTCTTTGCTGAACTTGCTGTAAGTGGAGCTACGATACTGTATCGTAGTTGTCACGATTTTCTGATAAGTAAGTGTATGTATTATTATTATTGCGACGGAACATACGTGATCTTACTTTATTGTGCTTCCGTGCATTTTATACCACTCATATAAAAGTCTCAGATCACATATCTTCCATAATCTTGAGTGGCCATAGTCCATGACCACCCGAGCCCAGCCCTCCATCCAAGTAAACTGGTCAGAGGGAAACGTATGCATAAAAATAATGTTGAAAGTATAGGTATAATTGCTACTCGTTTGGAAGGCAAATAGTGATCCCCTGTCATCTATACAAGAGATCTCTCTTTTCACCGTCTTTCTAGGATATTTTGTAAATGTGAAAATGGTGAGGAAAGCAAAATAGGGAAAACGGATTGCACCTACTCCCAAGTTTCAACTTGCAATGCTTTCCAAGAGCTACAGTTTTATTGCTCCTATTTGGCTATTTATAATATATAAACCTGCGGAACTGTTATGGGGCTCGAGTGAGTTTTCTCCCTCCCGTCGAACATTCTTTGCTACGTTTTGGTGGCTTTCACTCTGTGGGTAATTTGAATCATAATGCTGTAAAACAGCGGTTGACTGGCTCCCATTCATAAATATAAGAGGGGAGAATTTAGTTCAGTATCAAGGAGCGCTTCACTATATCTTCATTCCCAACATGTGTGTCCCGTTGAGCCTTTTATTACAATAGGCTGGGGTCCAACAAAAAAGAAATTTAAGTGTACATATGTACAATATCGCTAATATATAACAATATTTTCCGCTATAAACTCGTATGCAAATACTTTAATATCCGCTTTGGCATGAATGCCACCCGCATCTCTTCCGGGAAAAGTATAGGGAAAAGAAAGTCTGACGTATTGTAATAACTACGTAACATGACTGGTACCTCTAAACCAACATTCTATCAGTTTGTCTCAAACCTGAGTGAAAAATAAACGCTGAATAAGCATTCTCAACATTTTTCTGGGTTCCACTCACTCCACTGTATCTACTGATATGAATGATAAACCACCTACAATATTATAACTACATTTGTGGTTACGCTTTACTAGTACAAAGTATATCAGAGATAGCTGTGGTATGGAGTACAATTCAGAAAAGGTAAACTTTGATATTTGTCGACACGTTTACAGTTGGCTTCAATTTTACATCCTTAGATAAAACATTCTGCCTCAAATTATGCAGGGAAAATGTATATAGGGATGCATTCTCGACCCATTTCTGCGAAACTTTATGACGCTGATTATTACTCTGAAAGGTCTTCAAAGAAAAGGTAGGTGTCTGGAGTTGGAAACGAGGGAAGTCTTCAACCGTAACTTACAGCAGCATCATGATATGATTTACGTACAAAATCAGGACAATAAACATAATAGAGCCCCACGGCTCATGGATGAAGTTCTTTTGTTTATTTTTTTACTACAATCCACAGTTCGTCATTCATTATGTTTTAGTTTACCCATATTTGGGTAAACTCATAATGTTTAATCTACCATTAACTGCATTTTATTAGAATAAATTGCTGAAAACATTTTCATGCTATAGTGTCCGTGAAATCAAAAGGCAACCTCACAATGCTAGAATTTTTGCAAGGCCACACACAACAAGCAAAAAGCTTGAGCTTTTGTCATACATAAGTCGCATGAAGAGGTACCAGGAAGATACCTATTTAGACGTTTTTATCTCACACTGTCAAACATGCATTGTGCCGCCGGAAGAAAAAAACAAACTACTTTTGAGTCTCACAAGTCTGAAGAATATCCGAGTATTTCACATCAAGCAGGCACAATTCCTGTTCCACTGTAGCTTATAATGTACCATACGGAGCACTAATGATAGAGGAGACCTTTTGAATGCCCATTTTCATCGGCGAATCACATCATAAAAAAGGGGAAATCGAGATAAATTACTCAGTTTTTTCCACCGAGCTGACTTTTTTGCTTTCTCCTTACTCGCTCTATGATCTTATCAGAGATGGGAGAAAGAGTGAGGAGATGTAGTGATGTGATGAACAAGGTTGTACTAAATGTGTAATGATATAGTGATGGAATAGTACCTTTCCTTCCTACGTTCATTTCCTCCATGATTTCATAAACTTCCCTCAATTGTGTAACTTTGATATAAGTCAACCTCCTTCTGAAGCTAATATACATTACTGGTTTGGTTGGCAAGCAAGTTAATGTCACATCCGCTGAGAACTCATGTCACATCAGCCTCTCTCGTATCGGAGAGAATGTAGACGTAAACCGGTCATAAGTTTGGATGTTGGTACAAGATACAGTGGTTGTATTAGTGAAAACCTGACATAAAATATGATTATGCAAATTGGCTGGTCTTCTTTAATAATGGTTGACGGTAACGGGCTCGCAAGCATAATGGAGAATAGAGAGGTAGAGTGGTAGAGGATTAATACTTTCAGGAACCCCCTTTGCCCTGTAGCCACTTTCTGGCCTGTGTTAGTCAGGCATCTCCATGTAGTATCATGCTTATTTGTCACATTATATGTTTAACTACAGAATTGTTTGGAGGCGCAACCATGGACCCCTACAATGGACTCGTGTGCCAAGACTATCTGATATGACAACACTTAATTTTCGACAAAAAAGAGTTTGTCTTGCAAAAAGAATACATTAAATGAGGATTATCTACACACAAGTTGAATAAAACCATATTATGCTTATTTGTACTGTATGTCTATGCATGTGCACATAATTTAGCTAAGTATGTATGCATCTTCAAAAGCTATATACTTAAGTTGGCTGATGGCAAACTCAAATTCACTACGTGCTTCCTCCTTCATTCACTCACGGAAAATTTATGCTGGGTGCTTTTTTTTGTTAGATACGGTTATGAATTGGAACAAACTGCAAGTAACCTTTGGAAGTAAATTAATGTACTACATGGTCATATTGTGTACATATGGATGATACATAAATATTGGCACCTTGGGTTTCCATCACATCATGGCACGTTTCCCTTTCTGTATACCCACTTAGTTTTTAAGCTTGGCACGTGTTCTTTATCATAAATTTCACCAAGAAAAGCACATACTTAGTGAGCAGGAAAAGAAGCAGTCATTCCCATTGATACATTATAAGCTTGTTTCCGCAGTGAGTTTCCTAGCCTCATTTTCTGACAGGTTGACGAATACTAATAGGAATTAATACAGGTACATGAACTGCAAAATTTCACGGCAGCCATGCTCAACTGACAAACTGTGGTGGTAATTTTTCAACCAAAAAGATTGTAGACGCTAATGTAGCAAATTTACTGGGCTCCATACTTTTGTGTATCCTCCTGACATGGACTATTCACTATTTTTGGGAGCATGAATGCACTTAAAAATAACATGGAAAAATAGCCAACTCTCACTAGACTTGAGAGAGAGAGAAGCATACATTAGAAAAGCGCATTTGTCACTAGGTATACACGGAAAGTGGCATATACCTAGTTCAGTAGGGGAGAACGGAAGCATTAAGGACGATAAATATTTTGCTTTCTTCTTTCAGTAACAAAAAAAGCGATTGGTCAGTTGTTGTCAAAATGGACGTTTGCCAAGTAAGTCAGCTCAGTGCGTATGGATGTAATGGTGATTTAGGCATAAATTCTCTTTCGCCTGATGTGTGTTTGAGTTTGAATCAGACAGGAAAGTGACAATGGATATTTTATCCTGCTTCCATACGATTTACACAGAATACGGAACTTAATGTAATAGCATAACACGTTATTTTTATGTTTTACAGATTACTTTCAGATCCCAGGAAAATAGTATGCAAACTCTACAGGAAATAAGTTCATAAAAGCAAGCACGCACTCTCATTCAATCTTTTTTTATTTTGTGAATATTCCATGAAAAACTGATAGAAGGAACGGATAAGCGTAGGGCGCGCGTTGTAAGCTCACATCTGTCAGGATGTCACATTACATTTAATGTACGTATGTCAAACCACGTGTAAAGATAACTGTGTTGCCAACGTTATTTAGTAAAAGGGAAAGTGGAAATATACATTATCACGTTTATGACATTGTCAAAATAAGTTTGACTCGGAATGTGCCCGTCTTGTGTTTTTACTCACGAGAAAGGCATTAGCTGAAATGCAAGAAAATGTTTTGCCGATAGAATGATTATTACTTAGGTTGACTCAACAAATGCAGAAGAGCACGTTTTCTTCGTCTGCATTTTGTTGGTTTTTGGGATCGCAAATGCCAGAGGGAAAAGTGGAGTTTAGACAGCATACAATACGTACTTAATACCACACTCCATTTATAATAAAACAGAGCATTGTTATTACGTTTCGTATTGTGTTATTATTATTGCCCCATTTTGCTATGGCTGTGATGCAAGATGGTGAAACGTTGAACAGTGTTTCGTTCAGCAACAGTTTTTTGAATCAATAGCACAACATGTACATATTTTTACTATTCTTATTACTCCTACATATATAACGGGAACGACATCTCTACACGTGTATGAATTTTAAGTTTGGCAACTCGATTTTCATCGAAACATCGTATGAATGTATACAGCATTCACGATTGTTATAAACCCAACAAAATTTTGTGTGATTGAGTCACATGAATCCTGATACATTGCAGAGAGCAAATAGGGAGCAATTTAATAGAAAAATGTTTTACGACCGTCATGCATAAGAACAAACAAGTCGCTGATTTCCAGAGGAAAGGGCAATGGAAATTTGGTACAGATAATTGTGAACAATGTTCGGAGAAACGTGTGCTTGTGTGCTTTGGCAAAAACTGTCAGAGTGAGTGTACAAATTGTTATGCACTGTGTACCAACGTTACCTTCACAAACAAACTAACCGTTGGGACACAAACAACAATATGAGAGAGACTTGACGATTTTATTTTATTATAAGGGTTTATACTTGGGAGAAAGCAGTATGAAAACATCCTTTTTGACCCAACAAGATAGCTAACGACCAAAATTTTATTTTTTGTAGAAAACAGCGAATGCCTTTTGGCAAAAAAAGCTGTCAAGATAAAGCTAAAGAAATGATGATCATCCTTTTACGCGTATGTAAACGCATAAATATCTACAATAAGTGTGTGCAAGCATACATATCACATATGTGTTTGCATAGAGTATCTGATTGAACCTTTAAAAAACATGGGATGGAAGCGACTACTGATGTGTTGGAGAAAACCAGGCATCCAAAAAGCTTGTATGTATTTACCAATGTAATAAAATATACACAGGTTCTCTGCTAGCGAGTGGAAAGTCAGTTCGAGTAAAGTAAGTACTTTAAATATTTGTTCAAAAAAGGAATTTTGATGGTAATACAAAACTTGAGTGTTGTGTTATTCTACGACTTTACTCCCTACACCACTTGGATATTGGAAACTACAAAGACGCACTCGACGAAGTAGTGCCCGCTCGCCAATGCAAAATAATTTAACAATGTATGGCGCCGCTTTCCTAAACTCATCAAAGTGCAGGGTATAATAATTACATACTTGGGTATGCAGGACATTTACCTCCAAGCCATCTATATTTTACCAACAATTGCGTTTGTTTGGATTTTTTATAGTGCTGATATTATTTTCGAAATCCCTACGTACGTGTATGAAGAGTCTTTATTAAGGACCAGTTATAGTGATTAGACAATTCCGAAAACTGGGTCGACAAAATAAAGTTTATGCTTATGTGCATTAAATAAACTTCATTGTAAAACTATTTTGTTTTCTTTGCATAATTCTGGAAAGCGTTTTTAAAATTCTTTCCCATGCCATTTCATTGCTGATGATAAGCAAGTAGGTAGATATTTGACAATATGGCATGTAAATGTTTAGTATAAAATGCTTAATGAAACTTGTTAACCAGTGTCGTCCTCAGAAATATGAAATGAGGTTTGGTCGTCTAAGACGTGCTAACAAGTAAAAGTACACACGGCACACTTCGCCACCTGTGCTCCGTGATCCTTCTTAAACTCCATAAATGAAATGGTTCTTGCGTATTTCAGACGGAAATAATAAAAACCTAGGTTGTAATTACTGAAGGTGTGTGTAAGTTCAAAAGTTCGCAACCGAACATTGAAAGAAGAAAATGTGAATGGATGGCTGCGCACTTTATCCTTCGTTATATTCGAATTTTTCTCTCTTTTATCCAGATTGACGGGGAAGATATGTACTTTTTCAGTTCAGGATTTATTCAACTTCTCATTCTCCCTTTTTTAATATAAAGCTTGATGAAAGAAAAAGAGAATAACGTTATGTTACGTTACTTCTCTCTATATAGATGGATAGATAGACAGTGTCTTTCAATATTAGCTTTAACTGTTACTTTGCTGATTCGGGTGTTGAATTATTGCTGACTCGGGGAAAAGAGCTGAGGCAAAGCCGAGCACCGATGAGCATGTATTATTGAACTGATCTTTGAGTCATTGAAGGAAAGCTGAAAGAAAAAAAACCGGCGAAAAGCGTTGGGAATTCTTTGTGTAATAGTATATCATCATGCAAACGAAGGAATGAATAGTTCATCTTTTTTCGTATCATTTTTTCTCGTACATATTTGCATATATCCGTACCCATGTATGGATGTATACGCCTCTGAACAAAATACAATCTCTTCTTTTTCTAATTTAGCCATCCGCTAATGCAACTCTGAACTATACACGAAAATCAAATGCTACCTTCATAATCACGTATTCGTGTGCGGATAAGACGTCCTAGTTCTCCGCTTTTATAATAAGAAAATAGCTGGCAGGGGTGCCAAAAGTTGTAAATAAGTTGCTGAACTATGTGAATTGATTTTTAAAGCATGAAAGCAAAGTTTATTTGATAATTTCCTAACGATACGTTGTTCAGTCGAAAAAAACGCATTTTCATCGAGAGTAGATTTACAACTGACGTGTATGTATGTACTTTTAGTTGGTTTCAACAGGAATTATTAGAGTCAGCAAAATCCCTAGCTCCAACATCTCACTTTCATTCAGCCATGATTTTCTCAAAAATTTTCCTTGATTGGCGGTGGATTAGATGAATCTCTCGAGAGAAAATAACCTGATTCATCGAGTTACGTACAAAGAAACAGCTTGTTAGCACAGGATACTTTTGACTTGACTTGCATGCCTAGAGAGACCTCACAAATCGTGCCTATTTTTACGTTTTTGTTTGAAGGTTTTTAGTTTTAAGCTCACTGCTCATTAATTATATTTTGAATTAATGAGATTTTTGTTTCTCTGAATCATTAAAGTCCTCCAGAATCATTTTCATCGTTAATAAACTCTGTCCTCCTATTTTCGCTAAAGATCCATTTTACAGTGAAAGGAACGAACTTGGAGATGTTCAATTTCAAGGGAAAAATAATCTTGTTTTTCACAACCAGTCAGATTTTTTCCCTCCAGTGTATTTGCTTTCTCTTTTCTGTACCTAAACAGTTTTTTACCTCAAAGAAAACGTTATTGATTGAGATTTGTAAGATTACAGAGTATAAACTTGAAATGTAATCATTTACAGCATGGCTCCTGCGGAGAAGAGGAAGCAAAAGTTATTTTTTCTTTAGATTACATGCCTGCGAAGGACAACAAAACTCGGAAGTTGTTCCAACAACATTAGTTTTTTGAAGAGAGTTGACACTACAGTTAATTTAGCCACGAAACTCTTTGTACATTACTCCAACTCACACTCGGAGCCTCCTCTCGAACTCAAGTCAATTGCAGGTATGTATGCTTTATGAACATAGAGAAGGGCACCCGTACGCTTCAAACCATATCCATAGACAAACTGTAAACACTTAAAATTCATTTGATTCAGTGGAGCTCTTCAGATTACCAAGTTGTTAAAATTCACAGTGACTGAGTTTCTCTCCTTTAATAAAATGCAAATACAGCGTGCAGCTTGTCACAAGAAATGAGGGAGTGAAAAGGAGTGGATATAACAACACAGCTATATTAAGTAGCCACATATTTTATACTTATAACAGATAAGGGAAAGTTTTGAAGTTCATAAGGGGATGCTGGATGGGCTCTGTGATGCACAAAGCTTGTCTACCTCTTCTTCTAAATGAGTTGAGAAAAAGCAAATTTATGAAAACTTTCAATACAATGATCTTTTCAGGGGGAACAGTTTAAGTTCTCAATCTCAATATTAGAGAATCTCTGTGGGTCTACAAAGCGTGGCTCCTCTTGAAAAGTGGAACGACCTCGAAATGGGAAGAGCAGAAGGAGCCAGCGCTCTACATCTCCTCCTGTTTTTCTTGGAAACCTGTCTATTCCCGGTAATTAACTTGTTACCATGTTTCGATCTACTTTATTACGTTTTTCATCCTCTCGCATAAACACACTGGCCTTCCTTCGATGACAAGTTTTTGCAGAGGGACAAGTATTTTATTATATTTGTATCAAAGCGTCGCCAAAAAGGTAGGTGGACGGCAGAACGCTACACAAACTTATGTCCATATACTGTCCAATGATTCTTTGAAGTAGAAAACCGCTACGGAGAAAATAAATGATGTCTTATGTGCAATCTACGTGACTAGATTTTCGTCAAAAGCAAAATACGAAGGAACGGAGGGAGCACATTACGAGCCAAGGGAAGCAAAGGATATGCCACCCTTTCACCAAACTCTTATGAATCCACTTCCTCAAAATAAATGCAGATACTCCTCCCAATTGTGCAATTTATATGGAGGAAATTATATTACGTAACACAAGACTCATTTCGTTTGAATGAAGTACTTGAAAGCTTCCAAATTTAGGGCTTGGTTTTGTTCCAACATTATTGCAGTTACCTTGTGCCAGGAGAAGGAGGAAAACATCCGATTTAACTTACCACAACATGAATTTCATAAGCCGTGCATCATTTTATGTATCTCCGTCAAGAAGAAATAAGAAGGCGGAGAAAAATGCAGAAAGCACTAACTAAGCACGTCTATCTTATATTTTATGCGTGAATGCCAGAGAGAAAATTGAGTATATAATGTGAGTTTCACACACCTCGTTATGATATTATATTCAAAATGTTTGGAAAAGGTTGGAGCTGGAGTATATGTAAAGCTTGGAGGAAGCCAGGCCACAACTTAAAATGATTGTATATTTCTTCCATGTATACAAAAAGGGAAGAAACAGTGCTTCCAGCATCAATATCATGTTCCAACTGCCAAAATAATGCTCCCTAAGTTTCAACAGACCATAAATCCATAGCGTTTGTTTGAGGTCCTGTTGATTAATTACATCTCGTTGCAAGTTCAGCCAGTCAAACAAGTTGTAAGTCGCTGGCTATAATACATTTATTATATCGCTTTCTGAGCGAACATGACGGCTTAACAGTGCTATAAAACACAACTCACATACAAACATGCACATAGTCACTTTCAGCAGCCTAACCTGTGTGGTAGCTATTTCTCTCTCTCTCTCCAGCTTTTGCCCTACAACATTAAACGCGAGCTGGTGCTTCTTTATGCGAAGCCGATATGAGTACCACAACATGACTGGAAATTATAGTGGTGGTGTTGGTGGTAATCCCCTACGACTTGACGAAAGTCACAATCCCGAATTTACGAATCTTAGGGTGACGATTTTATTTTGCTTACTTTACCAGAAATCTAGTCAACTGCGGACTACAACTTTGAAGGCAAGCTAATGCAATACATAGTTGTTAGTGGTGCAGGTAGTCAATTTGTCCAGCTTAAATAGCTAACCCTCGAAAACATATATCTTTTACAACTATTAGTAAATTTTCGCCAATGTAAAATTTGGCAAATCAACCATAGGTCCAGTTGGTGACATGGTGTTTTAAAAACTAAAATATCTTATTGTTTTACAATGAGCATAATGCGACACAGGTTGCACGCATTATGACAGCTATATATTACAAGGTATGTGCTTAATAATTATAGCCATGTATTATGTACCATATATCGATGAGGTTTTGTCTTTACAAGCGGCCTCTCCTTTCTCATTTCTGTGTTGACCAGTTGTAAACTTAGAGCCCATAAAGAGACTCGTTTATGGTACAACATTACCTTTCCAAGAATTCAAACTGCAAGGATGTTGCTGGAGTCGTACGGTGCGCCATATAAGGTTTTTATGCACTTTAAGAGCAAACCATGAAAGAGTAGAAAGCTAACTTGTGGTTGAGTCATGTTCCAACAAGGAATTACCTGTAAAGTAGATTCCAAAGAGACTTTTTCCGTTTCGGATGAAGTGTTGTACTGCTCTATACTTGGTTTAACTTTCCTGTCTTCACCGTGTTGAATGTGACTTTGTAAATAATCCTCCTTCAGGGGAACACCAACCGATGATACTTCAAGAGTTCGTTCAAGTCAAACAAAATACCTATGAGTGTATCTCCTCGTATTTTTAGCTCACTAAAAATGTTCCAATTTTATTGTTTGGTTATTATTTTAAAAACTCTAAGAGAAATGATTTATATCTACTTGTCTCCAACCCTACAACCTTAATTGATAGTGGTAACGACAACGCTAACTTTTAGTTGGGCAAACTGAGATCTGCCAACTTTAACCTTTTATTTGTTTACGGCTGGAACATAACGATGTAGTAGCTTGTCCATTCAATGCCGCTCTTCATCCCAAATGTTATAAACACTTCTGTTGATAAATTGAGGTCTAATTTTTGTCCTGTGTTGTGCGTAGCTTGCCGTATAGAAAGTATCGAGTCTTTAGTAACTCAGTGGTATGGAATGTTATGCAATCACGAGAGGCAATGTGCTCCAAGCGGAGTTGTATATCCTAATGCAACTAACCACTGTTGCATCTCCTTTTAAAACTCTTCATTCACTAGAGTAGTCAGATTGATGTAAATATTGTACAAGTTTTCTGTGAGTGTAAAACCAGTAGCTGAAACGTCATCATAAGGTATTTTCACAGAAGTTTCTTAATTAATATTTGCGAGCAATATACATTCGAAACAACTTTGATCTCGTATTTGATTAGGGAGTTTAAAACGAACCCATCCCATATTTACATTAGCACAATAAAAATACACACATATTTCTTCCTCTTCCACCCGTCTAGCAAGTCATTGTAGAACCAAATGAAGCTATGTGGTAGTAGTGTTGAGGATATGTGAGCTTTCGGCTTTATGACATAAATTTTAACCACTTTTCTGAACACTGCCGCTAATTCCTACACAAATTAAAGTGATCATGTATATATATCTCTGTCTGTTGTGCTCTTGATGCTGATAATAATGATGATGAATTTATGTGGTGCTCCCACTTTGACAATGATCTTTCATATTCAAGTAATTTATTCAGGGGAGAACGATGACTAATTTGTGTAGTTCAGATGATGGTGAGATGATGTGTGAATATTTTGAGGACGGGATGGGATAAAGTGTTATGGTTTATAGAACGGTATTGAATTTTGATGTACGTTTTAATGTCTGCGTGTACAAGTATAAAGGTTGGGAGTATGGCTTCCTGTTTTAAGCCTCCGTAATTAATACCAAGTGTTTGTGTCCATGTAATTATTTATTGTTAATATAGAGCACAAGGTTTAGCTGGGGTGTTGTTCATCTTTTTGAGAGCAAAGTACATGTGCAGAACGTTAAAAATATGGAATGATGATGAGATGAGGGCAATGTGAGGATGGTGTCTGTTCCACTTTCGTACAAAACATCAACGGCAGTAAAACTGTTTTACTCAATGGATATGAATATATTATGGAATATGTCGTTCCTATATAATTGATAGTCTGTTCTAGGAAGTAAAAAAAAGGTTATTTCCCATAATCTGCACAGAATTCAATTTCCGTCAGAGGTTTAATTGTTTTCTTTCGGTTCATTAATGCAAACTGTCGCAGACAACTTTTGACGCAATTTATCTTCCAAGACTTACACTGTCAATAGTTATTACACGAGCCTACATTGATTTCCCCCAGATTGAGTTTTATAGAGAGATGACTTCAATGAATCCAATTCCTGCGAGCCTGCTTGGCGATTCTACTCACAGGATGACAAAGTGATTTCACGCTTTGTCAATGCGGTCTCATCTTAAGTCGTTTGGCCGGGGAGCATTAGTTTGTGGTATACGTCAGAAGTCATTTGCATTCCAAGTGTTGTGTGGATCTAAGCGTTAATACGCTTGCAGAATGAACTGCTTCTGAGACTCAAATGATGATGATTATCTGTTTAGCACTGATCTATACACCGCCTCAAATCTTGCCCAGTTTGTTACAAAAGGAGAAAATGCTCAGCACATGTAAATAAATATTAAGCTTTGTCAGCTCAGAAAAAGAAACTAAAACAGCATGAAAGTTTGTGATGGGATGAGTAGTTTTCAGAACATGTTATAAAAGTTTTGTCTGAGCTGAGAGGAGGTGAGCGAGACGTATTTCTTAACTTTTTTTGCAATATATAGTCCTACTGTCAGTCTGTCTATAATTTCAAACACTTGGCTAATCTTATTTCGACTTTGTCTTATTATCCTAAAAGTATATCATAAGGTTTTCTCTCTCCTTACTTCCCAAGAACTGTTATGCTTGTAATGTTCAATTGAAATTCAAACTAAATATAGCAAAGTCGACGTGAGTTGACTTTGAAGATTGTCTTTCTTTGCGTAATCTGGCTCAGTCGCTTTCTCCAACACCGAAATTGGAACACGGTGTAACTTTATTTTTTTAGTAAAATTGGACACAATTTTTCATTGAGTGAGTTGAGTTGCATATACATATGCATACATATGCTGGTAATCTGTTTCACCCTTCGATTTTCAAACTGAGTCGTGGAGTTTGAGTTTGAGTGGAGCTGAGAAAAAGTGACTTGAAAGTGAGCTGAAGCTGATGCTGCTCCTAAACTGAACTGCCTCTGGATCCAATATAATAATAGGAGCAGCGGAAGATAATCTCATACTCTTTGTCGTTCTAATATAATATTATCCGTCTTCCTATTTCACAAGTACATGAAAACATGACCTTAAAGCTTAGGTTGAAGAACTGCTCTGTGACAAATAAGACGTTGCTGTTGGAGAAAATTGGTTTTTCATTGAATGACAGCAGTAATAGGACAAAGTATTTGGGTCGTGTGTGTGCTTCTTGCCAGCATCAGAAAAACCAAAATGACGATGGCTTCTAGCAATATAATAGTTCGACTATTGTTCAGCTTTCATTTTTATAGTGTGAATTCTGCTGGGCTCGCTCAGAGTTTTTGGAGACTGCTTTGTTCTTCCCTTGTTTCTAACAATGCTTCAGGGGAAAGGTTGAAAGCGAGAGAGATATTTTGGTTGTCGTGCCATTTTATCGTTCTCTTCTCTCACACAGAGGATATATGTGCCACAACTGTAAATTAGCACACGTACATGTAAAGATGAGGCAGCCAGGGGAAGATTTAGGCGGAAAAAGATTGAGAATTTTGGGGAAAGCTCGCTCAGCGCTCCCACAACTATAAGGTAGCTCAGTATCAACAAATCAGTCTAGATTGCTGGCTGCTGCAGCTGTTGCTTAGAAGAGGAAGACGAAGACGACGAGAAATTTCTCTAAGGGTTTGTTTCTCATCCGCCTCCTAAGAATCATGTATTTGAAACACTTGTGATCTATTGCTCTAATCCCAATGTTCGCTCCATTCATTTCTCCAAAGGAGACCAGACCACTTCTTCCATCTTTTCGATTGGAAATTTGTTGAGAGGGAAGGAATGGTATATCAGGCTCGGATGACGACAATATCATATATCTAACACTTTTTTGTGAAATAAACTTACAATGGCAGATGCTTGCTCCTTTATGTTGCTTAAGACAAAGAGCGAGACTAAGAGTCATACGAAATAGTCTCACTCTTCCATATATGTAAAGTTTCTGAGAAAGTAGTTTTTTAAAAGGGATGCCAAAAACCAAACCGTCGTTTGCTTACGAACCTAAAGTGTGGGTAGTATAGCTTTTCATCGAACTGAGGACGAACATTTCTCATATGTTCAACACAGATAAGCAGATCATAAGTCTGTTGGTAGAACCTCCAAATACAGTGCTAGTCGTCTTCAATATGTGTGCAGCTCTTGAGACAAGGAAGCGGCAGAAAGTGATGGAATGTCGATTCACTTAACTTCTAGTGTGCACTTGAAGTTTTTGTCAGCTTCAGTTTCGCACCTTCTCTTGTTATTCTTCCGTCCTTGTCAATGGTTTGTCTACAATGAAACCCATTTCCACAAGAAGTCATAGGATACCCAAAATTGCTAACCAAAGCATGAAAGGAACTGTGGAGAGAGAAAGTAACAGTCAAAACGGCTCTTGACAAGAGAAAAGGAGATGCTTAATGTGTCACTTTGCCCCACATGACACTTTGTCTCCTATTAAACATCCCCGGAGACAGGGCTTCGATGATACCATTACGGCACTCGCAGTTTCAGTCTATCTCATTCGAGAAAGTAGCAGTTTTAAACGCATCACTTTATATATCTTCATCTGAGTCTGCTAAAAACTACGTGAACATTTGTCTTAGTCATCCGTTTATCACAAACGTTTTTGCATGTTCCCCAACTTTATAAAACACAAAATGCTGTTCTGAATAAACAACTCAGCTTGGCATAAACTGACCAAGGAGACAAGTCACTGCTAATGGATTGATCGTCCAGTTTATTCACGCACACAGATGCAATTACGCAGTCTGCATATAATCCCAACTGTCGTGATAATGTTGCACGATTGATGATCACTGATACTGATGTCATTGACCATGATGATAAACTCGATAAATAATGAATGAAGACAATGACAAAACAGTTTCAACTTGGGAGCTAGTTGTGAACCCAGGTTTAAAGTCAAGAAAAGTTAGAAAAGAAAAGGCAAGTTTGAAAAATCTTTTTGTGTAGCGGTAAAAGAACAGTTGAGTTTCACTCCAGTATAAAAATTTACTGACACAAACAACACAGCCCAACAAACAGTTTTGATTCATGGACTTCAGTTTCTTTTATATAATGTAGCAACAACAACGTTGTCTTTGTTGCATTCAACACCAAAGAGCAAGTCTTTGTGCAAAAATAGGTGACGCGTTTGCAAGAGAATGTTTGTAGCACCCCAGAACTGAGTAGTAGGTCCGCTCAGCTAAACTTCTCAAAGCTGTCTGTGCCCCAAAAAGATGTTGCCAGAAATGCTTGCATTCCATGATACATTTCCACGCTCAGCGGTTGGTGATACTCGCCAACCTACCCAGCTCAGGCAAACAAAAACCAGTGCCCAGCAAGTAGTTGGATATAGACAAGACATGCGCTTGCTAAAAAGTCATATATTACGACTCTCTTGTAAATGAAAATGTGGGCTGTGTGGACACATACTAATAAATACGCTATAGAGACAAGACGTAGTTAGTTGGTCAAGAGGTAGTTAAATAAACTCAAGAGTTTATTGTGACAATGAGACGGCTCAAAATAAATAAATTGAGTACCACACTGATTAGTATAATTTAAACATTACCTCTTTATTCTCTTAAGAGTATAAAAGCAAATGTATGAAAAAATTATTCACCTCATCATTCTTGTCTATGTGCAACTGCACTGCAAACCTAATTGTAAATTGTGACCCGTTGATTGCGGCTGCTGATGTCTTGGGTAAATGACAGTGAGGCAATTGCTGTGATTTCTACTTTATAATTACACAAAAGGGTTAGAGGACGTATGTATGGGTCCAGGTGATTACCTTAGATGAATGAGATATCTTTGTTCCACTCATTCCCTACGACGTTTGTCACATGTCAACTGCCACAGCCTTTCTAGTTACAGTTGAATTAAAGTGTGGCTAAAACTATCCATACATTTAGGGTACTACTTAAAGGAAAATTATGGTACTTCAATAAAACCAGCCATTATGACGGCATCTTAATAAATGGGAAAGATAGCTCACAAAAGCGTTACGGGGACGTGAGGACCGTCTATTTCAAGGATCGGCTTTCCTGAAATGACGCTCATCACATTACATCCTTAAGAAAATGGCACAACCGTCCATTTTCCGTTCTTTGTCTGTTTTTCT
The DNA here is from genome assembly GCA_001718145.1 of Orchesella cincta. Taxonomy (NCBI): domain Eukaryota; kingdom Metazoa; phylum Arthropoda; class Collembola; order Entomobryomorpha; family Orchesellidae; genus Orchesella; species Orchesella cincta. The sequence goes on from LJIJ01000002.1 coordinate 571,606, forward strand.
GTCCGCCTAGTTTATTTTTAGCCACAACCTGACTTCCCGGAAAGTCTTTGAAAGAAGGAGAATAACTTAGTATGTATTTTAAAAATTCTGGAAAACAAAATCAATATTAAAACAGTAAAAAAGCGGCTGTCGTAGGAAGGAAATGGTTACCTATGTATCAGCGAGCTACATTGCTCGTATCGGAGTGGAACGCCTTGCTACTAATGACATTTCTTGAGTTTGCTTTTCAAGTGCTGGAACAACGTAGTTTCGGCAATGCAAAAACCAGTTAGATTTCCGCTTGGAAGGTAATATGCTATGCACGTAGGACTTATTAGATGACTTTACTCAATCAAGTGACAATAAGCTGATGATACCAGCATTATTTTCTTCCTTTATGCTCTACTTAATTATTGCTATTTTTCAATGTATTAAAGTGCCTCAAATGATCTCTCAATTTAAGCGCTCTATAGTCTCATTAAGGTCGTTAGTTTGAGCACGTCCTTTCCTCTTCCACTCTAACTTACATTAATGGCACTTGCTTTCACTTTATTGTACTTGAGCAGTAGGTACGACACTGGAATATGGAAACGTTGGAATTTTCCATAAGTAAACTAATAATGTTTAACAATGTAATGTCTACTGTTAATTACATTCGTATCATTGTTGAACTCCTAATTGTGGCCAGACTGGAAGGGTTGTAACACCAATAAATAACTTTTAAAGGAGCTACAAACGTCATGCCTGGAACATGGAACTGGGACACTATTTTGCACGAGAAACCGCTTGCCTCCTCCTCTACGACGCTGTATTTTCATACTGGTAAAAATATCGGGTTGGCTTCCAAAATTGAAGAATGAATTTACCTCAATAAAGGAATATGCTTAACTTTTTTATAATGCGGCTTATCAACTTAAATGACGAAAGCAAATGGCATAAGCTACTACGCCTTGCTTGCATACTTACGCTTCGTAAAACTTGATGTTCCCTTAAAAAAATTGATGATACTATTTCAATTTGATTAATTATCTTTGTAGTCAAATTATGAATTTTCTCAGATTACATCAGCATAGAAATAAGAATCAAAGCGTATGCATCTTCTTAAAAATATATTGTATTGAATGCTTATGATATAAAATTGTCCAGATGGTTTGCTTTAATTTTATTATGACTGGAAAATGAACTTTTTTAACGAGGCATTGTAGTAAGAGAATTTTTATAGTATCAAAATGCAAATGTAATTTTTCCTCATCTGTACTATATTAGAATGCATCGATTAAGGATAACTTGGTTAACGCTTAAGAAAGGCGGAATTGATCATCCACAAATCTTAATCTTGATTGATTATTATTATCTACATTGAATATTTTCTCGTCCACGAGCTGGAAATGATGGATGCTTCCTCGAAATGAAACTACCACAATGCCTGTGCCATCATTGCCTTGCTAAACTCATTTATATGGAAGGTGTAAGTATTATATCGCTTATAAGAAGTTAATACTATGAGAGTGATGTGATAAGGCAACGGAATAAGAAAACTTTTAGCATCTCGGTTTTAGGTAATTTTAAAAATATTGTTATTAAAATGCACTATCACGTCACATTTGACATTCGAGTTATTTTGTGCCAAAAGCCGACATGGAAGCTGTCAAGTGCATCAAGTGTTGTTGATAATAGAGCAAACTAAATTACATTCACTAGGACTGTGCTGCTTAAAGAAATTTTCTGCAGTTTCGTTTTGAACTGTAACTTACTCTGGGCAAAGATAGTCCGGTTCCTCCACAGTTGCATATTAGACTCATGAACCAATTTTGTTTCTTGTTCACGTATAACACACTAACCTTTCCCATATGTATCATATCTCGTGATTTATAGTTTATGGTAAATTATTATGCTTACTGCTTTTAATATTTACTTTGTTAGATGTTTGCTTTGAAGCATTACTTGTGATAAACCAAATTAGTGTAAATTGAAAGTAACTTATAATAAAGTGATACGCAAACACACTAACCTCATGAATAAATCGCTGTCCAGGAGTAGATTTACTTTGCGTATGTACTTTATTTATGAAAATCATGTACTTATCGTTAGTTTGTCGATGTAATGGATGGAGTTTGTGTATGCTGTAACAAATATACTGTCATCTAATACTATTATTTTGGACGTTCATAATATATAAAACGTTTATATGTAAGAATTATATGTAAGTAACTATTTAGTGTGTTGCGAATTCTGATAAAAATGCAGCATTATTTAAAGTCTGTGCGGAAAGTTTCGTTGTTTTTTGTTCAGTAGACATTGAATATAAAACGATAATAAAAACAAAAATTCGATCTTGTAAATGTTTTTCTTCTTCTTTATTTCCGGAGCAATTATTTAAAATTTATTTCGTCAAAACGGTTTGATGTGTGTTACTATATTGACAGGACAATTCCAGGCCAAATACAGTTTGAAAATACATAATATTCGTGCTTATTAATACTGGCGATCTACGGCGTCCTAACAGTAATAATACATAAGTCAATACATATTGCAAAAAAAACTGAGTTGAAGTACTGAAGGGTACAAAATGTTATTATGAACATAACGAATTTTCTTAAACAAAAAAACATGAAGTTGAGAGGTTAATCTTCTGAACGTTAGGATTGCACTATCTTAAGTCTATAAAGTGAGCGATTAAATATCTGCGAATTCGTTTAGGATTTGTACGTTCGAATTACGTCACTTATAGTAGCTCTGCAAATAGGACAACAACCTTTCTCTTTGGTTTTCCAATATTCTACAGCACACTGGTAGCACATGCACATGTGACCACATGAATAAAATACACTATCAACAGGTCGCTCACAACAAGCAACACATTCCACAGACCAGTTGGGAGCATCACGGGAGGGTGCTGGACTGAGGCTTGGACCACTGACTTTTTTCTGCAAGTAACAAAACATTGACAATTAATTAATTAGTCTAATTGCAACATTCCTGTCCAACTTCATAAAATGATGAGTAAATTCAATCAAGCTTACATTAAGCGTTGCATACGTAGCCATATTCTTTTCATTAGCTGACATTGCTGCCAGAGAAGCAGCACTACTACTGGAAGATGGAGCACCGACTTTGGCAGGAGAACAGTTGGCTGCACTGACTGAATGAGGGACATTTCTGATAAGTGATGTATAAGGTGATGATGATGCTTGCATTGAAGAACTCCTTGGTAGCTCAACTCTACACCTGGCGTCTAAAATAAGTGAAAATACGTTTATAAGCAAAAATTCATTGTGCTACATATAATCCGCATTTTTCAATAGATATTATCAGTGACTGCTTACTTTCAACTGGAAGACGCGGTCGGTAGTATGAGGCAGGAACGATTCCAGCAAGTTGGATCTGTGTTGTTGTACCATACAGGTCAAAGAAGGGATAGAGTGTAACAGAGTTGTCTACGTGCATAAGTAACTTGGGTGCTTCATCATTCTTCTTCATAATTACTTCACCCTCGGGTGTGAGAGTGAAGCCAATAACGGCTCCTTCAGGGGGTGAATTGGCAACATCTTTCTCCACAACCCAATACTCAGGACGGTCGAGTAAACGATATGCATCATTTGGAAATCCTACATGACTAATTTCCTTTGGATTGCAGGAAGTAAGACCGAATGCCATTGAACTAGCGTAAGCGTAATCTACTTCATGTACCTGCATACAAAAAAAAGTTGGAAAGTTAGATAATTGTATTTTTTAATTTATGATAAATAATTAGTGTTTTATTTTAAAACTTACACAAACTACAATTGTTTCTCCCGGACGAAGCGGTTGGTTTGGAAAGAGGTATGCATTTGAGTATTCTCCTTCACGTCTGCGACCAACTGAGCCTAGGACTACAGCGTGTTTACCTTTGGTTATTCTGCAAATTATGAAATTAAAAATTATAAGTTAATATGAATCACAAGGTTTTTAAACTCTCATAACAGATCATGCCAGAAAGGTTATGTACTTACGGATTAAAGTGGTCAACGTTGAGAACAAGGTTGGGAAATTTGGCCATAACTTTGACGACAGCAGAACCAGTCAATTTGTATGGGTCATTCTGAGACGGTGGACTACTAAGAGGTGGAAGAGGTTCAGGCTGAACAGAAGTGCTTGGCGAGTGAGAAACTTGAACTTCACTAACATTAGATCTCGAGTTATTTAGCTGAGCCCGTGGATCTGTAAAACCAACAAGAAATCCCAATTAGATTACAATGTCGCCATAAGTTTTGATTAGACCATGTGTGGTCCTTCTTTGAAAGGAAACACTTACCGACAAACTCAAGTCCAGTAGTGTTGCCGTAAATATCAATAAGCACCCATAGAGGTCCACGCGTGTCGACACCTGAGAAAAATAGCCCTTTTTCTTCTCCATTGATGCCAAAATAAACGTCACCAGCTGCATTTGCATAAAAGTAGAGGATTGCATCTTTCTTAACGTACATATCGCTGAATGCTTTCGCCCAAAATCCAGGTTTTGAGGTAAGATCTACAGAAAAACGATCAATTAGTTGGATTCGCTTGTACAGAGCTGCCACAGCAGCAACTGCAACAACCTATTTTACTTTGCTAATATACTTACCAGGACAAGCGTATCTTGGCAGTGCATTTCTTAAGGTGGAGGGATCATGCGACGTAAATCCGAATCGGAGGACTCCACTCCAACTTTTGGATATTTCGACGAATTTGATGCAGACTTTTTCACTGATTTTAACAGCTCTGTCAGAGAAGACGATACCTCTGCAGAAACTATTTGTGCGCTTTGCTACCGCACCGTTATGACTAATGGTAACATTTTCACCGTGAACGTTATTGAACAACAATGGTGGTAAATTATTTGGAGAGATTCCACCTCCTCGGTTTCCTGGAAAATGAAAGACAAGAACAAAATTAAGATCTGCTCCATTGTCTCAAAAGCATCCTTATCATTTATAGCTCAGTGCAGCAAACATAACCATAATTTCTAATAGGCTATTCTTTAAATTTAGTAGCCATAATTATGTATTTAAGGGGACACTAAGGTTAACATAATTGGGCAGGTTTTATCGTTTTTTGCCATACAAGTTTGGAATGCAGGTTCAAGTTTTATGATGCAAGTTCCAGAAACAATACACCGTGAGAGGTGCTGGATAACTTAGCAAGCTGCTAACACACCTCTTCTGCCCACAAAGCATATTATGATGTATGTAGGATGTGGCTATCACTTTGGTTCTTGTGAACTGAATTTATCGTGATTTCTGTTTTGATACAGAGCGGAAACTGGAGAGGAGCATTAGCATATGTGAATGCTACAGGAAAGCTTGATAATAAGCAATATCATAGAAAACAATACAGAAGGAGAGGAAGGCTATTCACTTTTTAATAGTATACACGGCTGGTTAGTTAGCATGGTATTTTAACACCGGATGAAAGGCCGATTGAAGAACTCCTGATTTGTACAATTTTTAATTTACATCTTGTTTTCCCACAAACCATGGTTTATGCCTGAAACCTTTCCTTTACATAATATAATGCTTAGTCTTTGCGTGTCCACCTTATATGATAGCTATGAAAAAAGTTGAAATCACACGTCATGATGAAGCCGCTTTGTGAGCATGTTTTTTCTCTCTCTCTCTTTCCTTTCTACGAAGTATTCACTTCTACATGGGTACAATGTATAAAAATTCCAACAAAAGTTGCAACCGCGTAGGTGTAACAATGACATGAGAGGAAAAGTTTGCCAGATGGATGACTAGTCCTGAGCCGAGTTCTGTTGTGATGTGAGGCAGTCACCATTACTCCGCTTGTAATAATAGAAAACTGCAGTTGGGGGTGAAAGAAGCTGTTGCTGTTGCAGTAGTAAGCTTATAAGCAAGCGGCCGGAGGGCTTGACGAATGAATCGTCGTGACCATCATCCGTATCCTGTGTTTCTACCATTCTACCCTCATACCCGAACAGTGTGTGTATTTCATATGTAGGTACTTGCTCTACGTTCATTCTGTTTTTCATGCCTTACTTCTTATATCTGCGTTCCACATTAAAACACATAATATAGTATAGTGGAACTGGCAAAATGATATTTGAAAAGATGATGGGATACACTTGGGAGAACTAGTTCTCTCATAGGATATGAATTTCTTCACGGTACGAAGCGTACCCGTATTTTTCATAGAACACTTTTTTCTCTATATTTTTGATGAAACTACTATATAAATGTACATCCATTCCTATCTACTCTACTACCATCACTACTACTAGTTGAAGCTGCGGATGTACCTTATTTTTAAAATCGGGCTTTTATGAACGTGAAGAAACAATTACTATCAGCAGAGGAGCTGAAAGAAGTGAGGAGCAGCAAGCTAAACACACTACGCCTTTACAGAGGAACATCCTTTCAACTTCCTTTTCCTGTGATGTGATGCACTAAAGTAATAATAATAATATATTTTACTTCTTTCTCTTACTCCGCTTACTACGGGTGCTTTCCAACCCTGCAGTTCATAACGCAAACAATCAGCTATTAGAGTGAATGTTCCATCACCCCCATTCTCTTTTTTTAGATGCACAGGAACTGCATTTTACATAAGTGGTGGCATGTAATAATAATACCTGGTTGTGGCATGAAGTATGTACTCAAAAAAGTTATAAAAAACCTCACATTTGGTGTGTGCACACTCCGTGTAAAATGATGTAAAAACATTATTCTTTGACTATGACCAGCCCTGTACTGAAGGGAATGTGAAGACGAAACATTTCCATTGTCATTTTTAGTCGAATTTCTTATTCCATTTGAGCAAGCACCCCATTCCATGAATCCGGTTCCGGTGAAATGGTTTCTCATTCTTTAAAATGGCTTCACAACCTTTTTTTCTGACAACAATCACGACAAATGTATCGCATGGATGTTGAAATTTACATAAAAAATCCTTCACAAGTGCCTGCGTACATACACCCACCACAATGAATGTGATAGAGATAGTTGGGACAGAGATATAGATAATACTCCAGCATAAATTCTTTGATATGCCTATATAACAACATTCTTTGTTCTTTCTTGAATATTTAATCATGGTGGCTAGTGTTATTACTGAAGGTTGTGTATTATTCAAATGCCATCAAAGGGTATGAACATGAGCCACCATTTTGTACTGTAAACGTACCATTATTTTATATGGAATGAGAAGAGCTGGTCAACGGATGTGACTTTTTATGTTACAAAAATATGAAAAGCTGAAGAATACGAATGGAAAAATAAATTACTGGAGGCTGAGTGGCCCATCATGCAGAATAAGGAAAGATGGTCGTGAAATCACGCAACTAGAAACTTGGGAATTGAGTCAGGACTCAGTTCGATCAACGTCAAGAGAGGTTTGGTGTTTTGTTTTTGAGCTCGTTGCAAATCGTGGATTTGCATGGGCATTACATGAAATGAGCATGAAATTACTTGTGAAAAAATCAAGACTGTATGTATAAAAACACGCATTGATTCATTCACTTGCCAGCAATTTTACTGTAATGTGTAGGTTAAGCGTTGTCCCAAAGAGTAAATCTATCTATGAAAGAGAAAAGTGAGTATTTACTAAAAGATGAAATACTAACCAATTCCAATTTTCCGTTGTAGCTTCTTAATAACTTTCATTTTTTTCAACCATGGAACACAAGTTGGAGGTGAAGCCGGATGTAGTTCATTAAGCGTAGCTCGGCAAGGAATGGCTGGCTGCGAATTACAATTTAATGGCATCAATTCCATATGATTAGAATCGGCACAGCTCAGTGATCCACTCAACATTCCCAAAGATGGAGGAACGGAAAATGGTCGAACATTTTGCACAGAGGCTTCACAATGATGGTAATGATGATGCTGTTGATGATGATGGCAACTCAAGCACTCCTTGCTCTGCCTCACTGATACCGATCTTCTAGAGCATGAAGACGGTAAGGAAACACTAACACAGCTTGGTTGATCATAAATTGGTTGGCTCATTGGCCAAGGACCAGTCACCAAAACTCCCATATTTCGCCGACCGCAAGTTTCGTACAACTCGGAGGAGTTTGACTTGAAATACAACGGCTTTGATGACTCCACGTACGAATAATCCGCAGCGGCCATGTAAAATAAATTCTCACGGCGAAGGTTCACAAACTCAGAGAATGAGCAACAACTTCCAATTTTTCCAACTTTAACTCACTGGGAGTAAGCGTAACTGATATCCTTTCATACAAGCATGCTTGCTGTTTTCACAATCCGATTTTAGTCGTATCCAAATGCAAATCAACGAGTTCACAAACTGGCTTGGATGACACGCAACAAGACATGGAGAGCAAACAACACTTTCTATTTCATTTCTATTGCTGAATGATTACGAGAAAAGCTCGAGGGAAATCCTAACAGTGCTCCGGAGACCCTTCAGCTTCGATGGTTCTCTTCAAACTGAACTAGACCATCAAACAACTCACTGTTTATGTCTCTTATGAAAGAGCAGCTGAATCATAGGAAGTTGCTACCTAACCACATATATTATATTATGCACATATGCTCCTTTCAGAAAAAAAAACTGGCTCAGGCTTTCTGAAGGGAATTGTAGCTGAGTGAAGACGATGCCTTGCATGCAAGCAAGCCCATATACTTTTATTCATTCGTGCTCTTACAAACGGGAAAAGAAGCACGACCATAAATGTTCATGGTATTAGGAACAGAGGGTTAAAACAACCCCTCTATCATCATATAGCTACCCAATATCCTATTACAATAGACAGGAGCAGCTATTTTGTATGAAATCGGATGCAGTAGGGTAACTACCAGCGCGTGGCCGTTGCCGAACAAAACTAAAACATCTGCTTCTTTAACCAACTACACAATCCCCAAGGTTTTAATCATCATACATTCATTCAGAATCATCATGGTACTGTAAATTTTCGGTTTTTGCTGCCTCAGCTTTTGCATCTGCCCCTGATCTGAGCTGGATAAACACAAAATGTCGGTGCGAGTGAGCAGAACAACTGCTCCTGTATTTTTATTATCGTCTCCATAACCATAACACCAACAAAAATTACAAGTTTAGCATTAGCACCGGAGCCAGAGGCCCCAATTTTTTCATCATGTACTTCTTCTCTTCAACTGAAGTGAAACCGGAGGAAATTAAAACACTTACAGAATGAACGGCCGGATATAAGTTTTTTTCCTGTGTGGTATGATTTTTGCAGATTCATTACAGCCACAGATCGACATAGAAACTTAGGCTGAAGATATTACATGTGAATTGTAATCGCAAGATTTCTCATCGTTATGTTAATGATAACACCTTTGCTATACAGTACACACGCTGGTGTATATGATTGCGATTACGACTGGAGCTCACTCACTAAGATCGGGAGGATTTCCTGAGAAAACGAAGCGAAACCTTAGTCCACGTATTGTATTCCCCCAAGAGATAAATTATGCGTTGTAAAGCTGTAATACTGTATTCCACACGCCACAGAATTACTTATCGCTTCCCCTAATGAGATTTAGCCTGTTGCATTGATATCATTTTTTTATATTAACTTTATTTCGGGGTGCTAATATTCACGAGCCATTGCAATGAACAATGTCGCCTTCCTTCCGTCGCTTAACATATTGCGTATGACATCCTCCGTTCCAATTAAATTAAATAATTGCATGTTAGAACGAGTATTTTAAACTCTGGAAGAAATAACATTCGAGCTACAGCAATACTGTATTTTAAAGCCCTACATTTCTTAGAGGCATTTAATATCATGTGGCACGGGTCGATCGAAGGGTCTTTGTCCTGAAGTCGATGGAACAGCTGAACATACTGGGAGCATCTCTTCCCTTTAAACTCAGGAGGAAATTTATTCACTGCGTGAGTACAAAGGGATTCATTTAAAAGGTGAAACAGCTTGTATACATATATGTGTGTGTGTCAGATGAGAAGTAGAAAACAAGCCATAGAATCTGGTGAGCATAGAAACGACCTTAAGGACACGATACGCATCTTCACGCACGAAACTGAGAGAAAAAAGGGGCGACAACTGCAACCATGTTTAAAGATGAGCCATAAAATGAATGAGGAGTTTAAAGCGACGGATGAAAACTTCTATAAAGCTCCCTGATCCAACTATATTGTTATATGAGAAGAAAAGCATATGGTACAGAGGAATGGATGAATGAATGAATGAAAGATTATTCAACTCTCATCTCTATAGCTGAGCAAAAGAGAACGACCCTTTAAACAAAAACGGGATATAAGTGACGGTCAGCAGATAAGCTTGAACTCCTTTATTGTATTTCCTTGTACACATCTTTTTTGTCCCTTTGAAAATGAAAGATGGGATGAAAATGGGGTCTCTTCCAAGCTGAATTATATGTTACCAGGTGTGTGGCAGGGAAAACTGAAGTGCGACAAACATTGTGCGGCACGTGGCTAGTATATAGGAAGTGCCTACGACCTTCCTTATTTTTTTCTATTTTTTATGTTGGGCAAGGGACCCTTAAACATCTTTTTGTTGTTGCATCGTCAAGATGACCCGTAAATCGAAAGCAACCCCTGAATCCTAGGCTCTCTGATGATCACAACTTACAACAAAAATTATAGGTATAGAAGCATACGGCCAAAAATCTTTGTTGATGTCTTTGTGTTTTTTCTTACAGTTTACAATCATCTAGCAATCAAGACTTACAACATATGGAAGTTCTCAATTGAGCATATGAACCAGTATGGAAAGCTAGGTTAGGATGAAAAGGGTCTCTTTCGTAAACATAAGTTTCGCAGCTAGGTGAAGAATTTACCATATGCTTTCGTTATGTTTACTTGGAAGTGAGATGAAGTCTGCCTGCCATTGCATAAGGGAGCTCCGACCGTAAGTTAGGACGCTCACGAAGAAGCAGTTGTGTTATGCCTATACAAAGGGATCGCGGTTTGTTGCTAACAAAGACCGTTTTCACGTTAATGGACCGCCTGAACGAATCCAAAAATATAATGTATATACATATAAGCTTGTATGAAAGATGCCTTCTAAGCCAAGAGATATTACCACACAAACTCCACCCGTCATAACTTCTGTTCCGCAGACAAACTGGAAGAAGATCGGAGAGAGGCTACTTTTAGTGAGCATCAGTTTAATAAGTATTACACCAGGTTGGTCGCGTGGCAGCTGCCGACGCATCTTAAGTGACATGCTCCTGACTGGTTCTTGGCGAGCTACATCATCATCTGGATCTTTTTTTCTTCATCTTCAAGTTTTAATGGGCAAGGAAGCAATCTGCCGAATTTTAACCTCGTGGCAATGCAAGATGTGGTGTGAGCAAAAAAAGCCAAGCTTGTTGGCTAAATTACTCTGAACTCTGCCAGCTACGGGTGAAGAAGGCCGTCATGTGTGTGTGTCCGAAGAAGTTGCATGCAGCATCTGCTACCCAATTCATATTGGTTTAGTTTATCGAAAAATGTAAACAGTTGCACTATCTATCTTTTGCGTTTGACTTGACCACATGCTTCCGAGTTTTCCCTGCACATCATTTCATTTCATAAAGTTCTCTTGAAATGAGGATTATAAACGTATTTCGTTTCACTTTTGCTTAAACCTTTGGTAACACATGGCACACTCTTTTTTTCCTGGATTAATTTTTACTTTTATGCAAAGCTAAGTTCACCTTTTGTTGGTTCAGTACAGGAGAAATCAAGCCGATGCTCATTTCATACATTTGTTTGACCGCGTCTTTGCCACTACTGTAGGCGCCCAATATGTTAATAATTGCCAATTTACCAGATGGTGGACTTTAGAAGACTTTGCTAACGCTAATGATGTAACAATACAACTGACTTTTCTAGCGCGATCAAATCAAGCTAAACATTTTTACAACGCATAAGCGAGCACCTTATGTTGGAATGCAAAGATGTTACAGGGTTATGAGGAAAAGTGAAATGGCAGAGCCAATACAAAAACTTTTTCGGTTTCAACTTCAGCAATTCTTAGTGAGCGCAGATGTTATTCACCCTTCTCATTTTGTTTCACCTAAAATCACTTTTGCTCCAGAAGAAGAGCAACCTGAGCCGTAGCTCTGGAAATTTAACCAACTGTAATAAATTATATCAGCATTCATATCAAAAGCAGAGACATTTCTTACAGCTGCATGCATGTACATTATGAATATAAAATTAAAATATACGATGCCAAGAAAGTGTCAACTGCCACAAAAGTAATATCTACATATTGAAATCTCAATGCAAAACTCCCTACAAAAGCATGCGAGGTAAGAAATTTCAATATGAAAGGTTTACAAACGCTTTTAAAGTGTTTGCTATTTGTACTAATCACTACTAAATCGTCAACTACTATACACTATAGATTTTAAAAACAAACGAGTTGCTGACGCGGAGTACGAGAATGTTACCTTGGAATATTTGAACGCTAATACGAGTTAACTTCTTCGATAATATTGAGCTTGGGCATGTACATTACGTACGACTCAAATACTATTCTTACTATTGCAGACACTCAACATTCCTGAGCTGAAGCCCTGATTAATAAACGTTATAAATATAAAGCGTGATAAACAAGTGACTCATTAAGACGAGTGATAGTAATAAACGGATGTGCATTACGATTATTTCACAAGATAGAACGATAGGAAAGAAGTAGGTAGGTTGACAAGAGCACGTGAAAACAGTCAATCATTTTGCCGGTGCGATATCAGCAATGGACGAATTCCTTCGACGTCAAAACAACATAAAACCTGAGAAAAGTTTTTGTCTCTATCATTGCATCCGTGTTCTTTTCACGATGTCCCACTAACTTTCTAACGTAATCATCAACTAACATCCTATTTTGAAACAAGTTATGAGTTATGTGCACACCATTAATAAAATAAGAATGAAATGGAATCCATTGTCGTCATAAAAAATGCTAATAAGGTAGTAAACTCGGGAGAATCAACGGGAATCATCCGTGATGCTATCACCACTTTGTGTACTTTAGAGTTTCATATCACCTCCCGTAATTTTTCTTTTAATTTTAACGTCAATTTAATGAAGTGAATCCAACCAAGTTATGAAATACGGCTACACTCTACTATGATAATGCAATTATGATTTTTTATGATCAGATTTTTAACAGTGTTGAGGGCAAACTTGTCAAAAAGGTTGCTATAAAACACTACCTTAGTTAGAAATATAGGCAATAATTAAAAAGTTGAAGCACTTTTGGTTAGCAAAGACTATAAAGCATTATGATACAAGCACGTAAGTCTAACAAAAGAATGAAAAAAGAAATATAACGTTACCTGATGCCGATTCTTTGCTCGAGAAGGCACCCATTATAAAGGTACTCAAGAAAGAAACGTAGAGCTCGCTACTAATGAACACAGTGAGGGCAGTGAAGTTACAAGAGAGAACTTGAAAGCTTAAGTCCGTTGTCCTGAAAAATAGGGTATCAATTTAAACTGTAGTGATTACAGAAGAAAACTCTACAAGAGCAAAGATAAGATATTTTTAGTACTAATCAGTTCAACCGTACAACAAGTTACATTAAGGTAGCTACTAAAAGTAAAGGAACTTATCAAACTATTTATTTTTAACCGAATTCATTGGCTTTACTACAATCTACAATACGGTGCGTTAATAGGGAATAAAAGCAATTAATTGCTACTAGTCAGATGATGACTTAGTCTTTAAACAACATTTTTCGTTTGTTTCAACCGTTAGTCGTCGAGCTACAAAAGAACGGAAAGTAAAATATTCTTTGTGTTGTGATGATTTCACGACTGTAGAAATAGGGAGTAGAGCTGTTTGCTCGTTGAATTTTGTGCCCGCATTTCAACGATACCCAAAAGTCCTGAAGCATATGATATGAATATGACTAACTACACTACTGCAGGAAGGAAGTATGTATTACTACATTTAAATGAAGTGTAGGCTGTTTCTTCATGCTTATATATTATGCACTTTAAAATGAAATACATATGAGCAGTATGATAAAAGATGATGAATTGAATTCTTATATGGAAAGAATATCGTTAAGAAAATTTGTTTACCGACCCTTCAGCATCAAGTTTATGTTTTCAACATTGCCTTAGCTGCTGTATGACTTACACAAAGACATTGTGTATGCAGATTAGACTGGATCTTCACTTAAGAAAAGACGACACAAGTTTATGTTCGCAATCCCAATCTGTATACTTGAGTGAGGTGAAGAGACACTCAGCCATAATTTTCCTAAACTGGAAGGATTACGTTTAAAATATTCGTTTTTAAAAAAATCTTTCGTTTTTACATATTTTGGTTTTGACTTTGCTTCTCATAAGGTTGGTTTTTGCATTTAGCATTTACGGGATAAATCAGTAAAAGTTACTGCTAGAAATGAGATGCTTATTAATGTAAAATTATTTATAGAAGGTCTTTATTTATATAAATAATGTCTAATGATCATAGTGGTTACTTGGACTGTAAAGCTGAATTCTGTACCTAACGAAAGGCGCAGGCACTCTCCATATTTGTGGAAATTAAAATTGCTGCTGCATTTAAAATGCAAACTGCTAAGTTGTAACGCGTTCACTGCAAATCTCTGGGCTTCGCAACTAAAGAAATATCATATTTGCTACATTCTCAAATGTAAGCTCAGTTGAAGACAAATACACTCACGCTTAATGAAATGTAAAATTTACAATGCAAACAACGTGTACCTACACTCACTCAATTGCTCGCTGTAATATTCATATTGAATATCAATTGTATCAATACAGCTTTTAACCTAGAACAGAAATGCAAGGTATACTGCACATGAACATGTGCTTGAACCGCATAGTCATGTCGTTATGTTCAATCGTCACACTAAACCTGATCCAATCCTGACTCCTGCCTGACCATTCAAACACAAGTTAACCATTGTTGCACTACTATGTTGTGTCTGACGACTTCGTCCGGCTGGACTCCTAGTGGATGGATCGTCTTAAACTAATGCAAAGCACGCTTACTTACGCTTTTTTAAATATTACTAATGGTGATGGTGAGTACTAAGCCACATTTTCTATTAATATAGTTGTGCTAATACCACAATCTATTTTGAAATAGTTGCCGAGTTGTTAGTGATTTGCAGATGAAGGTAGAGTAAGCAAAATAAATGGTGAGGGTTTCTTACCTTTGCTTTTCCAGGAAAACAACAACATTTTTGATGAAGTACTGCTGAGTATTCATGAAAAAATGTGTAATATTTTGGATTCTACAAATGCACTGATAACAATAACAATAAAAACAGACTTGTATATCCAGTATTTCTTTACGGATACACCACTCACAACCAAACCAAGTGTCCTTTACGAGTTCCTCTGTGAGAGAGCCAAAAATTGCTGTGATCAATTCAGGCCATATGATGATACCCTACATGTACTCTAAAACATACTGCAACTGTGCAACTGATACAAACTTCCGGTGACTTTTAGGAGCTGTAGGCAGATTACACAAGTATACCCGCCAGTTCCTAAATTCACCACAGCAACAACGTGTGATCAAATTGTACAGATGAACAAACGACCATTTCACGGATTTATTCAGCAATGGCTTGAGGCTTAATCATAGGTTCATTTCATATACATAGGTGAGTAGGCTGTAGCTTTACAATATTAAAACTACGAAAGGTAAGGATAAACATATAGACGTAAATAGATAAATACAAATATTGATTTTCTTCGTAAATACTGAAACAATTTCATACCTAATCTTCTTGGCTATCTTTTTAAGCTGATATTCATATCAGAAACATTTTACTATATTGAACTTTCATTATCTTGAACGCTTAAATACTTATTTTGCTGGTTTTAATTATGTATATTTAGCAGCAAATAGTTTTCATTCCTGGTAGCTTACGGAATTCTAGCAGTGTGCAGGATCTATGATTTCCAGTGTGTTAAATTAACGACCTTTGTTGACTTTGTTGCATAAAACGAACAATAAAATACGGTGAAACATGATGATAGTGGTAAAAAACGCTGTAGGGATACAGCACTAAAGCTGAGTGGGTTGTGGTCCACATTCCCTATTTCTTCAAGTTTCACACTTACTTGAACAAATCTTGGTCGTTATGTGATGTCTGATGTCCTAGTCGCATTCATACTCTTACTAGCTTTCTCAGATTTTGAGACCATTTCATTTTATGGATATGTGCCAAATGTGCCACACCGGGATTTATCCTACAAACGGATTTCTTTCTCTGCAAACGGCAGACACAGTATTATTATTATGTGTGTCATCGTCTGTAATTAATGTTGAATTTTAGTTTACAGAATATGTACCGGAACCTTGTAACTTATAAAACAGCGTCGTATTTCGTATCCCGAGACTCGTCAGCATATGAATGAAAACGTACATGTTTAGGTTCATTGTACCGGATTAATTTTATATCATAAATTTATGAGCTTTAATGGCATGTTCTAAACAACGTTTATGTACAAGTACAACGTCGTAGTAAATGCATGAAATTATTGAGTTTTTGTTGAAAATGATTGCATGAGCCCAAAATCACATTTCAAATTTATTGATGATAAAAATATTCGCTAACAAATTGATAGATCGGAAAAATAAAAATACTGAAATAGGTTTAGCGATGCTTTCATTCACCAACCGACTGAAGATCCTAAAAACCTAGCTTAGTCCTCCATGTGAGCGTTATCGTCAATTTTTCTTACTCGTTAAGTGAACCTGTCTGGTCACCACTTTTGACCATTGTTGTTGACAGTGCCATTACCGTCTTGAGCTTTTCTCATTTGTTAATTGTCTCATCGTCAATGACTACTATTGTCTGATTTCTCAAGTCCATTTTTATGTGACTCATTTGTAAGTTTTCATAATCATATTTTAGCCAAAGCTCCACATTCACCCATCACACATGCAACTGGCTCAGGTTGGGGCTCCGTTTAAACAAGGCCTGAGCATTGTCAATTCGGGTCATTTAGTCTGGGCAAGTACTGGTAGCAATAGTAAAAGGTTCGATAAGGAAAACACGGTCATCACAATTTGCAAGTAATGTAATGTAATGCCACTGTTACGACGAAAAAGAATTGAATGTCTTAAAACAAATAGCAGTAACTTCTCACAACTCATGGAAGATGGGCCAACACTAAACCCCTCATTTAGTGTTTTCCTAAATCGAGCAGATTATAGTTTTACCTGCTTAATTACCCTAGAAACATTTCATTCATAGATCCTACAATAACTTCACCAACGTAAGCTTGCAGCCAGAGAAACTCAAAAAATTGTTTCGTGAGGTGGCTGAGGGTTAATAGTACAAAATATTTTTGTAGTTATCTAGTAGTGAGGCGATGTGTTCTATAATCAACATACACACGTAATAATACCTATGATGTATGACTCACCTTGTTCTATTCTCAAGATTTAACAAAATCGTCATCGTTAGTAAAACCACCCAGCAGAGGGTTCACTGTTTCAATTCTTCATGATTTTCAGTTGTAAAGCCAAGTCTTTTATTAACATGACTGTCTAGTTGAGCTTATCGGTAAGAGAGGTTAAGATACCAACAATTAGTTAGTTAATTAAATTTAGTGGTTGAGAAGAAGAGGCACAATAATGGTGTCACGAGTAACTTTTAAAGTATTGACATAGAAATACGTCAGATGAAGTGTAAATATACTAAAATTTCTTCTTGGTGTTCTCCCGCACCAGCAGTAAAATCAACTGAAAACGACAAGAACAATTCATTACTATAGAACACCGTGCTAATTGGCCTTTGCGGCATGGCTTGTGCTTATTTCTATTACTCCTGGGAGTAGTTCTAATTAATGAGATTAGTATCACTCGTTCGACCTGATCAAGCACAATCTTTCAATTTCAATTTTTTGATCCAACAAAAATGAGAGCATGTGAAACCATTAAACGGATTTCATTTGATTTTGGCAAAAGAGTAGTAATAAATTGAGAAAGAAATTGGGCTAGGGATTTCTGGATAACGCTTTTTCAATATGTTTGTGTTTAAATTAACATATTACTTCTCATTTCCAACATATAATGGGCATGTTTGAAATTTTCGATATACATGATGAATTTCAAAATTAACTCGTGAGAAACAACACTGCACTGCAAAAATATAATAATAATAATACTGACATTGACACACCAAATAGACATTTGATTAATCTTTGCTGAAGATAATTCATCTAAAACATTAATAAGTGTTACTAAAAAGTGTAGTCCTACCCGTAAATCAAAGTAGTTTCAATAGAGTCAAGTTAAATTACGATTGAATTAGCGTCTCATATTACAAGTACTTGAGTTTGTGCGTGAATCTTAGCAGTTATTTTTCTTAAAGGGTAAATGTTGATTGGTCACGGTGATAAGAAAAGTGTAAGTTTAGTATATTAGCAAACCATTAACAATTCTATGAATCGTGTATAAAATACTAACGTTAAACGCCATAATAATAGCATTCATTTACATCTCTTACTAGTTTAATCATTGTTGAATAGCTTTAGACGGATTCAAAACTACAGCCGAAGTAGCATGGTTACTAACATTCATTTAAACCTAAAGGTCGATTTGGGCATCATTAAATGCTCATCCAACTTGTGAATCATAATCCAAACCCGAAGGAGTACTGAGTATTTACCAGTATCTTTTATCATACCATAGTTTGAATTAGTATGAATTAGTCGTATTGAATAGTTAGTCAGATTAGCATTGGTGTATTTTTCATGAAACCCTAATTCTTGATAATGCTTGTGCCTAGCACAAAGCCGTATAGCATTCATAACCAAGTAAGTTGCAAGTAAACCTGACGGGGACAGTATATTTGCTGAGAGTATTACACTGTCACATGGTTTAGTCGTCTGCAGCACGGCACCACGACATACACGCAAGAATAAAAACAAACATCTCGTCAGCAGCAGAGCAGTCGGTTCCTTGGTATATCCCAAAATACACTATTGCTCCTTTACCGCAGCAATAGCAATCGATAACGAGCCAACTCATTTCCACAGCACAACACATCATCATCACCTGTCTGAATACTCGTCAACATCAAAGTTAGCAGGTTCTCTGCACGAATTTGCTAACTTAACTTTGTGTTTTTCAGTGTGTGTGACTTGCCAAAGGAAGTTGGTACCTGTCTCCTGTATTAGCTGTCGCCGGCAAATGAAATGGAAGCTGGAGCGATAGAGAATTAAACATAAGTTATTGGATGGTTCTGAAAGTTGTGTAAGTCTTGATGACATTTATGTTATGTTGGTAACATTTTCATTTATTGTGTCTGTCAAATGTGCTGACGAGTTGGTATCGTAGTTTTTGCTGATTATTTATGATCAGTTGACACGGAAACTTGTAGGTCTAAGTCGAAATTAAAGTTTTTTTTCTAAATTTGCTCATTTTATTTTGTTCTTTTTGTTTTGTTTTAGCTTGTTGTTTTTGAAAGTTAAATTCTAATGGCAAAGAACAGAAAGGGCGCTGGGGGAAGTGCGTCCACTCCAAATTTGGGGGTGTCAGGTTCTGCAAGTACCGGTGGACTGGTTAGAAGGGCTGTCAGGAAAGGACCAGCCGATGAAGCTGAGGATCCTCGGGTGGAAATCGTACCCAACCGACCAGCAAACGTTGGAAGAAGTAACGGACGCCAGGGACCTAGTTCTCGTCACAGATCTCATCATAGTCGTCACAGGGGGTTAGATAGTGATCGCGACGGCTGGTGGGTGAACAGGTAACACAAATTTAATTTTGATTGTGAGATACTTAAGTGATTGAGTCAAGGAAGTTATACTGATTTTATTTGCTTTTAGGGTAATGTCTTTAGCGGCCCTTATTGGAATCGTCGGATTTGTTGTATATTATGGCTACCTAGGGTACAAACAGACACGCGTCCATACTCCATTAGCTGCGGATAAGGTTAGAGTTTACTTGGGATCGTATTTAGCATAAACATAATGTTGTAAACTGACTAGAGGAAAGAATAAGCCTTGTAATTTTTGTGCTGTAGGTCACAGTCAAATCAGGATTGGATGTACCTGACCGATTTTGGGGTACTTATCGTCCTGGTGTTTACTTTGGTATGAAACATCGCAGTCCGGTCTCTTTAATTACTGGCTTAATGTGGCTTATTCCATCGACCATTCAAACTGAAGGTCCTCAGTTACGGTAGGTAGCTTTTCCCGATGAACTTTTGTGAAATTCGATAGTAATTGAGATTAGAGAATTATATAAACGGATTTTTTCTCTCTTTTTACAGTCATCTGTGCTTGCAAGAGGACAAGTTGAAGAAGTATGGATGGGTAGAGCATGACGGAATCAATTATGGTGTTCAAGAGATATCTGATAAGCGTTTGGATATCGTCACTTCCTTTGTGAAGCGACAAGGTGGATCACATGGTGGAGATTGGACAGCTCGTGTTGAACTGAAACCTCAGGTATTCTAATCTTTACTTTTTATTATGTAGCCAAATGTAACATTATGAAAGTTGGTCATGACATATTTTAATTATATGTGTAATCTATAATATTTTGCTCCATTACTTCATTATATTGTAGGTATCTACTCAGGACATGCGAGACGAAACTGTTTTGTTTTTTTACTTGGCTAAAGAAGGTCGTGTGGACGGCCAAATGGTACCCGAATTCGATTCTAATGGTGGCTTAAGTGCAGTACGAAGTACAAATACCGACCTAGGCAATTTTGTAATTCGGTATGATAATATTATACACGTGTAAAGTGTTAACTTCAGCATATTTTAAATTATTTGCTCACATTTATAAATATTCTTTGATGTTATATTACAACAGGTTTATGAATGGCAGTGACGCTCTTTCAGTATCATCATTCAGTACAAAATTACGCTCTTTGACTGATATTAGCACGGTCACCTTGCAAAACTTGGGAATACGAAGTGATACTGAGAAGCCTCTATTCGTCATGAATCAAAAGGGAGCAATTACCGATGATCCTGATATTATCATTTATATGGTAATAAAAATTAAGTTATAGGTGAACTAGTGATATTTACATTAAATTTTTGAAATACATTATGACAACTGAATAACATTCATTTTAGGTACACACCAAGGGGAAGTTCACTTTGGATGTTGTGTTCGAGTCTGGAAGCTTTTTTGACCGTCCTGCTATTCTCACTGGTGATACTTACACGCAACAATTGGCATATTATAGGTAAAGCAAATATTTGTGGTCAATAAAGAATTTCCATGATTTGCTTCAATATAATTCCGCTTTAATATCTAATGAATCTTATTTTGTAATGTAGGAAGGAGTTCCAGAAGAAGTTTGAAACCAAATTTCGCTTACGTGAGAAGGGGCTAAACTCTACGTATATCAGATTCGCACAAGCTGCAATGAGTAACATGGTTGGTGGGATTGGTTACTTTTACGGTCATTCGAAAGTCTTGGGACCTTATCAATCAGTTCCCGTTGCCTACTGGAATGCAGGCTTGTATGCGGCAGTTCCATCCAGAAGCTTTTTCCCTCGGGGTTTTCTTTGGGATGAAGGGTTTCACCTTCTGCTCATTAATAAATGGAACCCTGAGATTTCTGTTGACATTATTTCTCACTGGCTCGACCTAATGAACACTGAAGGTTGGATTCCCAGGGAACAAATTTTGGGGGAAGAAGCGTTAAGCCGCGTTCCAGAGGAATTTGTTGTCCAGCGAAATGATGTTGCTAATCCGCCAACACTCATTATGGCCTTACTAGATCTTATTGAACGACACCGTGATTGGTTACTCGCTAGCCATAAAACGACCCTTCTTAAAATGTGGCCGAGACTCCAAGCTTGGTACAACTGGTTGAATAGAACACAGGCAGGGGATGAGCCCACAGTTTACAGGTATTCACCTAGTTCCTGAATGTAAATATGAGTAATGGCTTAGAACTCGAATACATTATAAATCATGATTGTTTTTGAATTTTTGAATAACAGATGGAGAGGACGTAATGGTACCACACTCCGAGAATTGAGCCCTAAAACCCTCGCATCAGGCCTAGATGACTATCCCAGAGCATCTCATCCAACCACGGATGAACGTCATTTGGATCTCCGTTGTTGGATGGCCATGAGCTCCAAACTAATGGCTGAATTAGCGGACCTTCTGGAGTTAGACTACGACTATGGCAAATACCTGGAAACGTACAAAACCCTAACTGATCCCGAGTTACTGGACAAGTTGCACTGGTCTGAAAACTTTCAATCTTATCTGGACTATGGTCTTCATTCAGACAACGTTGTTCTGCAATATCCCCCTCACAATCAAAATGCGAAAAATCATCACCGAGAGAAAATTCGTTACACCCTTACACCACCGTTGTACCAATTTGTTAACATGTTTGGCTACGCAAGCTTATTCCCATTGAGTCTCCAACTCCTCAGTCTGGATTCACCTAAACTGCTCCCAATCCTGGAGAAGATACAAGATCCTGATCAATTGTGGACACCATATGGACTCCGATCTCTGTCAGCCAGTGCCCCTCTCTACCAAAAACGCAATACCGAGCATGACCCTCCATATTGGCGTGGTGCAGTTTGGATCAACATTAACTTCTTAACGCTGAAAGCTTTAAAATACTACTCACAAGCAGAATCCCCGGTCGGAGAACTGGCTCAAGAAATTCATGCCAAACTTCGAAACAACATAATGTCAAACGTTGTTAGCGAATACTATAAGACTGGATACGTTTGGGAACAGTACGATGACTCTACCGGTCAAGGAAAAGGGTGTAGACCGTTCACAGGCTGGTCAGCACTGGTTGCACTGATTATGGCAGAAGAATATTAATTATTTTAGTCATGTAACTTTGGTAAATAAAAATAAAAGAGTACACTGATTGTCTTGTATAACTTCGACTCCGTTTCCAGTTTCATTTTCAGCGTGTGGTAGGTTTACTTTTCCTTGTGATAAGATTACTTTTAAAAACTAACTTTTTCTAAAAGGCATTCCTGTCTGTGAAGCTGTGCTACTGTGAACATGAGATTATGAAAGTCTTGTTCAAAAGTCATTAATACTATGCAATGAACCAAACGTAATAGATTAAGAACACAAAATAAATATGATTTTAACGAAGAAATAAAACCACAAACCTGTTTATATAAAAAAAAAACTTTAGATGTGATGTTAAGAATTATTTTAGAGTTTGAAAATAAGTACCACTTGTTTTGTTGTTACAAAATGACGTACAGCGCTTGATAAGCAATTTATTACAATTGTAGATAACCTGTTCGCCAGTATCAGCATAGATAAAAACATAGGTACATGTTTTTGTGCAATTTCAGCAAATTACGTAGTGTTACAAAATGTGATGTGTAGTTAGCCTGGAGGTTGCATTTGGATGTCTGGATTAATTTTTTTCAAAGATCAGTAACTGCCCACTAAATACTGCATAGATCCCATAACCTAAGTACAAGTAGTTATAAATATTATCCTCAAAAGGTTTTCCGATGCACGGCTCGCTGCCCTTCTTCCTCGTACTCTCGTTTTGACACCCACATTTTCTTAAAGGTATCCAATGATGCGAGAATTGAGCCACCAATCCAAGTAGAATACAGTCTTTCCTGAGGGGCTGCGATCTGGAAAGTGAGGAGTTTGATTGTTAGGAATATCCATCCGTTGCTAGTATTGCATAGATTAAAAGAAATAAATATAAACACGACGAAATTCTGAGATAACTTACTTTGATCTTCACGTCTTTTGGCGCTAACTTCCGTAACTCTCCCAGAAGCCTGTCTCCAAAGCCCTAAATTATAATAAATAAAAGTTTGATTCAAACCGACGATTCCAAAATAATTTCACTAGGGTTTGATTGGCATTATTTTATATAGTAATTATGACAATGTACCTTAAATAAGGTTGACCCTCCGGAAAGAACTATGTTTTGGAATAAAATCTTACGAAGATCTAAGTCAGACTTCTGAATTGAAAAGAGTAAAACCTCATGCATTCCTTCACATTCTTCGCCCAAAAGATCTGGTCGGAAGAGTACCTCAGGGGCTCGGAAACGAGCTGGTCCAATCTGTAACCAGGAAAGGGTTAGTTATTTATCAGCTTCAACTGTTTTAAAAAACAAATGGCAATATTTTTTTCTTCAAAAATCCCTTACGTCTAAGCTGTTGCCATCAGGTAACTTATAAACCCTTTTTTCTGCATCACTAGATTCTTCTTTGTAGGGATTGGAGGACAAGAAGCATTCTTTTTCTTTGATAGTCTTCACAATTTCGAATTCAGATGATGTTCTGAACAGATGGCCTTCTTTCCTTAGTAACAACCTAAAAACAAGATAACATGATTTTTGTTAGCCACACAGGACAAATTCCAGTAAGTATTCGAGACAAAGTAGCTTAAAGGCAAGTCGGACGAATTACCTCAAATAGCGCGTGACATCACGTCCAGCAACATCAATTCTCATAATGCTATGTGGCAGTGCAAATCCTTCGTAAATGGGAACAGCATGAGATACACCATCACCTGCATCGAGCACCACACCCGTGGTTCGACCAGTAGCGTACCTAAAATAGAAAAGAAATAAATACATGAAAATACAATTGCCCACCAACTTAGCAATAAAGTTAAGTTGGTTTAATAAAAACACAATTTAAGACAATCGGCTTACAGACTGAGAACTGCTTGCATAGAAACGAATAAGGCCGGAACGTTGAGAGTTTCAAAGAAGATTTCAGCCGACTTCTCACGGTTTCGCCTTGGATTTAAAGGCGCTTCCGTTAGCAGAACGGGATGCTGCAAGAAAATGAAATGAAAAACTAAAGCTATCAATGACTCTTTGATTAAGATAATAACCTAAATATTCAAAATGACATACCTCCTCCGAAAATGACTGCAATTGATCTTTACTATAAATGTACTGCCATATGCGTTCCATATCATTCCAGTCAGTGACGATACCATGCTCCATAGGGTACTTAATAGCCAATAAGCCACGATGCTCCTCAGCCTTAGGCCCTATGAACAAGTCACCTTCCAAAGCTCCAGCCATAACTCTCATATGCTTTGGACGACCCACACTAATAATTCAACAAAATAGTCAAATCAAAATCCTTTCAGTTAATGAGTAAATGTTAAATATTCACTTACTAATTCGGAAACCGGCATTTTGGAATCTGATCTCCAGCGAATCCTGCCTTAATGACTCCAGAGCCCTGTGAAAACAAAACACATTATTAACTTTAATATAAACCAATAATGATTTACCTAAACAAAACATTTTTATAAATACTAAATAAAAAGAATAACAATCTTACATTATCAATCACAACAGGCTGATTAACTAACTCCATCTTAAATAACGTCTCCAAAGGCGAGTATGTTTAAATTACACACGTAAATATTTTCTCCAAAGGCAATAATGTTGTAGCTACGCAAGTAAATGACAAACCGTAGCTAAATCCGGTCAATCTGTAAATAAAGAGGTTACGAAGTTCGGAAGGGCACTTGATATATTCAACTACTTATATATTATCACTAAACTTGGCAATTTGATGATGATGAACAAGGCATTAAATTATTCTCATCATCACTAGTTTGGATGAGAGCACAACCGTTCAATTAGTAGCACTTTATCACACAAAAATGTAACAACATTCATAGCAACCCACAAAATATTTAAAGAGCGAACATGCGGTGCCGTCAACTCAAACTGTTTTGATAAACAAACCTTAAACCCGTACAAATCTGTCAACGAAACCAAGACCAAGGTGCCTTCAGAATAATGAGCATCTGATCGCTCCTATCTCAACCTCAGCAACACTAACTTAACTCCTCAATTCCAAGTCCTCGCCTACTAATAGCACAGTCGTCATTCACCCAATATCAAATCAACCAGGTTGGGCATTGAGCTGCTGGTTGATAGGAATAATGTATCGGCTGCTCAACTTTGACTATGCTTACCTTACTCACACAAATGAGAAAATTAGTCGAGATCCAAACTTGAACTTAAACAGTCACAGTGTGTGTGTGTGTGTAGGAGGAGGACCGGACGGTGATGATGATGATGATAAATCCAATATTACTACCAAAGTATACCTTCCGTATACAATCTGCTGTGCTAATGCACTTACTATTGGGTGATGAACGGCAGTCCGTAGTCTAGTCACAGAGAAAGACAAGAATTTACTATTTCTCCTGGTGCAAAACAACACACAACGAAATGAGATTTTAGTAGCTCTGCCTCTGCCAAGTAAACTGACAAGCCGACCAGTAGTATTAGTCACCAGCACTTTTGATTTGAGAGCGTAAGTACGCTGTCAATAAGGGGAAGGATGGGGAATATTGAGAGTTGGTATTCTATGGGCTCCCTAATTCTTGCCTTTGTTCAACAAGCCACCAGCTTACAAGTTGAAATACATAAATGAGAGGTAGATTGTAAATATTTGAAGAAAAATGTGTTGAAAATCAAATTTGACTTCACTAAATAAACTGAAACGTGTATTTACCTATTAATATTAACCAGCTATTGAAAATCATTACAGTTTAACTGATTTTTGTAGTAATTATCAACTTTAATCTAACAATAAGTTCCATAATATGTCAAAGATATATTATAAGTCAAGATACCTTTAAAACCTGTATGCTCGTCCTTGATTTATGGGCCTTTCTAACAATTTTGCTCGTTTAGAAACAAAATGATGGAAACACTTCGTCATCGTCGAAATAAAACTACATTTGCTGGCCAAAAGTCAGCCTCAACTTCTACAACTATAAGGGCTTAACTATCCATGCTACATTTCATTTGAAAGAGATATATGCTCAAACATAACGTAAAAACTACCATATGGTGGTGGAGACCCTGTATTATAGCTATAACCTTGTATTAATTGTCATTAGTTTTGACCTATAACTTCAATAACCAAATAGATTGAGTGCTACTTTGACAAAACTCCCACTATGTAAAGGCGTGCCACAACAATTGAATAACTCCGCTTCCGGAAAGTCGGAAAAGCATCAGATGTTCAATCTAAATGCTTTGTAACTATTTAATGGCTATTAAGACAACTAAATCTTCACTTACCATCAACAGTAGTTTAGATTTAATTAATTGCGACGGGGCCAAAGGTTACGTGGCCAGTTGCGAATGCCCTTATAGAGACAGTAGAAAAAAAACCAAACGACAACAACGATAATTGAAATTCTCAACAGAACAACAACAGGGTCTACTTCGTCATCAAAGTCTTGATCTCGACGATCCATTTTGGTGAGCCAATTAAAGTTAAAATTGCAAAAATCTGAACTTTAGCTCAGATGTTCGAGAAGTGTAAATAACCAAAACGAGATGGTTTTGCCTTTTGGCGTTGCGTGTAAGTAGGTAGGGAACACTGCATTGACTGGGGTGTGCAGTTTAAATGGGTAGGAGCTGCCGCCGGGGCAAACGTGTACTTATCCACTATGTTCAACTTTCAACTTTGTTCCTCTGACGCCTTTGTATGCATTTCATGCATTCTTTTAGGATTTTGTCCTCGCTCATACATCAATTTGGGAACGTCTTCGGGGGAAGAGGCTTTTCATATCATCATACACTTAATTCAATGGACTTTTGAAATACTGATAAGTAAAATAATGTTTTCATCGTGTTTTCATCGTTTATAACGTCTTGGTTTTTGCACAGGCTACCTTCAGTGCTGATTTGAAGACTGTGCCTGAATCTGACAATGATAAGTGAGTGACAAAAATTCGAATGAGTGCTATTCATGCCTATATAGGTCTACAAGAATTGATTAAAACTTGAATTTTCATGAAAAAGTAAGACTAATATGTTGGCTGCTAGTTTAGAATTATAATTGCAAGTTCTAAATGTTCTGAATTCAAAACCAATATCCATCAGATCACTTCAACTCTGTCTTTAGTGGCAATATTAGGTTTATTGTTACGTTAGCATCTTCTGCTTCTTTACTTCCGTGCAGTGTTGCTTCCAGATACTAACATTTACAGCAACAAAGAACCAAAATGTTCGGCCTCCGTCGGAAAACTTCTTTAATCACAAAATTTACTGGATTGCAGCCTCAAAGCTGATAGTTGGATGTGTGGTGAGTGGGCAATGCAGTGCGATATACAATGTACAATTCCTGTCCGTACGCATTTGCTGTATGGAAGAGTAATCCTATCGAATAGAAGCATCCGAGAGGCAAGAATCCATTTATCTATCTCACATCTGCTGAGTTCGTGTGAAGTATGAATATGAACCAAGAAGTTTGTGTCCTTACGGTCTACTGAAATCTATGTATGCCTCGGATTTTCTTTAATTTGGTGCATAATGTTTTGATAAAAATCGCAGAAGAAAGGTGGTACAGATATATATATACAAGATACTAATACATTTATCTCAAGAAGAAGAAACTGAAACGAAACTTTTGAGTATAATATCTTTTTGTCTGTCTATCCACTTTATGGCTATCCGATGTTAAGAGTAAATTTACAGTCGTT